>JANAVB010006394.1:6045828-6398328 GCA_029216955.1 Iris pallida
AGAGGAGACGCCTTGCACCAGGCTGGCCGATGCTTTGACCAGAGGCGGTCATCCAGGGAACATCGCGGCTAACTTCAAGCGCTTGAACCCTCCATTCTTCGACGGTAACGAAGATGCGATTGCCGCAGACGTTTGGCTTCAGGATACCGAAGTTTCTGAAAGCAGCCAGGACACCTGAATAAGAGAAGGTGCGGTGGTACGCCTGCATTGTTAGACTTTGCTCGCAGTTGGTGGGTAGCACAAGCCATAGGATTAGTGGCACCCATTGCTTGGGCGGTGTTTAAGAAAGATTCCAGACGAAGTATTTTGATGCTGTGGCTCGGTATGACCTGCAGACAAGATTTCTAACTTGAAGCAAGGAGGCAGAACGTCGACAGTTATACATCTGAGTTTTCTAGACTTAGTAGGTTTGCCCCCACCTTGGTGGCAACCGAGTTTGATAGGCCCAGCGTTCCAACAGCTACATTTGAGATCTTTGGCAGTTGAAGGTTCGAGCATCAGCTTTTGATGCAGTCTTAGAGCAGCTAGGAGCATGAGTATGTTAGCCTAATGATTGTATCATGTTTTGAATATGGTTAATATGTTAAGTTTAGCATTTCATTCACTAATCTTCTTCATACTATCGCTATAGCATTTCTACTTATACTTATATCTTTGGTGATATGTGCCTATTGGTTTACATATTAGTGATATGAGCTTATCTATCTTAAATTTAATCGGGTTGCCAAAATCAGAACTATGTTTTGATTATGGTTATTCAATTAAGTTTAACATTATGTATCATACTAATATTTATGCTATCACTATAGCATTGATACTTAAACTTCGCATAGTCCTAATGTGCTTTATCTTATCATTCTTGCTACTGTATATTGCTTTGTTCGTCTAACATGTATTTACAGAAAGCAATTAGCAAGATCAATGTGGATATATGCATTGCAATGAAGAAATCATGGTGGGCCAAAGATGGGATCCCACAAGATTTCTCTGAACCACCCGACGACATCTCCGGAGCCACGCACTCGGGGTTCCGCTACCCGTCAGCGGACGGGGGTCGAGGGGCAGCGCCCCTCGTCGGGGTTCAGGGCGAAGCCCCGAAAAGTATTCAGTTTTCGCAAACTGGATATCTTTGGACAGCTGCCGCCAAGGGAAAGCCCACATATCAAAAAAGCCAAGCCATGCCATCATCATTCAAGACTCTGAGAAGCCTGCACCTGCCTAAGTTTATCTGGAGTCTGTAATGAGTCTTAGGAATTATTGTAAACACAGAAATGGATGGCAAAATCGAAGCTAGGGCAGAAATAAGCCCAGGATCATTTTTGGTGGAAAACGGCATACCGACGGTATACCGGTGTATACCGACGGTATACCAATTTTTGTTCACAGAAAGTTTTTGTTTACAAAACCGCATATCGACGGTATACCGATCATACCGACGGTATATCGCTTACGAAACGTTGAAATTCCAACGGTCGGATTTCCAGCCATTAATGATCCTAACGGCTATATTTCTAGCCGTTGCAATCCCAGACCGTATACCGTCGGTATGCCGGATCATACCGGCGGTATGCCGGATCATACCGGCGGTATGCCGGATCATACCGGCGGTATGCCGGTTCGTGACTGAAAAGTTGCCTTTGGCTCTTTTCAATGCTTTGGTTATAAATAGCCTTGAACCCCTTCTTTCAAGGTTGATGCTTTGAGCCTAAAAATTCTAAACCACTAAAGCCTATCCACAAACTCTACAAAGCTTTCAATTGCCATCCACAAATTGTGTTAGAGTTATTGAGTTGAAAAGAAGATCTTCATCCTATTGTAGGAGATCAAACCTATTGTGAAAGGTTGAAGTTAGAGAGTCTTCGTATCCAAACTCTCGGTTGAAGTTGGCGAGTTCTTCGGATCCAACTCGTGTTGAAGTTGGCGAGTTCTTCGGATCCAAACTCGTGTGTAACTATTTACTCAAATAGTGGATTAAAGCCGGAGAGAGTTCCGGGACTGGAGTGCCTCTTGGGAGGATACCAGGATATATCGTGTGTCGGTATTGTTATTGCTTCTTCTCTTGCACTTATATTTTTAAATTGTTCATTAGCTTGTGCTAAGTACTTGATTATTAGCTTGACCCTATTCACCCCCCTAGGTTCCTACAGAGTACACCTCCCAGAGGATCGTGGATAGGACCGAGGTAGAAGCGGTCCCACACCAGATGCCCAATCATCAGCTCCAGCCCCGGCAGCTAGAAGTTTGACCATTTGAACTCCGAGGCGGGCGGCCTCAGTGACGTCGGTTCAGTATTCGACCCCGACATACCCGCCAGCAGAAGCAGAAGTAGACTTCCGCGATGGGATGTTGTCATTGTGGGAAGCCAGGGCACGTGGTGGCAGATTGTCGTAGGGCGCAGGGATTGTGCCTGGCTTGTGGAGCGGCAGATCACAAGATAGGATCCTGCCCGAATAGGGTATTCGTCCTCTTCTAACCTAACCAGTCCATCGGTTAGGGGACCAGCACCTATGCAGCAGCAGTAGTACCCGAGGCCATTGTTGCCTCAGCGCCCGGCGTTTCATCAGCAGAACCAGCAGCAGTATACCCAAGCCCAAGTACAGAACAGGCAGAGAGGTTTCCAGCAGAGGGGACCCGCAGCTAGAAGACAAGGTCAGGCCTGATGATCTATGGAAGAAGAAGTTGCACCAATGAGGTAGTGGCAGTACTATCTCGTCAACTCCTCTCCAGCATTGGTATTGTTTGATTCTGGTGCATCGTTGTCACCCCCATTTCCTGTATTACGTATTTATGCTCGTATTTGATTTTGGCACGTATTTTATTTTCTCGACTTGCGAATTTTGGTTTCTCGTAAATGGGTTTTGGACCATGGCTTGGTTTTATTTTATGAAAGTTGGTTTAGTTTGGTTCATCATGAATGGAACACCTTAACCTACACTCCTCCCTCAACACACCACAACTTCCCACTTTATAACACCACCTACTTTTCTCTCTCCTCTTTATTCTCTCATTTATTTCTTACAAACTTCTTCTTCTTCCTTCTTCCACACACTCCCCAACCAATAGGCAAGTGCACCTTGCCAACAAATAAGCACCCAATTTTATTATCCATTGTAGATTAGGACATGTAGATCACTTTAGAACTTGGAATTTTGTGATTTGGAGCCTTCATTCTTCTAGATCTAGGTTTTAACCATTTTCGGAATCCTTGGTTTTGATCTATTAAACTTTGATTTTTGCTTGTTTTGATGCTTCCATGTGGAGAGAATTTGATTTTACTCAAGTTAGAACTTTGAAAATCTAGATTTGGTTTTGATTTGACAAAGTTATGAAGAATTGAAGTTCTTGGTGTTTTTGGACTTGCTCTCCGGCCAGGAAGAACAGCCCCCTGCCTTGCGCTTTTTAGCGCATGGCCGATTGCGCACCCCCGCCTGTGCTCTTTAGTGCATGGCCGATTGCGCAATCACTTGGCCAGTGCCTTGCGCTGCGCTGGACTGCGCTGGCGCAAGCCAGCCATGCGCAAGCCATCCCTTGCGCATTCATGTCTGCGCAACCCATTTCCTGCGTAATCTATCTGCCGCGCAACTCATCCTGCGCACTTGGCACCCTGCGCAGTTGGTACCCTGCGCAGCTCACCCTGCGCACTTGGCACCCTGCGCAGCACATACCCTGCACAACCTACTTGTCTATGAATTTGTTATTTCTTGATCTCTTGCTCTTCTATAGTCCTATTTTTTATTAGTATTTTATTAGGTATTTTACGCCCATTTTATATCCTTACGCCTTTTGACATGAACTTGATTTTGCTTAATATGTTGGAAATGACTATTGTACATGCCTGGTATGACAAGGAACTAGTATAACATGACAGTGACCCGTAGTGGTGCACTCCTGACACGACCAACTTGACTTGATATGGCCCGTGGCGGCGCACTCCTGACTTGACTTGACTTGTAACTTGTAACTTGACTTGACTTGCCTTGACACCGTGGGTGTTCCTGCTTGCTTGTTTGCACAATTCACTTGTCTTGTCTTGCATCATGTCTAGGACGTGACTTCCTGGGTACCACGGCCAGGGACTCGCGCTAAATTGGATTAGGCTAATTATTAGATCAAACTAGAACATGGAGAATTCCCAGTCACAGCAATCTCGTTATCTGGGCGCTTTAATGGACTTGTAGCTTGCCGACGAGTAGAGCACATTTCCAGCACACTGTCATGTGTTGCACCCTCTAGTCACCTAAGGGTACATTTGTCTCCCGTGCGATGTACCCAACTATAACTCTTAACCCGCGAAAGGATAACTGGATGGTCTGCAGGGCTTGGGACTGGGAGTTTCTCACTTGCATCTTGTTAGTAATTAGGCTTGTGATAACCCTAGTTAGTTAAAGTAGTAAGCCGTAGTACTTGCTTGGCCGATTGTGAATGAATGGTGTCCAGCCTTGTCTAAGTCTTGTCTAGCTCCAGTACCTGCTATCTCCTGCACATGTTTGTTTTATTTATCTTAACATAAATGAGTAGAGACAGTGAGCTATTCAGGCGAAGGGTTACAACCCCGGTCCTTGTTTGGTTTAAGGATTGTAACCTGGCTCCCGGAATGGTTCCACGTCCCTAGTCGTTTATCGCCATGTGTACTTTTACTTGTACTTCTTTTATTCTTATGTTCTGATATGCTGGCTTTTGTTCTTATTTGTGGCCTTCTTTGTGGCACTTGCTCTTTCTGGGGTTTGACCCAGCTGGTTTTGTGTGGCCAGATTTCGGAGCAGTTCCCGAGGATCTACCAAGCTTCCAGCCCAATGGTGACAACTAGACGGAACCCGGCCAAGAGTGGGTTTTCCTTTTGTTTCACCCACTTATATGTAAATTTATTTTTTGAGGCGTTTAGCCGACGAGCACCTGTTAGCTCGATGCACATTTACTTACTGTCTGCCTACGGGCTGTAAACATGATTAACAAATCCTAGGGTTGATCATGTATGACTGAACTCTTGCTAGTCCTATCATTTTGTACGACTAGCTTCATGATCATCTAATATGTAATATTTGGGACGTCTTATATATATATTTGATGCTCTAACATCTTGTAACTCTGTTAATTGCTTGAGATTGAGACAATAGGCTTGACCTTAAGAGACTGCTGGCTTGTAGTAAACCCTCATATCTAGACAGCAGTGACCGTATAGTTGAAATGTATTCTATTTCAATATACGTAGCTGGCTATGTCTGCCCCCGCTCTCTAGTATTCTGGTTCTGGGGCGTGACATGGTTTAAGTGGTGGCCCATGCAGGTCTTGGCATTCAAGAAATGTGAGGGTTTACCGAATATGTCTCGATCAATATTTCGTCCTTGATCTCTGCTCGTATCTTCAAATCCCTGAGAATCTCGACCTGATCACCTTGCTTGTATCATTGATCTGTCCTGGTCCTTTCCTTACTGTTCCCTATGTCGTCTTCTTCAGCGGCATTACTCCCGGACCTGCCAACCAGCCAGAGGAAGCTCGACAACACCCCAGCGCCAGGAAGATCAAGCTCAGCACTCTGGAGTAGCCTCCCGAGTTATGCTTTCCGGAGGCTCAGTACCTCCAGTTCAGCTCCGCCCGTTCAACCAGCTAGACAGGATGAGGGACCTTTGGTAGGGCTTATCAGAGAACTGCTTGCATCCCAAGATCGTCGAGGCGACGCCTTGCACCAGGAAGTTCATGATGCACTAAACCGAGGAGGTCCCCAAGGGAATCAGGCGGCCAACAGCTTCAAGCGCTTGAACCCTCCCTTCTTTGACGTAGTGAAGATGCGATTGCCGCGGACGCTTGGCTTCAGGATACCGAGGTGGTTCTAGAAGCACAGCAAGACACCTGAGAATGAGTGGCAGTGGTACGCCTACAGTTGTTAGACTTGGCTCGCGATTGGTGGGCAGCTCAGGCCATGGGATTAGCAGCACCAGTCACTTGGGCGACGTTCAGAGAGAGGTTCCAGACAAAGTACTTCGATGCGGTAGCACGGTACGACCTGCAGACCAGATTCACCAACTTGAAGCAAGGAGGCAGAACGGTCGATGGCTATGCGACCGAGTTTTCCAGGCTGAGTAGGTTCGCCCCCACCTTGGTGGCAACCAAATTCGATAGGGCCCAGCGGTTCCAGCAGGGGCTGCACTTAGATATTATGGCTGTGGAGCAGTTCGAGCACCAGACGTTCGATGCAGTATTGAAGGCAGCAAGGAGGCATGAGTATACCTCCCAGAGAATTGTGGATAGGACCGGAGGCAGGAAGCGGTCCCATAACCAGATGCACCAATCTTCAGCTCCAGCCCCGGCAGCTAGGGTATAACCATTGGAACTCCGAGGCGGGTGGCCTCAGTGACGTCGGTTCAGCATTCAACCCCGACGTACCCGCAGCAGCAGAAGCAGAAGCAGTCTTCCGTGGTGGGATGTTCTCATTGCGGGAAGCCGGGCCATGTAGTGGCAGAGTGTCGTAGGGCACAGGGATTGTGCCTGGCTTGTGGAGGAGCAGACCACCAGATAGGGACATGCCCGAATAGGGAGGTCCATCATCATCCAACCTTTCTAGTTCTTCGGTGAGAGGACCAGCCCCAGTTCCAGTCCAGCAACAGCACAGCAACAGCAGTACCCGAGGCCATTGTTGCCTCAGGCCCAGGCCTTTCAACAGCAGAACCAGCAGCAGTTCACCCAGGCTCCAGCACAGAATCGACAGAGGGGTTTCCAGCAGAGGGGACCCGCAGCTAGAGGTCAGGCTATGATGATGACCATGGAAAAAGAAGTTGCACCAGTGAGGTAGTGGCAGGTACTATTCTCGTCAACACCTTTCCATCATCTGTATTATTTGATTCTGGTGCATCGCATTCATTCATATCTGCACGATTCGCGACACGGATAGGATTGGAGCCCGAGTCATTATCAGTGAGGCTCAATATACTTACTGGTAATGGTCTTGTGGGAGTAGATCGAGTGTTTTCCCTCGTGTCGGATCGTAGTTAGCGGTAGAGAGTTCCCGCTAGGCTCATAGAGTTTTCTATGGCAGACTATGATGTAGTCCTAGGCATGGATTGGTTGAGGAACCATTATGCTAGGATAGACTGCCATGTTGGCAGAGTTGTCTTTAGTATTCCCGGAGAGCCAGAGTTTTCATTTTCCAGAGGCACAGTAGAGCCATCTCCTCCAGTATTGCGGATGGCAGTAGCAGCAGTACAGTTGCCCCGGATAGTTGAAGAGTTTCCAGATGTCTTTCCAGAGGAACTTCCAGGGATGTCGCCAGAGCGGGAGATTGAGTTCACCATCGACTTGATTCCCGGGACAGCACCAGTATCAGAGCGAGTCTACGAATGGCGCCTTCAGAGTTAGAGATTTTGTACAAGATGATTGAAGAACTCAGGACCAAAGGATTCATTCGTGCTAGTGGATCGCCTTGGGGAGCCCCGATGCTTCTTGTGAAAAAGAAGGATGGTACGTCCAGGCTATGTGTAGATTATCGTACCTTGAACTCAGTGACAATCAAGACAGATACCCCTTCCGAGGATAGATGACTTGTTTGATCAACTCAAGGGGGCTTCAGTTTTCTCGAAGATAGACTTGCGGTCAGGATACCACCAGATCAGAGTCAAGCAAGACATCCCGAAGACGGCGTTCAGATCTAGGTATGGGCATTGGGAGTTTCTAGTTATGCCCTTTGGAGCGACCAATGCGCCGGCAGTGTTCATGGACCTCATGAACCGTATTTTCATGCCTTACTTGGATCAGTTTGTGATAGTGTTCCTTGATGATCCTGGTCTACAGCAAGAGTGAAGCAGAGCACGAGCAGCATCTCAGAGTTGTCCTCCAGATTCTCAGAGAGCACCAGTTGTACGCCAAGTTCAGTAAATGTGAGTTCTGGCTCGATCGTATTTCTTACTTGGGTCACATCATTACCAGAGGAGGAGTAGAAGTGGATCCCCGAAGATTGTAGCTATCGAGGCATGGCCAGTACCCAGCTCAGTAGCAGAAGTTCGCAGCTTTCTTGGATTGGCCGGCTACTACCGGCGGTTCGTCTCTAATTTTGCAAGGATTTCAGCGCCGATGACCCAGTTGACCCGCAAGGATGTGCCGTTCGTTTGGACGGCAGAATGTCAGGAATCATTTGAGAAGTTGAAGCGAGGTTTGATAACGGCTCCCATTCTTACACTTCCAGATGGGACCGGAGGATTCACAGTTTATTGCGACGCTTCAGGCAGAGGATTGGGATGTGTTTTGATGCAGCATGGGAAGGTAATTGCTTATGCATCACGTTAACTCCGTGATCATGAGAAGAATTACCCGACCCACGACTTGGAGCTAGCAGCAGTAGTGTTTGCACTTAAGTTGTGGAGATACTACTTGTACGAGATAGAGTGGAGATCTTCTACTGATCATAAGAGCCTGAAGTATGTTTTCACCCAGAAGGATCTTAATATGCGGCAGAGAAGATGGCTCGAGCTACTGGTGGACTACGATGTGGATTTGCAGTATCATCCCGGGAAGGCCAACGTAGTAGCAGATGCGTTGAGCCGGAGAGCCGGAGTTTATTTCCTGACAGCGCAACCAGGGCTATTGGCAGATCTTCAGAAGATGGGAATTGAAGTGGTTCTTCCTTCCAATGTGGCCTTGATGGCCAGCCTACAGATTCAGTCCACCATAGTTGAGAGGATCCGGACAGCACAGTTAACAGATTCCAAGATTCAGCGGCTCAGAGCAGAGTGCGAGGCAGGAAGAAGGCCAGAGTTATGTATTCATGAGGACGGTACACTTCGACACGGCACTCGTCTTTGTGTACCCAGTGGAGATATCACAGGAAGTCATGGCAGAGGCTCACAGTTCGCAGTATTCCATCCACCCAGGCAGCACGAAGATGTACAGAGATATTCGTCAACACTTTTGGTGGAATGGTATGAAGAGGGAGATAGCCCGGTATGTCTCTCGATGTTTGGTTTGCCAACAAGTCAAGGCTGAACATCAGAGGCCAGCTGGACTTCTTCAACCTTTACCGATCCCAGAATGGAAATGGGAGCACATAACCATATATTTCGTGACTGGGTTACCCAGATCTCCGGCAGGCAGAGATGCTATTTGGGTCATTGTAGACAGGCTTACCAAGGTGGCACACTTTCTTCCGTTTAGAGTTGGACAGTCGACGGCACAGCTAGCAGATGTATCTCAGGCAGATTGTCAGACTTCACGGAGTGCCAGTCAACATAGTATCGGACAGGGATACGAGATTCACATCGCACTTCTGGCGCAGTCTTCATCAAAGTTTGGGGACTCGTCTCAAGTTCAGCTCAGCGTATCATCCGCAGACAGATGGGCAGTCAGAGCGCACTATACAAACTCTCGAAGATATGTTGCGGTCGTGTACCCTTGACTTCGGTGGTTCATGGGAGGATCACCTGCACCTGGTGGAATTCTCGTACAATAATAGTTTCCAGGCCAGTATCCAGATGGCACCCTTCGAGGCTCTGTATGGCAGGAAGTGCAGATCCCCGTTAGCATGGGACGATGTCGGAGAGAGGCAGATGCTCGGTCCAGAACTGATTTCTCAGACGGTTGAAGTGGTCAGGAAAGTCAGAGATCACCTCCGAGTTGCTCAGGATCGCCAGCGCCATTGGGCCGATGCTCATCGGCGTCCCCTAGAATTTGCCGTCGGCGACCATGTATTCCTTAGGATCTCGCCCACACCCGGCATCATTCGTTTTGGCGTACGGGAAAGCTTAGTCCTAGGTATATAGGGCCTTTCGATATTCTAGAGCGAGTAGGATGTGTCCTATCGTCTCGCTCTTCCGCCGTCGCTAAGTGAGGTACATGATGTATTCCATGTATCCCAATTAAGACGGTACATCCCGAACCCGAGCCATATCCTAGATCATTCGGAATTGGTTGTTGGTACCAACCTTTCGTATGAGGAGAGGCCCGTGTCTATATTGGACCGGAGAGAAAAGACGCTCAAGAACAAGACTATTAACTTAGTCCGTGTTGCTTGGGGTCATCACTCTCTAGGTGAGTCGTGGGAGCGTGAGGACGACATCCGATCGCGATATTCCTACCTGTTTGACTCGTGAGGTATAATGTCTTTCTTATGCCTTACGCTTTCCCTTCCTTGCTTGTATTGTATGATTGTATGATTGAACTGCTTAGTGTAGCATGTCTGTGCTTAGTATAGCTTGTCGTGGCAATCTCTAGCTCCTTGATTAAATTCCGAGAACGGAATTCTTTGAAGGTGGGTAGAGTTGTCACCCCCATTTCCTGTATTACGTATTTATGCTCGTATTTGATTTTGGCACGTATTTTATTTTCTCGACTTGCGAATTTTGGTTTCTCGTAAATGGGTTTTGGACCATGGCTTGGTTTTATTTTATGAAAGTTGGTTTAGTTTGGTTCATCATGAATGGAACACCTTAACCTACACTCCTCCCTCAACACACCACAACTACCCACTTTATAACACCACCTACTTTTCTCTCTCCTCTTTATTCTCTCATTTATTTCTTACAAACTTCTTCTTCTTCCTTCTTCCACACAACTCCCCAACCAATAGGCAAGTGCACCTTGCCAACAATAAGCACCCATTTTATTTGTCCATTTGATAGATTAGGACATGTAGATCAACTTTAAACTTGGAATTTTGTGATTTGGAGCCTTCATTCTTCTAGATCTAGGTTTTAACCATTTTCGGAAATCCTTGGTTTTGATCTATTAAACTTTGATTTTTGCTTGTTTTGATGCTTCCATGTGGAAGAGAATTTGATTTTACTCAAGTTAGAACTTTGAAAATCTAGATTTGGTTTTGATTTGACAAAGTTATGAAGAATTGAAGTTCTTGGTGTTTTTGGACTTGCTCTCGGCCAGGAAGAACAGCCCCCTGCCTTGCGCTTTTTAGCGCATGGCCGATTGCGCACCCCCGGCCTGTGCTCTTTAGTGCATGGCCGATTGCGCAATCACTTGGCCAGTGCCTTGCGCTGCGCTGGACTGCGCTGGCGCAAGCCAGCCATGCGCAAGCCAGCCTTGCGCAAGCCATCCCTTGCGCAGTTCATGTCTGCGCAACCCATTTCCTGCGTAATCCATCTGCCGTGCAACTCATCCTGCGCACTTGGCACCCTGCGCAGTTGGTACCCTGCGCAGCTCACCCTGCGCACTTGGCACCCTGCGCAGCACATACCCTGCACAACCTACTTGTCTATGATGAATTTGTTATTTCTTGATCTTGGCTCTTCTATAGTCCTATTTTTATATTAGTATTTTATTAGGTATTTTACGCCCATTTTATATCCTTACGCCTTTTGACATGAACTTGATTTTGCTTAATATGTTGGAAATGACTATTGTACATGGCCTGGTATGACAAGGAACTAGTATAACATGACAGTGACCCGTAGTGGTGCACTCCTGACACGACCAACTTGACTTGATAGTGGCCCGTGGCGGCGCACTCCTGACTTGACTTGACTTGTAACTTGTAACTTGACTTGACTTGTCTTGACACCGTGGGTGTTCCTGCTTGTTGCACAATTCACTTGTCTTGTCTTGCATCATGTCTAGGACGTGACTTCCTGGGTACCACGGCCAGGGACTCGCGCTAAATTGGATTAGGCTAATTATTAGATCAAACTAGAACATGGAGAATTCCCAGTCACAGGCAATCTCGTTATCTGGGCGCTTTAATGGACTTGTAGCTTGTCGACGAGCAGAGCACATTTCCAGCACACTGTCATGTGTTGCACCCTCTAAGTCACCTAAGGGTACATTTGTCTCTCGGGCGATGTACCCAACTATAACTCTCAATCCGCGGAAGGATAACTGGATGGTCTGCAGGGCTTGGGACTGGAAGTTTCTCACTTGCATCTTGTTAGTAATTAGGCTTGTGATAACCCTAGTTAGTTAAAGTAGTAAGCCATAGTACTTGCTTGGCCGATTGTGAATGAATGGTGTCCAGCCTTGTCTAAGTCTTGTCTAGCTCCAGTACCTGCTATCTCCTGAACATGTTTGTTTTATTTATCTTAACGATAAATGAGTAGAGACAGTGAGCTATTCAGGCGAAGGGTTACAACCCCGGTCCTTGTTTGGTTTAAGGATTGTAACCCGGCACCCGGAATGGTTCCACGTCCCTAGTCGTTTATCGCCCTGTGTACTTTTACTACTTGTACTTCTTTTATTCTTATGTTCTGATATGCTGGCTTTTGTTCTTATTTGTGGCCTCCTTTGTGGCACTTGCTCTTTCTGGGGTTTGACCCAGCTGGTTTTGTGTGGCCAGATTTCGGAGCAGCTCCCGAGGATCTACCAAGCTTCCAGTCCAATGGTGACAACTAGACGGAACCCGGGCCAAGAGTGGGTTTTCCTTTTTGTTTCACCCACTTATATGTAAATTTATTCTTTTGAGGCGTTTAGCCGACGAGCACCTGTTAGCTCGATGCACATTTACTTACTGTCTGCCTACGGGCTGTAAACATGATTAACAAATCCTAGGGTTGATCATGTATGACTGAACTCTTGCTAGTCCTATCATTTTGTACGACTAGCTTCATGATCATCCAATATGTAATATTTGGGACGCCTTATATATTATATTTGATGCTCTAACATCTTGTAACTCTGTTAATTGCTTGAGATTGAGACAATAGGCTTGACCTTAAGAGACTGCTGGCTTGTAGTAAACCCTCATATCTAGACAGCCGTGACCGTATAGTTGAGATGTATTCTATTTCAATATACGTAGCTGGCTATGTCTGTCCCCGCTCTCCAGTATTCTGGTTCTGGGGCGTGACAATCGTATTCATTTATGTCTGCACGATTCGCGACACGGATAGGATTGGAGCCCGAGTTATTATCAGTGAGGCTCAATATACTTACTGGTAATGGTCTTGTGGGAGTAGATTGAGTATTTTCCTCGTGTCGGATCGTAGTTAGCGGTAGAGAGTTCTCCGCTAGATTTATAGAATTCCCTATGGCAGACTATGATGTAGTCCTAGGCATGGATTGGTTGAGGAACCAGTATGCTAGGATAGACTGCCATGTTGGCAGGGTTGTCTTTAGTATTCCAGGCGAGCCAGAGTTTTCATTTTCCAGAGGCGCAGTAGAACCATCTTCCCTAGTATTGCGGATGGCCGTAGCAGCAGTACAGTTACCCAGGATAGTTGAAGAGTTTCAGATGTCTTCCCAGAAGAGCTTTCAGGGATTCCGCCAGAGTGGGAGATTGAGTTCACTATAGACTTGATCCCCGGGACAGCACCAGTGTCAGAGCGAGTCTACAGGATGGCGCCTTCAGAGTTGGAGATTTTGTACAAGATGATTGAAGAACTGAGGACCAAGGGATTCATTCGTGCAAGTGGATCGCCTTGGGGAGCCCCGATATTTCTTGTGAAAAAGAAGGATGGTACGTCCAGGTTATGTGTAGATTATCGTACCTTGAACTCAGTGACAATCAAGAACATACCCTCTCCCGATGATAGATGACTTGTTTGATCAACTCAAGAGGGCTTCAGTATTTTCGAAGATAGACTTGCGGTTAGGATACCACCAGATCAGAGTCAGAGAGCAGGACATCCCAAAGACAGCGTTTAGATCGAGATATGGGCATTGGGAGTTCCTTGTTATGCCCTTTGAAGCGACCAATGCACCGGCTGTATTCATGGACCTCATAAATCGCATTTTCATGCCTTACTTGGATCAGTTCGTGATCGTGTTCCTAGATGATATCCTGGTCTACAGCAAGAGCGAAGCAGAGCATGAGCAGCATCTCAGAGTTATCCTCCAGACGCATAGAGAGCACCAGTTGTACGCCAAGTTCAGCAAATGCGAGTTTTGGCTCGATCGCATTTCGTACTTGGGTCACATCATTACCCGAGGAGGAGTGGAAGTGGATCCCCAGAAGATTGTGGCTATCGAGACATGGCCAGTACCTAGTTCAGCGGCTGAGGTTCACAGCTTCTTTGGATTGGCCGGCTACTACCGGCGATTCGTTTCATATTTTGCAAGGATTTCGGCGCCGATGACCCAGTTGACCCGCAAGGATGTGCAGTTTGCTTGGACAGCAGAGTGTCAGGAATCATTTGAGAAGTTAAAGCGAGGTTTGATAACGGCTCCCATTCTCACCCTTCCAGATGGGACCGGAGGATTCAC
Organism: Iris pallida; assembly: GCA_029216955.1. Taxonomy (NCBI): domain Eukaryota; kingdom Viridiplantae; phylum Streptophyta; class Magnoliopsida; order Asparagales; family Iridaceae; genus Iris; species Iris pallida. The sequence continues at coordinate 6,059,956 of JANAVB010006394.1, forward strand.
AGTTTATTGCGACGCTTCAGGCAGAGGATTGGGATGTGTCTTGATGCAGCATGGGAAGGTAATATCTTATGTATTACGTCAACTTCGTGATCATGAGAAGAATTACCCGACCCACGACTTGGAACTGGCAGCAGTAGTGTTTACACTTAAGCTTTGGCGACACTATCTGTACGGAGATAGAGTGGAGATATTCACTGATCACAAGAGCCTGAAGTATGTTTTCACCCAGAAGGACCTTAATATGCGACAGAGGATGGCTTGAGCTACTGGTAGACTACGATGTAGACTTGCAGTATCACCCAGGGAAGGCCAACGTTGTAGCAGATGCGTTGAGCAGGAGAGCCGGAGTTTATTTCCTAACGGCGCAACCAGAATTATTGGCAGATCTTCAGAAGATGGGTATTGAAGTGGTTCTTCCTACCAAATTTTGTTTTTGCACTTTCGCACCTTTATACACTTTGGGCAACCAAACAGCCCCCCTACTAGGGCTGAGCAATTTGCGGTTTGCAACCCGAAAACTGACCCGAACCGACCCTTTTAGCCAAACGGGTCGGTGTTTCGAGTAACGGGTCGGCAGTCGGTTCATCACTTTGATTTTAGTGGTTAACGGGTCGGGTTTCAGTTTTCAGAAAGAAAAAATGGGTCGATTAACCGAAAACCGTTTTAGCCATGTAAAGTTACAATTTTGCCCCTTTTAGTTGTGCCCTAAGTGTAAAACCAATATCTTTCTCTCTCTTCCTATCTCTCCATTTCATTTTACTTGTGGCTAACCCTAACTTTCGAGGAGCACTGCAGTCTCTCGAGTCTCTCTCTCTCCCTCTCGAGTTCTCTCTCTCTCTCTCGCCTCCGGTGACTAGCTCCGGGCCTCCTCTCGAGTCTCCTCTTTCTCCGGGCCTCCCTTCCCCCATAGTTCTTTCAAGATTCAAACCCTAATCCTCTCTGGAAACCCTAATCCTCTCCTATCTCACCTAGATCTCTCCAGATCTAACCTAGATTTGTCGATATTTTGAAGATAGCTCACTGATCTGTTGAAGAGCTCACTGATCTCAAGATCTAACCTAGATCTGTTGATATTTTGAAGATAGCTCCAGATTTAACCTAGATTTGTCGATATTTTGGTCGGTGGTCGCCCCTACTGGTCGGTTTTCTAAATCATTTATTCTGTTTAGTCGAATCATAACCTAATTTTGTCTATATTATTTATTCTTCAAATTTTTTACTTCTATAACTGGTGCAAATTTTATCTAACCTAGATATTTATGCATGAATTATGGAAGGAGGACATCCAAAGAACTGCTGAAAATTATCTAACCTAGATCTGTGACATCTCTAGAATATTTATTTTTCTCACAGTAAGTTCCCTTCTTCAGTCTTCATTCTTCAAATGTTTTTGTACGTATGCATTGCAGGGAAAATAGAAAAAAAATGCTGAAAAAATCATTAGTTGCAAAAAAATGCTGAAAGAAAGCATTAGCATGAAAAATGCTGAAAAAAGCATTAGCCAGGGCCCAGGCCTCAAAAATGCTAGCAAAATGTGGTACTTGTTTGCACAGTTGCTCTTGCTCTGGCAATTTTATTTTCTGGAACTGTTTATGTTCTATTCTAAGTTGCTCTATTATAGTTTGTGTTATGTTCTTAGTTACAGTTCATTTTTCGGGGCTGTTTATGTTCTGTTCTAAGTTACACTTGCTCTTGTAGTTGTTCTTGCTCAATTTTTGGGGACTGTTTATGTTCTTGTTTGGGACTGTTGCTCTTGCTGTTGTTCTTGCTCAATTTCTGGGGCTGTTTATGTTTTGTTCTACAGTTTATGTTCTGCACAGTTGCTCTTGCTCAATTTTTGGGGACTGTTTATGTTCTATACAGTTTATGTTCTGCACAGTTGTTCTTGCACATTTTTTGGGACTGTTTTTGTTCTGTTCTAAGTTAGATGCAAATAAAATAATAATTGATTAGTTAATATGTGCTTAAGTACTGTCCTTAGGATTGCTATGTAATATGTTACCTATTAGGGTTAGGTAGCTTAGGTTACTCACTTAATTATGTGATGTTTATTAGGTAGCACGAATTAATGGCAACAACTTCATATTCATGCAATGTGCGTATTTCTTCATATTTATTGAAATTTCATATTCATAGTTCATAGCTCATAGTTCATACCTCATACTTCATAAGTCATATTGTAAAGGGACATCTCATTTTCTATTTTAGATGTCGCACGAAGGTGATCCTCCTCAACCACCTGCTAGTTCTCAAGGCACTAATGAGGGGAGTGTTCTGGAAAAACTGCTATGGGGAGTATTCTGTTAATCTGTTGAATCTGTTTGTCATTTTTGATACTGTTAGGCTTGTTCTGTTCAGTCATTTAGCTACTTGTTTCTTTTACCCATTATATTCTGGGGAGTGTTATGTTGAATCTGTTCAGTCACTGATACATTCTTATTATGATACATGTACATGCTGATGCTGGATACTGCTCGTCGATGCTTGTAGAGGCAGGCGGGGCACTCATTGCAGCCATTGGCGAGGCACTCGATGCAGCCACTGGCGAGGCACTCGGTGCAGCCTTGTCATTGGTGAGGTACTCTGTAGTCTGTTCATATTCACTAGTAATATTCAAAAAAATTACTAAATTTTTCCATAAGAAATGGCGATGATGATTTGGCACTCGTTGCAGCCATTGGCAAGACATACATTGCATCTTTAATGACGCATTAAAAGCCATTCTGAGCCTTTCTTTTAGTTATTGTATATAATGCATGTTAGACTTGAGTGTTGAGTCTGGAATCTGGGGATGTACTGTTCTGGAATCTGGGGGTATACTGTTGAGTCTGGAATCTGTGAATTTGTAATTTGTATCTATGTTTTGTACTCGAGACTAGAATCTGGGGGTATACTCTTTTGGATTGGATTGGATGTGACTTTGTAATTTGCAATTTGTAATTTGTATATTTGTTGGAATTTGGATTGGATATGTAACTTGTTCTATGCTTTGTTTTATTTGTATATTATGCAGTTGCTCTCATCTGAGTTTGTAATTTGGATGTAACTTGTATCATGCTTTGTTGGAATTTGGATTGGATGTAACTTGTACACTGCACAATTGCTCAACTTCCTCTCATATGAATTTGTATATTATGCAGGACTTTTAAGTCCAATTTGGAATTCAATTTTCTGGTGTTATTGGGTCCATTATTTTCTGGTGTTATTTGTATAATTTGGGAGAGAAATTTGTATAAACACTGAGCCCATTAAGAATTCGGTCCATTAAAAACATGGTCCAGTCTTTTTTTTTTTTTTTTGCATCTCCCATACAACCAGGACCACTAATAACCCGACCCAGTCCAGTGGCCCATAAAACCGAACCAACCGAAAATCGAACCGTTCTAATTCGATTCGGTTCTAGTCGGTTTAATGTTAGACGGTTCGGTTATCGATTTTCGGTCGCATGGTTTACGATATAGGTTGGTTTTACAAAATACGGTTCGGTTCAAACCGATCCGAACCGATGCTCACCCCTCCCTAGTGCGAGCATTGATTTCATGCACTCATCATGGAAAATATGGAATATCCAAACAAACGATTCACAAGTTTAAAACATTAAAAATGGATGAACTCCAACAAAGTACTCAACCACCTAACCGGAACATGTCCAAACAAAGCTCTTCTGATGTCATTATTAGTACCTTCCCTTTGTCTTCAATTATAAGAACCTCTCCATCTCTTCATCATCATCTAAAACCTAAGATTGATTTTTTTTTTTTTTTTTTTTGCTTCCTCTCTGCCAAAAATCCATAAAGAATTGTTCCTTGTACTTTTCCCGTCTTCACAATCCCATAATTCCATCTGTGTCTCTTCCAAATTCACATTTTCTGGAACAAAATCTAAGTTTTTCATCTGGGCATCTCTCAACAATCCAATTTTTTCCGTCAAGAATTGTTACCAAAATTGAAACTTTTTAGCTTTCTCATCTTCATAATCCCATAATTCCATCTGGGTCCTTTTTTCCCCAATAAGAAACGAAGCTTTTGCATCCGTGCACCTTTCAAAATCCAATTTTTCCATCAAGAATTGTTCCCAAAATCGAAACTTTTCAGCTTTCTCATCTTCACAATCTCGTAATTCCATCTGGGTCTCCTCCAAAATCACATTTTTTTGGGATAAAAATTGAACTTTTTTCATCTGGGCAATCAATGGCAACTCTTATTCTCTTCTTCTTCCTATCAATCTTCTCCAATCTACCAGCTTCCCAACCTCAACCCACCAGTTCTTCATCCATATCCGCCATTGTTTCCGAAACCGGCCTCCACTTCATCAAGGACCTGCTAATAGAACAGGAGCTTCGAGCCCTAACCCCCCTTCGACTCCCCAACATCAAGAAGTCCATCAAGATCCCTCTCGTCGGAGTGGTCCAAGCGTCAGTCTCCAACATTACTCTTTCCAGTGTCAATGTGTCTTCTTCCACCATCAGTCCGGGCGATTCGGGTGTCGTGATTTTCGTTTCGGGGGCCACTGCGAATGTGAGCTTGGATTGGAAGTACTCCTACAGCACTTGGCTCGTTCCGATCAGCATTTCGGATAAAGGGAGTGCTTTTGTTGAGGTATATGGATCTAGTAGCTTTTTTGCAAAATTTAGTTGTTGTTTTATCATACATTGCATGACTCGAAATTACCAATATGAACATAGCATTTGTGAGTTCAGGTGGCCAATTTATGGACTTTTCTAAGTTAATTTGTTGATACGATGATATCAGAAAATCAAATGTAGGTGGTGTTGGAATCTGATGGAACACTGGAACCCGGAAAGGATTTAATCCAATAGCTCTTATCAGACACAAGACAGAAACCCAGTCATCTCCACCTTGGCTTCGTATCCGTTTTGAGTCCGAACTACCTAAAAAGATTCAACTATTGTCATCTCATTCCATTCGAAGAAAACCAAAGCACACTTATGTGGAGTGGGAATTGTGAGTCCAGTGCTCCACATTAGTCCTGAGACTCCTGAATGCTATTGCTAGGGACACTTTTGGAGCCATAACCCATATCTTTCCACCTTATGCCATAATCCTCAACAACATTTGACTTCCGACCCATTTGTACACATAGTGTGCCAACTCAAGATGCCTTGAATCAAGTAGAGAACCCAAACAATCCCTAGAGCTGATAATCTATGGACCATATTGTCACTCCATGCTTAACCTACCTAATTCGTAACAGTGGGCTTTGATGCGACTTTTTAGAACACGATGAAACCCAAAAGGGAGTTGATCCATGCAACATGATATTGGATTTACCCCAACCAACTTAAAAGATGAAAGCACCAATCACAAGTAATTCAAATAAATTTAACAATGTACTTTAACTGCATCCAGATCTTCTGGTTGATAATCTGAGATAAGTTATGTTTTGTTGACCGATAATCTTTGTTATACCAAAAGTCAGTGGAATAGGACTTCTAGATCAAAGTGCATATTGCTCTTTTATGTCATACATTCGATTCTGTCAAGCTAAGCGCTGATCTTTCATGACATATATGTCCCTCAGATGCAGCTGTCTTCAATAAAGAGGGTAGATCATATTACATTATGCTGGTAACGATGATCTTGACATGAACTCTTAGAAGGCTCAGTTTTGTTGCACTCTCACTAGGATTATAAAACGTGATAACAGGGGTGCTCCATTTTGAGGTGTTAGTTTATATAACAAGCTTAACATGTCACATTCTCCAGTTTGAGGCAGAGTGTTAGATTATGTGACTGTAATCTACTTTAGTCACACATTGGTTAGAGTAGTATGAGGAAGCTTCACCTTCTCCGATATATATGTACCTAATCCATCTCATGAAATTATGCCACTTGAGTAGAGCCTCTCTCTCAATGAAGAACAACAATGATAGACATGAACTCTTAGAAAGCTCAGTTTTGTTGCACTCTCACTAGGATTATAAAACGTGATAACAGGGGTGCTCCATTTTGAGGTGTTAGTTTATATAACAAGCTTAACATGTCACATTCTCCAGTTTGAGGCAGAGTGTTAGATTATGTGACTGTAATCTACTTTAGTCACACATTGGTTAGAGTATGAGGAAGCTTCACCTTCTCCGATATATATGTACCTAATCCATCTCATGAAATTATGCCACTTGAGTAGAGCCTCTCTCTCAATGAAGAACAACAATGATAGACTATCCAAAAGGTCTAGCGGGCGATGAAATAGTCTGATCAATTACTTATACATATTTGATGTAACAATATCCAGAAACTTTCCATTTTGTACTGTTTCATTCCCATTTCTTGAAAGTATTTTAAATGCTTAGATGTAATTCACCCCTTATTAGTCTGACTTTCAAATATGCATGGAGTGTTCTTCAGTATATAGGGTAGCTAAAACTTTTCTACAATAAGTTATTTGATATTTAACTAATATACTTAAGGAATTTCATCTTCTTTTGTTAGATACTGAATTATTAGAAGTTGCTTTTATGCTTTCAATTTGCAACCTCTAATGCTCTAACTGATTCTGAGCCCTCCTTTCTATTTACTTTAGAAATATCACATTTGAAGAATGAGAAAGTTTACCGGTGTTATATATATATATATTGCCAAGGACCTCTAGCTCAAGTGGTTAGAGTGAGGCATATGCCCCCCCGAGGTTGCAGTTCGAGCAACAGGAGAAGCACATTTAATTCCATGTGGAAGAATTAATGTGAGGGCAGCCGAAATGCAAGACGGGTGTGGTGCGGTGCGATGCAAGTGCGGTACAGGTGCGGGCCTTTGGGCTAGGAGTGTGGCCTTCGGGCCGAGTTTGCAGCCAGGAGTCTGTAACACAATTACCTCTTCAAATATATATATATATATATATATATATATATATATATATATATATAGAATAAGGTAAGTTTATCCACGCAAATCGCAGTAAAGGTATTACAATACACTATTCTCACATCTCCCTCCCCATTTAAGGGGCCATTACAGATACATCTAATTCTATATTATGTAGAATTCCTACTGGCGGAGTAGCCAGTCCCTCGAAGATACTCCTGTTGCGCTCCCTCCAGACATGCCAAACTGATGCTGCAAGTCTAACTCTAGCCATCTTGGCCCACCAGGGTCCATGCCTCGGCGGTCTCTGATCCAGCTGAGGATCCTCCGGATATCTCTGGCACTGCCAACTCCATCCATCGATCGCATACACTGCTCAGACCAGATGTGCCAAGTCACCGGACACTCAAAGAATATGTGGCCCATAGATTCTTCGTCACCCACAGAGAACACACTTCGGGTCTGGATCTGCATCCCAAACCTGATAAGTCTGTCCCGCATCATCAACCTGCCTAGAAGGAGTCTGTATGAACAAAGCTGTATTTTGCGGGCAATCCCCTTCGTCCAGATAAAGTCATACTCTGCAATCTTGTTATGAGGAGTTCGGACCAGATTATAGCAACTTTGAAAACTGAATAGCCCTGACCCTCCAGTCGAACCAGGATCAACCCAACTCCAGGAGTCCGCAGGCTGGCTAGTATCGATAGTGATCCGACGAATTGCCTCTCCAAACTGAGCCATGTATGGATACTCCTCAGGCCTCCAACTCCCATCCCTGATGATCCGATTATATTTCACCCCCTGCTCGCCTCTCTATCCATCTGTGCACCCAAGATCTCCAGAAGGGAGCCATTACTCATTTACGGGTCCAGCCGAGATCAGTATTCGTCCCATCTTTCATAATTCTGCATATAACGGACTGTAGAACCGGTCTGCACCTAAGTATAGCCTTAAATGAGACCGAAAAATTGTTATCAATCCTGCATGTCCAGAAATTCATCCGTCGCACATATCTGCTAGCCAGCCACTCTGCCCAAAGGGAACCTCCCTTGATGAACCGCCACGCCATCCGCAACCCAGATGCCTCCCTAACCGTCCGAAGATGTCGCAATCCCACTCCTCCTTCCTCTCGGGTCCGACAAAGTTGTTCCCAAGCGATCGCATGTAAACCTCTTCTCCAGATGAAATTAGCACAAATGGACTCCACCTTATGGTAGCTACCGGAATCTGAATCGACTGCAACCAGAACATAGCGATGTCAGAGATAACAGACCTCACCTCAATACGGCTACCAAAGGAAAGTCCAGCTGTCTGCCAGCCTTCCACTCTCTTTGGGCAAAATTCACCAGATGAGACAATCTGATCCCTGGCATAATTGACCGTCAACGGAACCCCCAGATACTTCACGGTAACTCCCCTTTCTCCACTCCCAGAGCAAGGGTCCGTTCCTCCTTTAGGGTGCATGAGAGCTGAAATAAATCCTGCTCGTCTCCCTATTCAGATGCAAACCGGACAACCTCCCAAACTCCTCCATAATATCTGAAAGCGCCCTCATATCCCTCATAGATGGATGCAGGAATACCAAGAGGTCGTCAGCATATATCAAGTGAGACACCACCGGCTTGACCTGCCTGAACAGAGGAAACAATCTTCCTTCTACGCACAGCCAGGTCATACAAGTGAAGTACTCTATCACCAGAGTGAACAGGTACGGAGAAAGAGGATCCCCCTGCCGCAATCCCTGTTGCTCGAGAAGCATCCATATGGAGTACCCTGAATGAGGACCAAGAATGGGAGAGCATATGCACTCCCTCACCCTTGCCACCCATCTCTCATCAAACCCCATAACAAGCATAAGGTAGCAGCAAAGGAAGTCCCTGTTGACCGTGTCATAGGCTTTCCGCAAATCCAGCTTCACACATGCCTTCATCCCTCCCGGCTTGTGAAATCTCTCACCATTTCATGTGCAAGAAGACTGTGCTCAGCAATCGAGCGCCCCTTGATGAAAGTCGTTTGATTCCGAGACACCAAGCCCTGCATAATCCCCTCCATACGACGACACATGAGGTGCGTAATTATCTTGTAAAGATAATTACAACACGCAATAGGCCTGAAGTCGACGAGGGAGGTCGCACCCTCCTTCTTCGAAACCAAGGTCAGGAATGTGTGATTCAGCTCCTTCAACAACTTCCCTTCCAAGAAAAACTCTGCACCGCCTCCGGGACTGAGAACTTTAGCTCACCCCAGTGACGCCTAAAGAAACCACAAGAGAAGCCGTCCGGCCCTGGAGCCTTATTGGGATCTGCCTTCATCACAATAGTCTCGATCTCCTCCAATCTCACAGGGGCTAGCAACAACCTATTCCCATGGTGCGTCACCAGCCGCTTCGTGACAAGCCCTGGGAACGTGATGGGATAATCAGTATGCTGATATAAGTCCGAGTAGAACCTGACTGCTCCTCCTGAATCTCCACTGGGCTCCAACAAGCCTGCCCTCGCCATTAAGCAGCTGGGGATGCTGATCCGGTGCTGTCTGGCACGGATCACATTATAGAAGAACTTGGTACAACGATCACCATCCTGAGCCAAGAATACTTAGCCCTCGGGCCGCACTAATCTCCTGCTGAAGTCTCATGATGTTGACCTCCGCAATCAGGTCCTCTCCCTAGCCGCCAATCCCCGCTCAACATGTCAGTCTGCAAAGCTTCTGGACCTCTCGAAGCTCGGCCTCCTTCACCTCTAGGGAAGACCGCGACATCTTCTTCACCAATCCGAATAGCTCTTGACCTGGAGTTTGTGAACCATGCGAAACTATGCCGTGCCCTCCCGAGTACGCTGCAGCCCTCCCATAACAACCTCCTCGTACCCCGCATATAGGTACCAGCCATTGTTGTACCGGAATGGCGAGTCTTCCAAGTGGGCCTCTCAGCGAGACCTACCCGGCTAGGAGAGTGATCGCTGGTCCCTGCCGCTAGTCCTTCCGCCCTGGAATTCTGGAAGTAGCGAAACCATTCGCTATTTCGCAAAGCCCGATCAAGCTGACAGGCGATCTGTTATGGACCGCCTTATTGTGCCAGGTCCAGATGTGTCCATCTCTCCAGTCCTCTCAGCCCAGACAAGAGGAGACATCTCTGGAAGTCGTATAGGATCGGATCCGGCACCGGACGGCCCCCAACCTTTCATGTCGATGAAGCATGGCATTGAAGTCACCCATAAACAGCAGGGGAGATGCAGGTGCTCTGCCATCCGTCCTACGCGAACAATGTCCTCCCACAAGGTATCACGAAGCCGCCTATCATTGTGCCCATAAACTGCGCAAGAATGAAGTGGAATCTCTCTTTGTTTATAAAGGATATGCCGATAAGCTGCTCCGTCATCAGCACCTGTTCCCTCTCCCAACTATCTCTATTCCACTGAACCCAGATCCTAGCCATATCACAGAGATCCAGGTTGTGAGTTTGCCCCCCAGTCTCGGAGTCCTGCGAGATAGCATAGTCGCCCTTCTAATCTTCGTCTCAAGCAGATAGAAATGTCACACTTCTCCCTCTTCAGAACGCTATAATCCCTCCATCTCCCAATGGAACACCCCCCACGAATGTTCCAGGTAAGGACCGACATTAATTAATAATGTGGGTCCCCCTGAACTCCATCTGGGAACCCGAGGGAAGTGTCCCGTCCGTCAAATCTATATCCCCCCCATCTCGTCCCCGAGGAGGGAGCAAGATGTGCCTGAATCCTGGAAAGAGCCAAGGTCCAATCTGAATTGGCCACGGTCTGATCATCTAGTCCCCCTGCCGGAGCTCATTTTCCGTGGGGATGGGGCATGCCTTTTCATGCTATAGACCTTCTCCACCATAGAAGTCTCCATCCCATCCTGTCTGCTAACCAGGGAACTCATACCCCTGGTAACCATAATCCTCTGGGGCCTGAACGGGACCATCGCACCCTGGGAACCCTCCTGTCTCGGCGGGGTGTGTCTCTGACCTCCTGGCCCCCTCCATGGAGTCCTTCTCCGTCGTCCTGACTGTCGCGCCACTCTGGTGATGGGACTGGGCGCCACCTCTGGCTCAGCTAACTTCATCTGCGCAGTCGAGGACCTAGCTGTCTCTGTCCCTCTAGTCAGGCAAGCACTACAAGAGTGACCAAAGCACGCACAGAGGGAACACATTGGGGGGACCCAATCATACTCCACGGCCTGCGTCAGAACCTCCCCAGATGCCACCTGATACTCGAGAATACTCGAAGCTCCGTCCAGCCTTAATCTCCACAAATACCCTGGCGTACATCAGCCTGGTACGGAAAGCCGTAGCCTCATCCGCCTTGATCGGCTTACCGACCAAGCTAGCTAATCTCATTAGCAAAGGGATGCTCCAGTATTTCACCGGAAACTCAGGAAAGCGAATCCAGACGGGATCGCATTCAGCACCTCCTTCTCACATCTCAACTCCGGCATCCACTCCTTCAGGATAATGAGCCGTCCATCAAAGGACCACGGCCCTCCTTGAATGATCCGAGACACATCATCCGCCAAGTCGAATTTCACAAAGTAAAACTCATTCTCACGGGAGAAGATCTTCTTGCTCCCCTTGGGACGCCACACCCTCTCTGCATATTTCCGTATCTGTCCATAGAACGGTTTACTTCCCACACATACCACCAACGTGTTCTTCCAGAAGTCCGTAACCTCCGCTATCTTCTCTGCTGAAAATATGCTCGGAGGTCTCCTTCTACCTGCATCGGTGGCACATACCCTCGATACGGACTCTTGTTCACACACGGCATACAAACATCCTTCCAGGACTTGGGACTAGGCCCGTCTGTGGCCGTCCGGGGAGGGGCAGATATAGGCCTCTGACTCTCGGCAACTCCAGCGATACCCTTTCTTTCTCCGCCGCCGTCGCCTTAGGCCGCCATCCAGATGTAGTACGCCTCGGTCCTCCTCCCTGTCGTCTCGTGCCACCTCTGCTGATGGTAGACATATTCTCGTTCCTCCCAGGGTCCGTCCGACTCATAACTTGATTTTGAGTCCCTTTTTCCCTCCCGGACGTTGTCGCACCACCGGTCCAACCCTCATCCTCTAACCGGCCATCCCGAGCCCCGGATCTCGATCCGAATTCAAAATTAGGAGCATCCCCGTTGATCGCCGGCGTAGTCGTCGCCCCCCGGGCCGCCCTGCCCTCCGCCACCGCCGGGGGGGGGGGGGGTCGCCCTCCCGCCCTTCGCGCAACCATCCCGATCCGGCGTCGTCACTAGTGGGGGTCCGCTCGACCCCCCGCTTCCGCCTCCAGGCCCCCCCTCCCCCGCCGGGGGGCCTCGCCTCCTGCCAGAGGGGGCCGCCCGCCCCCTCCCTTCCGCCCAGATCGCCTCCTGCCGCGAGAGGGTCCGGCAGTCGGGGAGGAGGGCTAAGGAGAACCCTAGGGTTCGCCGCCTGCGCGCGATCGCCTGCGAGAGAGTCCATTTATATATACCGGGTTGAGGAGGTGGACTTCATTGGGGCAAGGGGGTTGCACGTAAAATGCAACTATGTGCATACCGCCTGCTACGGGGTAGACTGTGACGAGAGATAGACTCCTCAGGTTTGGGATGCAGATCCCGGATGCCAAGTGTGTGCTATGTAATGGGGAGGATGAATCTATGGGGCATCTTTTCTTTGTATGCCCGATGTCCTGGCACATTTGGACTGAGCAGTGCGCGCAGCTGAGAGGAGGAGTTGGGGTGGACAGAGACATCCGGAGCATTCTCAGCTGGATCCGAGATCACAGAGGCCAGGATCCGGGGTGGGTCAGAAGAGCCAGAGTTCGTCTCGCCGCGTCCGTTTGGCACATCTGGAAGGAGCGGAACAGACGCATTTTCGAGGGCTTGACTACCCCCCCATTGGAATTCTACATAACATAGAATTCGATGTATCAGTAAAGCCCCATAGTATATTTTGGGGCTCGGGATGTTGTGATATTATGTATTTTAATACCTTTTCCGCTATAGCGAGGAATAAATTCACCCATTTCCAATATTATATATTATAATAATATATATATTATATAATATAATACATTATCTGCTTTTCCTACAGTACGATTTTCAACGTTTGAGTTGTGATCAATAATCTACTCTTGTAAGTGAAACTCATATCTTTGTTTCTATTGATTTTTTGCTACAATTGTCAACATATCATCACTGTTCACACCTTTGATTTTTCTAATAGATGAATTTTTGTCATGGCATCCTTTCTTCTAATCCCTTTTGGCATTATTGCTTGCATCTGTACTCAAGAAGGCAAAATAATGACTCTCCTGTGTAGGTTGAAGGCATGGAAGTTGGTCTGACCATGACTATGAAGAATCAGAATGGAACTCTGGAACTGGTTGTTATGGAATGTGGCTGTAATATAAATGATATATCATAACCTTGAAAGGGGGAGCATCTTGGTTCTATCAAGGGTAAGGACTTCAATCCCTATACCTGACTAATGGCCATTATAAAATTTGAAACTAAATCCTCAGGCCATAACCTAGATCTTTTGTGGATATATCATTCACATGTTCTTGTGTCGTGGACTCGTGTAATTTTAATATGGCATTAAAAGCTTATTGTAACAATTGAATGAAAGAGTGACGTCGGTGGCAATCAGGATTCAGGTCACATTGTACAACATCTGAGAAAGATGAAAGTTTTTACATAATTCTTCATTTCTTCCTGTTAAAATAGTAATATGTTACTTAAAACTTATCTCCTACTTCATCTTGAATGGAATTTAGGAGGGTTCCGAGATATTCAATCACATGGCATATATGGTTGGCTTCCTTACTTTCCAATCATCCTCCTAAAATTGATGGGTTTTTCCGTTTCTTGGTTATCCTTACCAACTATGAGCACTGAGATTTTCATGTCAATTTTCCAAAATTTTAGAAAGTTGGTTGGTATTTTCCATGGGAAGTGCTCTGTATAGATTCATTCTCCAAAGCGGGTCCCTTTTTCATGGGAGAAGGCTCCAGGGTGATAACATTACTGGCAATTTGTCAAAATTGTATCAAAATTTGATCAAATGTTTTTTTTTACTAGGTTTCGTACATCAATACGTAAGCTAACTTGATACAGTTGATATCTGGCACAAAAAGCTTTCTGACAAGAATACTAGGTTTCTTCTATATATGGCACAAAAGGTATTTGAGGGACCTGCATGAATGGTTTGAATAATGCAAACTGTGACTATCAATACAGGAATACTAACTCACTAACATTCTCCAAGACAAAATAAATTACATAAGGAGAATTTGTATGTGTCTGCGTGTACAAGCATTTTAGGACTACCGCTATTATATTCTCTTCTTGTAAAACACAAATCAAAATACACCTTTAGGCACTAGTGGATCCAGGATAATAATTCACTGGGGGCACAATAATAAAGGGGTTCGGAGACAACGCCTCCAAATTTTTTTTTTGGAGTATAATAATATATTAAAAAAATCACTAGGGGCCGCCCCCCCCCCCCCCCCCCCCCCCCCCCCCCCCCCCCCCCCCCCCCCCCCCCCCCCCCCCCCCCCCCCCCCAGTGCCTCCCAAGTGGATCCGCCACTGCCTTTAGCTGGTCAGACTATATCATATGCCAAGGTAGCTTTGCTCAGTCTCGAACTACAATCTGTTGAGCCTTGAGGCAGAAACCTATAGGAAGGAGTTCTGAGCCATGATCTTTCATTATAGCATAGTATATGTTATCAATAATCAATAAAGATTTTTGCTGCTCACAACTATTCATGGGTGCATGATTACTATGACTACCTACAACACTAATAGCTCAACAAAACGACTTAAACTGACAGAAATGGCATAATTAATAAATTATGATTATCTTGGAATTCTATTAGGAGGTCTTGGTATTAGAGGACTACATATTTTTTTAAAGACAAGAAATACGAGGTAAAGAGATTTAAAATAAGTTTCTAGAAAATAAGTTGGTGGTGGCCAGAATATAGACTTTTACCGGATGAAGTGAAATAAACAGTTAGCCTCCCTAAAAATTTAGGTTTGGAATTTCTGTCACCATGTCCGTGGACTCCATCCCCATTTTATAAGTATAGGTGCATTATACAATCTATAGTTCAAATCTTTAATTTCATGGCATTCTAGAAATATTTGTTGAAGAATTTGACCTGTTAATGTGTCATTTTAAAATTGGAGTTTTGTTGTTGTTGTTCTGTCCATCCCCATCATAGAGACACTAAACCATAACCATCTGTAGTTGAAATCATTCATTTCTTGGAATTTAAAAAGGCATCTAGTAAGACTTAATATCTAGAGAACAATGTTGTCTGCTAAAGTGCCTGTTTTATGTGATAGGTTACATATAAAATTTTCGTATGAGTATATGTAAGTTTGAAATTCTGAATATACTTTTTGTTAGAAATGAAACCCTGAATCTTATATATCAATTGAGCATACTTGTGGTTCTTTGCTCTTAAAATACAAAATAGTTATAAGGAGAAATCGTAAATTACTTGGGCTGGTTTGTAGAGGAATAAATAACGAAAATTTTCACTGAAAGCATAAAAGTTTTATAAAATTATATCTAAAGCACAAAGTTTCTCCTTATTATACATAACACATAAGAACGCCCTTTCCAAGGGCGTTCTGCTGAAAATACGAATTAAAAATAAATATTTTTAACGTCCGTTAGTGAAACAGAAAACGGTGAAAAAAAATATAAAACCGGAGAAAATGCCCATCCTAAGGGTGTTTCCTTTATAATATTTTTTTTGATTAACGTTATACAGTGCTATATTTGGTAACGTTATACAGTGGTATAGGCTAAGTGTAGAATAGAGTAGGCAACGTTCTCTTTTAGTAACGTTGTATTTGGGCAACGTTCTTTTTTTTGTTCACTCTTCATCCTATAAATTAGCTAACCCACAGAAGAAAATTCTTACATACTTCTTGCCTTTCTTTTTCTTCAACTCTCACATATAGAAGTTTTTCAACTATTACGGATTCAAGTAACATCTATCTACCACGTATTCAAGTAGCGGCTATCTAAGTCTAAAATTGCCCTCCACCATCTCTTCAAGTAAAATTTTCAAGTAAATTTTTAATCAACATTACTATAATACAATCAAATATTAATCAACATAAACATAATCAGTAAATTATTTTTAAAAATAAAATAATATTACCTGTTAACAATGACAGATTGTTTTTACTCCTACTCTTTCTTCCTTCTTCTGCTTCTCCTCCTCCTTCTCCTTCTTCTTCTGATGAACTCTTTCCTCATTGTTCTACTTTTCTTCTCCTTTTATTCACTCTCCTACGTAGAGAAACACCATCTCACACTCTCCAATCTAAAATGGATAAAGGCTGCCCAAAGCTTCTACTTCCTAACGCTCTCGTTGTCCAAAGCACTACAGGCTCACTGTCCAAAGCCCGATGCAGTCCAAAATTTAATGGGTCAAAGGCTGCGCTCACTGTCCAAAGCTCGCTGCACAGCTCGCTCTCCAAGACAAAGACTGCCAACACGATGCGGAGGGGGGGGGGGGGGAGGGGGGGGGGGGGGGCGGCGACACGTGTCAGGAGAACGCCCATCCGAAGGGCGTTCTTCCTGAGGAAAACGTCCTTCCGATGGGCGTTTTCCTTTTTATTTATTTTTTGCTTTTCAGTGTGTAACGGCCGTCAATGTTATGATTTGAACTATCGGTGAACGCGTGGAATGCCCTTCGGAAGGGCGTTTTTGTGCTTAACCTACAATTTTACCAAACTTTGTGCTATTGTTATAATTTGGTATAGATTTTGTGCTTTGAATGAAAATTTTCGAATAAATAATTATGTCTATTCCCTACTAGAACTTACTAGAAGAATGCAAAAAATAAAATAAAAATATTTCACGTGGTAAGCTACTTGTTTTCTGAAATGGATACTATCTTCAACATTCATTTGCAGCTTCCATGTTTCTTGCATTATTACGAGTTCTGAGTCTCGTAGCTATTAAAGAATGCTTCTGAGTTTGTATAGTTCACAACTTTGATGTTGCTTGTTGATCCATATGCAAAATGATGACACTATTTTGCATGCATGAGTCTTAGAAAAGGGTAAAGTGTGGGAAATAACTTTTCTTTTAATGATACCCTCGCAGTTATCTTTTACATCATTTTTACTCACTTGTCAGATTTTATAGAAAAAGGTTTGCAAGACAAGACGACAATGATTCTCCTCTTTTTATCCATTGAAATTCTAAGAAGAACAAATCTTTAAGAAAACTCCTCTTCTGCCCTTCAACTCTCCAACACTTCTAAGAAGAACCCAACACACCACCACATACACACACAGACACTAGACACACCCAGACAGCCGTCCACACTTAACAAAAAAAGTAAGGGTTTTTGTAGTCTTCTTTTAGTTCAACTATACTAGATTGTCCCAAAAAACCACGACAATGAGGTAAAGTCAGAAAAGTGTTAACTGGGGTGGTGGGGGATTCCAAAAATGTACTCTTACTAATAATATGTGCTTATATTTCTATAACTCTCTTATTTGAGAAAGAAGTTAGACAATGGGTATCTTTTTATGCATTTAGTGTGATGATGATACACCAACCTTTTATTGCTTGAGAAGTTGAGATAATTCTTTTGAAGGAAAATGTTGTCTCAGTATTTCTATGTTTCATTTGTATTTCTAGATTTGTATATGCTTTTGCGGATCAAATTACATCTGCTGTGGAGAAAGCTATTACTAAAAAGATCACTGAAGGGACATCGAAGCTTGATTCATTATTGCAGTCTCTCCCAAAGGAAATTGATGTGGACCATAACGTTGCCTTAAATGTGACTTTTGTTGATGACCCCAAGTTTGGCAATTCATCTATCGAGTTTGATATAGACGGTTTATTTATTCCATCAGAGAAAGCTTCACTTCGAAGCTACATGCATGAGAACTCAATGCTTTCTGATTCCTGTTTGGGGACATCAAGTATGCTTGGGATCTCATTGGATGAAGCTGCATTTAATTCTGCAGCAGCGGTGTACTTCCAGGTAATTCATTGTTTTCATGTTGGTACCCATTCTACTGGTTTATGATACAATAATGCTAAGTTTACTACCAAATTTTTACAACCTTCTTACAACCCACTCACCCCCATGCTAACATGGTCCCACCTGGCCCCACCCGGTCCCACCTACAACCAATGGAAACTGGCCACGTGGCCGGTTGTAAGCCCTTGGTTGTAGGGGGGTTGTAATTGTAGCATTTCCCTTTATGATATGACATATTGCAGAACTTACAAGTTGTCTCGTATAACCAGAATATAGAGTCATGCATATTTTAACAAGTTGGAGGAAAGCTAATTTTTATTACACTATGTAACCTGCATGTAAATACCATACCTCTTATTTCGAGTGTATTCCTTAAATAAATGCCTCTATCACGACCTCTCTTAACGGACATTATGAATTTAAATTGACGCTATCATCTAGGAGTTTCATTTCTATGATTTCCAGTAAATGGGTACACTTGTTGGTGATGATTTGCAATTACATAAGAGAGGATATTACAACACTGTTTGAGGATCTGACAATCATTCTATGAATGCTATCATGAGGTCAACATTGAGTTTGACAGAAAGTGGCATTTATTTATACGTCAGTAATAAACAATTGATGACGTTAAAGAAAATATGCTTTGCATTCTAACTGTGACTTCCCTTTCATTTCCCAAAACATTCTTTAGAGCAGAGTTAATGGATGCAGTGAAAGGATTTTTCTTTGATAGTTTTGACTTGTGTAAGCAATCCGTCTTCGAACTTCTTATTTTAAAAGAGATGCTTGTATGAAGTCTGAAGATCATTTGACATACATATCCAACACCTAGGAGAGTATATTCCTTATTAGTCTAGTCCAATTTTGGTAAAATAGACATCGTGTATCACACTTACCAGACATAATCAGTTCATGATCGTTCAGTTCCAGAGTATATGGTTTTCTTTTGAGACAAATGGGTAAGTACTCATCCATGAGCACCTGATAGAGTCAACATGAATTCATTAATACTAAAATAGAAATTACAAGGTCCAGATAACATATTACACAAAGTGTAAGTCCAAACTAAAATCCGCACCCCAAATTATTACAAAACTCAAGCCCAGATAACTGTTAGTCCAAATTATTACGAAACCAAACTTGCTGAAAATTATACTACCACAAACTAAGAAACTAGTCCTCCTTTCAGCTTTAAATTCTAAGCTTCTTCTTTATCTGGCACTCCATCACAAGACGATCACTGAAGTAGTGACCATCTTAGCTTTTTTTTCTTTTCTTTGAAGATGTGACACCTGTCCGAAATTTGCAGTTGCACAAGGAGAGTATTAAACAATATATTGTATTTTTTACTTTCTAAAATCCTCATATTATGCTCACTCCAAATCGACAACACATACCCTGCCATCACTGAGTGCCAACCATTTCCCAACTGACGAACTGATAGTTTTGTCTCTCCAATCCATCCACCATTTATTAATACAAAATGATTTCATTAATTCTGTAAAAGTTCTGCATAGTTTGCTAAATGCTACTCTCCAATAAACGAACTTGTTAGGGTTCTTGTATGGAAAATGTTGGCTGCCAGTTCCTGCCGAAGTGAGCAAGTGGCAGCCACATTCATTTGCCCCTCTGAGGTGGTTATGGTATAGAGGTTGGTTTCGATAGTTAATTCCACTAAAGTTTAATAATAAATTTTCATCAGCCATCCTTGTCCATGAAACAACTATGTAGAGCCATGCGTCCTTTACATATAATCTGGACTTTTTTTGTTTGTTTATATATTATATCATTATATGAGAAATACCCAACCACTTTGATTGAAAGTAACTACTAACTAGATTATACGTTATGATGCCTCAAGCCCTTGTTGAAATTGAGGATTATCGTCAAAGTGACTAGTACGGCCCTATACTTATTACTTGATCCTCACTACTAGACACCCCAAATTGACACAACATCAAATTGGGCACTATAAAAGGCTACTGCTGTCATGTTATATAAAAAGGTCGTGCTAGAACTTTTGTTCCATGCCTGTTCAAAGTAGACTTGGAAGCAAGGATACTCCAAAACAGTGTTGTCTCTGTTGCACATGAGGGTACTACATGGACATGCCAAATATACGCTGATATTCCAGAATCAGTGTCATGTGCGTGCAATGTTTGCGTATGTGCAATATAGATTGTAGATTAGAGCAGAAGGATGTGAATATTTGGATTCTTATCTTTTCTGATATAGCAGTAAGCAAGTAGAGTTTTACATTTGTATTTCTCATAGTAGGCTGGAATCTAGCATTTGTTAAATTGATATGTAAGGAGCTCCTGAATGAAGTTATTCTGAGTGCTATACCTCAATGGTCTGATCCTGTTGGAGCTTTCTATCTATCAAACTTTCATTATTAGCTGATGATGTCGTATGTGATTGCCTTTTTCAGGAAGGGTTGATGCATTGGCTTGTCGACAAGGTACCAGATCAGTCTCTCTTAAACACTGCAAGATGGAAATATATTGTTCCTCAGCTGTACAGGAAGTACCCGAATGACAACATGCAGCTTAATCTTACATTAACTTCTCCACCAATTATCAGTATTAAGCCGGAAGGAGCTGGTGGTACGATTACCACTGATATGACAGTCAATGTCTTGGATGCTGGTGAGAGTGTTCCTGTTGCATGCATAACAGTGGTATGCTTAACACCTAGCAAAATAAAATTTATTTTCCTTCTTATATATAATCCTTGCCTCTCCATTATTTTATTTATATTCGTTGCTTTTTAAAGTTGAAAGCTAGCACATAGTATGTGTGACAGAAGTAACCCTAGTTAATGGTTGTACAACTGCACTACTTCGATATATGCTCTTCTGTACTATTTATATATTATCCTTGGATTCCTTCCCATGCATATAACTCTTAAAGATACGTCCGTAGGGATGCAAATTGGCTGGTTGTAGGTTTTTGGGTCTGGGTTGCCAACCGAGGGAAGGAAGGACAAAAAATTTATGCGTAGAGAATTTTCAAAATTAGGAGACACAAATGATGAAATATTATGCAGTTACCTTAAATAGTTTAAGGTTCTCTTTGGATTAGTTCTGAGCAAAATTAGTTTATGAAATTGGGAAAACTGACTTAATATTAGCTAATTGACAGTAAATTGTGGCCAAGTTGATGAAACTTTTAGATAGTTTCTAAAACTAACTGACCAAATGATAAAACCACCACTAAAACTAACTGACCAAATGATAAGACCACCACTCTAGGATCATTACCACCTGTAAACTGGTTTCAAAACATTGTTATAGATATCAGTGATATCGACCGATGTATCGATCCGAGATGTAAGCCGACATATATCGGCCATATATACGGTATATATTGTTTTGAGAAAATTTGGTCCACTATATCAGCCTATATGATATTGGCTGATCTCTCCCAATATATAAAAATATCGGATATTAGAGGTGAAAGTAAGTAAGCAGGAAGAGGAAGAGAGGTGTTCCGGGGCTCCAGACTGAATGCAACGATCAGTTCAGTGAATTAGTTTTTCGTGTCGCGTTGGGTAGGTTTTTATATTGACACAATAATATTAATATTACAAGTTTTTTTTGTACTTTTAATTTTATAATTGTTACTTTGTTACCATATTTTGATGTTATGTTAGATATTGTTTGTTAGTAAGTTACTTAGTTTTAGCCTTTTAGCAAATTTGAACGGATAAGACATTTATTATATATAATATATAATATATTCATATATAATGCATTATATATTTATTGATATCCAATATTTCAATCTCCCATATTCCTGCGATATTCGACATCCAATATCTCAAAACCCAAACCTATATCAAGCCGAGATATATCTCAAACATTGTTTCACACTGTATGTTGCATAAACACAGATATAGACATGAAACAAATTCTGAAATATTTTCTAGAAAACACAGAATACGATTCAGGCATGTATACACACTTATATATTGCAGGAGCACATATTTATGCATATTATATAATATTAGATGTGAATAATATCTATAAACCTACCTTTTTTTAGATAGTAACAACAAGGTACAAAATTCTTTTAGAAAGGATCCACTACAAAAGAAATGCTACTTTCTGATATTGCGGTTATGTTTGGCACGATAACTACCATGCCAAATCAATTTCAGCCATTTTCTAGGCCCCCTTTTAACCTGGACATTGGCAAACCACATTTGACATGAGTGAGAAGTATCTTGTTGGATGTGTTGGGCACAGATACTGTCCTCTGAAGGAGCACCTATGCCACCTAGCTCAGACCACACTTCTTAGACACACCCCAACGTATATCAACCACTTGAAATATTTACACTCTTGATAAGATGAAAAAATGGAGTCTGACACTTGTCGAAAGCATGTCTAGTATCGCTTGTATGTGTTTGTTCAGTCTTCCTCTCTCTTTTTTGATGTACTGGCTTGTTTTCAATATGTTTGCTGTAATAGTGTGCATGATTTTGCCATGTCCTTCACTCTTCACAGTGTAAATCCTGCATCCACGTTTGTGTCAGCCCTTGGATGTCATTTTATGCCAGAAAATTCAACATCATTTAGCATATTTTATGATGATTTATATGTAGGTGAAAATTAACGAGAAATTGTATATGTAGATGCTTTCTTACGTATTCTCTTAGTGTATGGTTAGTGTTCATTTTGTTGGTCTTCCTAAAATAGTCATTTTCAAGTGACCTTGATGTAGTGTTCGCAGTCCACATATGTAAGGGGCCTATGTAGCTTAGTCTACATAGTTATACTTTTCTAGACTTCTATAACAAGACTTTGGAAGTTGAAGTATTTGAACATGTATATAATTCTGCTTTATAGACATCTATGACATCCTTTCAGGGAGGTAAATGCTTGAGAATGTTGTCAAATTCACAAATTATATGAGTAGTAATCTAAATCACAAATGTATGGTTCAACTGACGTTACATGCACTTGGTGGTTGTGTCACTTTGAGTTGAAAATAGAACTGGATCAATAACCAACAAATTATCCGCTAGAAATTTCCATCTATTATTTGACTGTTATTATAACTAAATCAATTTACAATTCGGAGTCATATTCTTAGAATTATTAAACATGCTCGCTTGCAAGCACCTGCACAGGCCTGCAAGATCTGATCCTAGAAAGTATATAGAGAGCCATGCCATTCTAGAATTCAGCGCCATTTGAAGTTCGGTTCAAGTAGAATACTTATAAACCAAAGTGAAATGGTTGAGTGCTCTCCTACTACCTATGCGGAAAGAGGTAGAAGAATGGACCAAAAAAGTTTGCTGCTTTAATGATGTAGGTGACATAAATATAAATGTCGATCATTGGCTGCCTTAAAGTATGAACAATTTGTCATTTGTTACCACTTTTTTTCCTTTTACAATTTATTTCCACTTTATCTTTGCATAAATATGTTTAGAAGTGCAGAACAATGGAAGCCTAGAAAATAATGTATATACTTTAAGTAGGTAAAGTATTGGAACCTTTGGCATTTTCTTAAGAGGATTCAAGGACTGCTCTCTGAACTATTCAAGTTCTTCGCAGAGAATAATCCTGGTTTGACAATTTTGCGGTCCACTCGGCTTGACTTGATAATTTCCACCTTGACCTTTAGATTACGAGGGAGTGACTTCTACGAAGTTGTTCGGTTTAATGCCAAGTGAAGGCGAACTGACTTGGTCATTAACTTTACCTCCTGTGATTGCTTTCTTGGATCCCGTATACTGATTCTGTGTATTGGCCTACTAAATTGATGTTTATCCCTTTTAGAGCCTTGATAAAGAACTTCACCTTTGTCACGGTGATATGTAAAAATAATTATGTTTTTTTTTTTCCTGCAGGTAATTTCTGTTTCAGGTGTAGTGAAGATTTCAGGGAATAACTTAGCTGGTGAAGCCAGATTACAAGACTTCACCTTGAATCTGAAGTGGAGTAAAGTGGGGAACTTCCATATGTTTCTGATTCAGGTAGAGAACATAGCTTAATTACTTCTTGCATGTCGCGAGAAATTCTTAAACTATGTTCTGGTGAGTGGCAAATGTTAAGGTTACATATGGGGAGTCCTATCATGATTATTTTTCTCAATACTTACTCATTAATTCTACTTCTATGCAAGGTTCTAAACGGCGGTAGGCGGGTGTACGGCGGAGAGAGTCCGCCTACCGCCTAGGCGGTTGAGGTGCCACCTAGACGGTTGATTCATTTTGGACATTTTTTACTATTTTACCGGTGTTTTTGCATAATATACATATTTTAAGGGTGTTCCATGCATAACTAAGTTGTAGAACAAAAATTTATGAACTTTTATTTTTTTAAAAGTAAACCATAGGTCCATAATGTTTGCAAAACCTTTTGGCCAAAACATCTTGTTAGGTATTGATCCATCTAGGCGCCCGTCTACCTCGCCTCACCTCCGCCTATACCGTCAAACCTCCGTTGGCCGCCTACTCCACCGCCTACCGAAAAGCGGTGCGGAGAGAGACCGCCTACCGCCTAGGCGGCCGCCTCAACCGCCATTTAGAACACTGCTTCTATGGATAATGCAAAGTTATTTAGTTGAAGTATATTTACTCGACATCAGGTGCAATAATACGCTCATGAGTCCCTTATGCTATTAGTTAAGTTTGATGAGCTTAAGCAGTCTTGGAACAACTTTAAGCAGGGATGGTAGGATTTGATCTTAAGGAAAAATGGCCTGTCCTTTCTTGTAAGCTTGAGCTTCCAAACTCGTCGATAAGTCATTTGGGCTTGTCATTTTGGCACAGGGAAGGTTCGGTTTGACCTCAAACGTACATAATCTGCAAGGAAGCCTGCAGAAACACAATGATTTTGGAAGTAAATTATATTATTGTATGACATATATACTGGAATATGTGACCTAATGTAATTTCAACCTGTCGATATTAGTTTTATATGACATTTATCTTTAGGAAATGGCCTATATAGTCAACTATTCAGCCTCTATTACTGGTTTAAGTTAAAAGTTGCCCCTGCCTTCAAATCTACTCAAACTGGTAGTGGTCAGCTTAAAGATAGGGCTGGCTTGGTTAGTCTACAAATGCGAGTTTATTGTGTTTAGGCTAGGCCTCTAACCCAAGACCCAGACAAGACCGTTTCTGAGCATGTGCAAGTTATGCGATCGCACATGGCCCCAAAAACCGGAAGGTCCCAAATCTTTTAACCTCTGTATATACTACTAATGTGAAATCTTCATTTTTAGATTTAGGCTTTTTTATTTTTTTACAAATTGCAGTAATAGGGCCCTTAGAATGTCAAGAGTGGTTAAAAATGGCCATTTTTTAGTATTTGTACACGCCGTGAGCCCAGACCACCAAGTTACAACTTCTGTTCTCATGCGCCTTCGTTATTATTCTCGTTTCTGGATTACGATTGCAAAAGGAGAAGGCATGGATGCATCTTTTTTCTGACACATAATTATTTTTTGACAGGAGACGATGTGGGTTTTCCTCAATACAGTATTTATGCCGATCATCAATTCTCACCTGAGGAAAGGATTTCCCCTGCCAATCGTCCACGGATTCACCCTCCAAAATGCATACATACTCAATTCCAGCTCAAAGATGGTCGTGTGTTCGGATGTAATTTTCCGGAACTCCACTGTTGCGGCGCACTTTCCATTGTAGACTTGTAGTACTTGTACATACGAAGAAGAAGAGATCGTTTAGATCTGAGGATGCTGTACATTGTACCAGTGTAGTGCCCGTCAGTCGCAGTTCCCTGAGTTCTTTGATAACTTGCTGAGTATATCTCTGGAGCTTGAAACTTTGCCACATCTAGTTTTGATGTGCATCTAAAGTACCGGCAGAGATCGAGTAACAAAATCTCAAATGTTGGTCAGCAAGTGGAGACATAGCATATTCTGGCTGGGTGGGGTCGATCCTACAGTGAAATGTATTATTCCTTCCAATTATGGTTGGAGTAAAAAAAAAATTGTTGTTGTAATTGGTTTGGTCACTTTTCCAAAGCTTCATCCCTTGAACTATGCTACCAATGTTGCTTGAAGATGATTTATTAGGTGCTTGTAACGAATGCTGCTGTAAACATTTCTTTGACAGCAAAGAAGTGGAACTTTGCAACATCTCTTGTAAGGGCTTGTTTGGTAAAAAACAATTGGAATAATATTTGGATTTTCACTTTTATGGTTGGAAAGTGTATGAAAATCTATACAAAATACTAAAACATGTTTGATTATGGTTAGATAAGAAAGTGGAAATTGAAAGAATGAGAGTGGTTTGCCTTAGGGGTGAGCAGTATTCGGTTTTGGACCGAAAATCGAACCGAACTGAACCGAATAAGAGGTTCGGTTTGATTTTTAAAAAAATTCAGTTCGGTTTCGGTTTTGAAAATACTATCTTATTCGGTCCAAAACCGAAAACCGAATTAGAAAATTTCATTATATATATATATATATATATATATATATATATATATATATATATATTGTTCACCCTTATTCCAAATATATATATATATATATATATATATATATATATATATATATATATATATATATATATATATATATATTTTTTGGTGAACAATATATATATATATATATATTGTTCACCCTTATTCCAAATATATATATATATATATATTTTGGTGAACAATATATATATATATATTGTTCACCCTTATTCCAAATATATATATATATATATATATATATATATATATATATATATATATATATATATATATATATATTTTGGAATAAGGGTGAACTTATTCCTCGCATATAGCGGAAAAGGTATAACAGTACACAATATCACATCTTCCCAGGCTCCAAAATATAATATTATGGGGCCATTACAGATACATCGAATTCTATGTTATGTAGAATTCCAATGGGGGGGTAGTCAAGCCTTCGAAAATACGTCTGTTCCGCTCCTTCCAGATGGACCAAGCAGACGCGGCGAGACGAACTTTGGCTCTTCTGGCCCACCCCAGATCTCGGCCACTGTAATCTCGAATCCAGCTGAGAATGCTCCGGATGTCTCTGTCCATCCCAACTCCTCCTCACAGCTGCGCGCACTGCTCAGTCCAAATGTGCCAGGTCATCAGGCATGCAAAGAATAGGTGCCCCATAGATTCATCATCTTCATTACATAGCACACATTTGGCATCCGGGATCTGAATTCCAAATCTGCGGAGTCTGTCTTTCGTCATCAGTCTACCCCGGAGAAGTCGATATGCATATAGTTGCATTTTACGGGCAACCCCCTTGCCCCAAATGAAGTCCACCTCCTCCGTCCGGTCGTGGTGGGTCCGGACCAAATCATAGCAGCTGCGGAAGCAGAATAGGCCTGACCCGCCCCCCGTACCTGGGCCGGACCAGCTCCAGGAATCCTCATGCTGGCTAGCGTCAATAGTGATACGGCGGATCTCCTCAGCAAACTGAGCAGTATATGGATATCCCTCTGGCCTCCAACCTCCATCTCTGATGATCCGGCTGCAAGTGAGCCCCCTGCCCGCTTCTCTGTCCAGATGTCCGTCCAATATCTCGAGTAAGGATCTGGAACCCAACCAAGGGTCTAGCCAGAGGTCGGTAGTCGTCCCGTCCTTCATGTTCCTGCAGATAGCGGTCTGAAGCACCAGTCGATACCTCAGAATGGCCTTGAACATGACCGAGAAGTTGTTGTCAATCCTGCAAGCCCAGAAGTTAGTTCTCCTCAGGTATCTGTTCGCCATCCATTCCGCCCAGAGTGATCCCCTTTGATGAATCTCCAGGCCATCTTCACACAAGCCGCCTTCCTGACTGCATGGAGAGGCCTCAATCCCACTCCTCCTTCCTCCCGAGGCCTACAAAGCTGGTCCCAGGAGATCGTATGCATCCCTCCCCTCCAGATGAAGTCGGCGCAAAGGGCCTCCACTTTTCGAATAGTGGCCATAGGGATCTGGATAGACTGCATCCAGAACATCGTGATGCCCGCAATGACCGAACGCACCAACTCTATCCGACCGCCAAATGATAGCCCCGCCGCTTGCCAGCCTTCTACTCTCCTTTGAGCAAAATCCACCAAGCTGTGACAATCCTGCTCTCTGGCATAGTTGACCGTCAGCAAAACCCCCAGATATTTCACTGGAAGCTCGCCTCTATCCACTTCTAAGGCGAAGGCTCTCTCCTCCTGCTGTGTACACCGGGAGCTGAAGTAGACTCTGCTTTTCTCCCTGTTTAACTGAAGTTCAGAGAGCCGTCCGAACTCATCCATAATATCAGAGAGTGCTCTTATTCCACGCATGGAGGGCTGGAGGAGCACCAATAAATCGTCAGCATATATCAAATGAGAAACCACCGGGCTCACCAGACGAAAAAGGGGAACGATCCTCTTGCTGTGCACTGCCGTATCCATCATGCAAGTAAAGTACTCCATCACCAAAGTAAATAGATACGGGGAAAGAGGGTCCCCTTGTCTCAACCCCCTGTTGCTCCTGAAGTAGCCATGTGGCGTGCCCTGAATGAGGACTGAGAAAGTTGGAGAGCAGATGCACTCCCTCACCCTCTCAACCCACCTCTCGTCGAACCCCATGGCAAGCATCAAGTGACACAGGAAGTCCCTGTTGACCGTATCATAAGCTTTCCGGAGGTCAAGCTTTACACAAGCCTTCATCCCCCCAGGTTTGCTGAACTCCCTCACCATCTCATGAGCTAACAGGCTGTGCTCCGCTATCGACTGTCCCTTGATAAACGCAGCTTGATTCTGGGACACCAATCCCTGAATAATTCCCTCCATTCGCCTGCACATAAGATGAGTGATGATCTTGTAAAGAAAATTATAGCAAGCAATGGGTCGAAAGTCTGCAAGAGAAGTCGCTCCCTCCTTCTTAGGAACCAGCGTCAAGAATCTGTGGTTCATTTCCTTCAGAAGCCTACCCTCCACAAAGAACTCCTGGACCGCCGCTAGTACCGGGACCTTAAGCACACCCCAGTGTCGCTTAAAGAACCCTGACGAGAAACCATCAAGTCCGGGAGCTTTGTTGGGATTAGCCTTCATCATAATATCTTTCACTTCCTCCATCCTCACAGGGGCCAGAAGTAGCTTGTTCCCATGGCTGGACACCAGTCTCTTCGTGACAAGGGCTGGGAACGTGCTAGCGTAGTCCGTCTGCTGATATAGGTCTATGTAAAATCTGACGGCCGCCTCCTGAATCTCCATCGGGTCCCTCCACAAGACGTCCCTCAGCATTCAGAAGTCTGGGAATGTTATTCCGGTGCTGCCGAGTACGGATCACATCGTAGAAGAATTTGGTACAGCGGTCTTCATCTTTGAGCCAGGTGCATTTGGCCCTCTGTGCCGCACTGATCTTCTTCTGCAGTCTCATGATGCTGACCTCCTCAATCAGGAGCTTCTCCTTAGCCGCCAGCTCCCCGTTCAGAATGTCAGCTTGGAGGGCCACCTGGGTATCCCGGAGCTCGGCTTTCTTATCTGCCAGGAAAGTCCGCGGAATCGTCTTCACCCACCCCCTGATGGCCCGCTTGAGTTGTTTGAGTTTGTGAACCATGCGGAATTGAGCCGTGCCATCCCGGAAGTGCTGCATCTCTCTAGTAACCACCTCCACATATCCAGCCGACAGATACCAGCTGTTGTTATACCGAAACGGCCTCACCCTCAAAGTGGGTCTCACACAGAGGCCAACCCGGATAGGAGAATGGTCGCTAGTACCCGCCGCAAGACCTTCCGCCACCGAGTTCGGGAAGCACCTGAACCACTCACTATTGCCCAAGGCCCGATCCAGCTGATAAGCAATCCGATTTTGAGTAGCCTTGTTGTGCCATGTCCAGATATGTCCAGCTCGCTCCAGCCCCCGCATCCCTGACATAAGCAGACACCTCTGGAAGTCATATAGGATCGAGTCCGGGACAGGTTGACCGCCCACCTTCTCATGACGAAGTAGCATAGCATTGAAGTCCCCCATGATGAGCAGAGGGAGGTGCATGCTGTCCGCCAGAAGACTCAGGTGCACAATGTCCTCCCACAAAGCCTCCCGGAGTCTCCGGTCGTTGTGCCCATATACAGCACCCAGAATGAAACGGAACCCACCTTTGTTCACAAAAGTAACGCCGATGAGTTGTTCTGTTTTATGTATCTGCACCCCCTCCCAGCTACCTTTGTTTCACCTAATCCAGATCCTCGCCATACCGCAAAGATCTAAGTTGTGAATGTGATCCCAGTTTGCCGGTGTCCTACGCGAGAGCAAAACGGCCCCTCTAATCTTCGTCTCCAGTAGGATAGCAATGTCACACAACTCTCTCCTCATAACTCCTACAATCTCCCTCCATCGTCCAATGGAACACCCTCCCTAATGTTCCATGCTAGGACCGACATCTAAATAAAAGATGAGGGGTCCCCCTGGAACTCATCTGGATCGACTCTCGAGGGAAGAGTCTCATCCGCCTGATCAATGACTGCATCCATCATGGAGGAAGGAGCAAGATGTGCCTGAATCCTGCTAAGGGTAAGTGTCCAGTCAGGGTTGGCTTCAGTCTGGTCGTCCGTATCCCTCACCTGGGGGATGTCCTCTAGCGTGGCCGGAGCGTGTCTCTTCCTGCTACTGTAAACCATAAGCACCGGGGGGGCCTCCGTCACCATCTGACCACTCTCAGCCGTACTCATACCCTTGGTCACCATGGTCCTCTGTGGCCTGAAAGGGACGAGGGCTCCCTGCGTGCTCTCCTGTCTCTGCGGTGACCCTAGCTCCAGCCCCCTCCCAACCTCCATCACTGTATCCTCCTCCATATGCCTATCAGGCGACGACTCTCCAGGTAAGTGACTGGGTGCCTTCTCCAACCCGGTATCCTCTGTCTGAGCCGCCGGTGGACTGGCGGCCTCCTTCCCCTTGTATTTGCAAGCTCCGGTAGAATGCCCAAAACACGCGCAGTGTGAACACATGGGAGGGACCCAGTCATACTCCATTGACTGGGTCAGAACCTCCCGACGACGGAACCTGGTACTCCAGCATACTCGGAAGATCCGAGCCCGCCTTCACAACTAAAATATCATCAAATAGCGACGTAATGTAGCGACGACAAGAAATTACGTCGCCAGTAGCGACTTCTTTATAAACACGTCGCAAAACGTCGCTGGCTAGCAACGTTCTGCGACAGGAGTATACTACGTCGCTGAATAGTGACGTTCAGCGACATATTATAAGTATATGTCGTCATGGTTGCGACGTTTAGCGACGTCAACACGTGACGTCGCTAAGTTATTTTACTTAGGGCACGCCGCTGCCTTCTTTCCCCCTCACTCTCACTCGAAAACCCCCGAAAATTTTAATTTTCCCCCCACCCCCCACCCCGGCGACCCCCTCCCCCCCGGCGACTCCCTCCCCCTCCGGCGAGCTCCTCCTCCTCGAGATCCTCCTCCTCGAGCTCCTCCTCCCCCAATCCGACCTCCTCCTCCTCTTCCTCAGGTAAACCCTAACCTAACTCCTCTCCTTCCTCCTCCTTCTCTCTCACGGACATACACACACACACACACACACACACACGGACACACACGGACATGGACACACACACACACACAGACACACACACATACACACACGGACACTGACACACACACACACACATACATAGACACAGACACAGACACACATACACACACGGACACGGACACACACACACACAGACACAGACACATGTGCACACACACAGACACAGATTTATTCCTAGTTTAAATTGTGATTTAAATGCTAGATTTGATTCCTAGACATGTTGTTAATCTATGTTAGTTGATATTTACATTGAGAATGGGTCGTTGCTGTGATATGGGATTCGAACATATGTGGGTTGACTTTACATGACTGATACATGATACGTTTCAAGTTTTTCCTATGTCAATCCTGTTAATCTGATTCTAACTAATGTTTTAAGTACCAATATTACTACTACATATGTATTAGCCTATGATAGATTGATCTTTACTTATTAAATTAAGTTTTATGATATGAGAATGGAATTTGGACTCGAGTTGGTTTCAATGGGTTGACTGATACTCATGAATCAGTTTTGATTGTCCCCTGAACTTCAATTCCAAATTTTTTTGATTTCTAATTGTTGTTCAGTTATCATTGGTTGTAACACGTGTTAGTACCTGTTAATTCATTTTTTTTCATTTCTGATTAGGCTTGTGATTTGAGAATAGGATATTGGACATGGGGTTCGATTTAAATTGGTTTGATGAAAACTCAGGAATTTGGTTTGCTGTTCTTCCTTGAACTGAATTGAACTGGTTCCTTTTGATGAGTTATAATGATCCCCACATGTTCTAGTTTGTGTTTACTGCAGGATTGCTTAATTAGAATAGGCTTCATGTTAGCTCACTGATTCCTTTGGTGAATTGTGTCTTATTATAGACAACAAGGGTTTCCTATTTTTAAAGGTAACATGGCAACATGTGTAAGGGAACATATAGGTGTGTGTTTGTGTTTGAAAGGGAGTGTCACAAGAGTAAGGCGTGAGCATGTGTTAGTATTTTGAGCTGTGAGAGTGTTTGTTCTATTGAGGTTAGTACCAACTGTATTTTGAGCTGTTACATTCTTTTACATTCTGTTACATATACTTACCAGATGGTACCCATGACCCAAGGAGCAGCACGTCGTTTGAAGAAAACAGTGAATGCTGAGGTGGCTCCTCCTACAGTTGAGGAGGAAGTGGCACCGGTTGCTAGTGAGACTGGGAGTTCTATTCATCCAGCACCGGTAGCTAGTGAGACCGAGAGTTCTCTTCATGCAGTCCTTGCAAGGGACGACATCTCTCCTCGTGCCAAAAATCTCGCTTTTTTGAGGTGGTTGCGTGAACGTATCACTGAGCGTTTGCGTGAGCAGCGTGGTTCTCATTAGCTATTAGTACTTATTAGTTCTCATTATGTCAAAACACACGGCTTATAAAATTATGACATGTTAGTCTTCCGACACCGCGGTAACATGGTTGTCACATTAAGGGTCTTTGACAAGGTGATATGTTGTGAAAAGATATATCCTTATAGTTCTCCTACGTATGTTGAAGAAAACCTCTGTACTTCCTCCGGGTCATGCCGCCGGCTGTGCTGCTTCTCCCTCCTATTCCTGTCCACTTCTTCTCCCCCGACTCTACACTTGAGCTGGATATCATATGTGGCTGAGAGAGTCAAATAAGAAGAATGGAAGTAGGAAGGAGCAGATGGGTCCATAGCCATGGTGGAGGAGAAGAGAAGGCAAAACTGAATCAGCGTCTTTCGGCAAAGAGGACCCGTTCCCATTTCGACTATGCAGCCAGCGAGAAGTTGAAGAAGCTGGGCACGCTGAGCAGCCCGTTATGCCTTGATTCAGTTTTGCCTTCCTTGGATGGTATTGATTCTGTAGATCCGTGTATAAAAGAGGAAGAGATTGGGAGTAGAGTGGACCCGGAGGGAAGTGAGAGATTGGAAGCTGGGTCAATATCCAAGAAGTGAAAGAGAGTCGAGGATTCTGATAGGTTGTCGTATCATCATTGCCGAGGGATGAGGGTCGAAGGACAGTCAACTTTATCTACGGCTACATAGTTTCTGCCTCGCTAGTCGAATGGCTGCAGGGACTATGTCCTGGTCACCCATCGGAGGGCTGGGGAGTTCATTGACGAGAGGGCGACGCAGGCATATGTACGGGATCCTACGGCGCATATTTGGCTTCGGAGTCATCCCGGGCCCCCTCTGTCAGTGTGCAGTCTCCGGCTACGCAGGCGTCGTCACGAGCTGAGGATGTTCGTCGTCAGATCGAGGAGCTGCGTCGCGAGTTGCAGCAGCAGATTTCTGATGCGGTCGAGCGCAGTATACAGGAGCAGTATGACTACATTCTATCCCAGTTGTCCCAGTTGCGCGACAGGGGTCCGCAGTGATTTTATTGGTTTTTTTATGACTTGTATGTATTGGCCCTATGGGCAAATTGTTTATTGGTACACTGTTGTTTACACACTTGGTGGGAGACTTTTAATCATCTTCCATTTTTATTTGACTCTATTGGATGTTTGTGAGGATGTGTGTCTGTGATATTTACTTTGCACTGCCTCCTATTTTTATTGTGATATTTACTTTGTGATATCTGCGACGGGGATGACAAATATATCTACGCTGGGTTATAAGCGATGATCTGATATACAAAGGAGGTGATGCCAAAATTTTAAAAAAAATATATTGTGTATTTTGTTATGATGTGTGTCTGTGTTTACAGTGAATGTGAAATGCAGTGTTCGGAACCATCGACAGTTTCGATTACTGTTGTATGTGTTATCTTGGATAGAAATAGCAACAGTTCAGGGTGCACTTCTGAGAGCTTCATTTTCACGTCCTTCACTTTCTCGGGACGTCGTAAAGGTTCCCGAGAAGGTGAATGACGTGAAGAGGAAGCTCTGAGAAGTGCACCCTGAACTGTTGCTCTTTCTATCCAGATAAAACATAGAACAGTAAGCGAAACTGTCGATGGTTCGAACACTGCACTTCACACACATTGTAAACACAGACACACAGCATAACAAAAATATCAATTATATTTTTTTAAATTTTTTTATAATATATGCGACGTACTGCGACGGATCTTTGACGTCGCTATACGTCGCTAAATAGCGACGTAACGTCGCTAGACGTCACTAATACTACGTCGCTAAATCTGTCGGTAGGCGTCGCTAAGTTGCCCACGTGGCTGCCATGCCATGTCATCATATATAAAGTTTACAGCGTCGCAAGTGGTCGCTTTACGTCGCAATGTTGGCGACGTAGTGATACGTCGCTATATGTCGCTAATTTTGCGACATCTAGCGACAATGAACTTTGCGTCGCGAATAGCGACGTTCGGCGACGAAAGTGACATCTGCGACTTGCCTATAAGCGACGTCCGATTTTCGTCGCTAAATACGTCGTAAATTGGTTTTAGCGACGTATTTTCCTTATTTAGCGACGTATCCTGACGTCGCTAAAATGAGTTATTTTAGTAGTGCTTGATCTCCACGAAGACCCTGGCATACATAAGTCTGGTGCGAAAAGCAGTGGCCTCGTCTGCCTTGATCGGCTTCCCCCCACGAGGCTGGCCAGTCTCTTGAGAAGCGGAATACTCTAATATTTCACCGAGAATTCTGGAAATCGGATCCAAATGGGGATGGCGTTTAGCACCTCCTTCTCACATTTCAGGTCAGGGGGCCCACTCTTTCAGTATAATGAGTCTCCTATCAAATGACCAAGGCCCTCCCTGCAGAATCCTAGTCACGTCCTCCGCGAGACCAAATTTGACATAGTAGAATCCGTTTCCCTGGAGAAGAACTCCATGCTCTCTTTGGGTCTCCAGACACGCTCCGCATAGCCCCTGATTTGGCCAAAAAATGGTTTGTTCCCTAACACGTATAGCACGAGCGTGTTTTTCCAGAATTCTGAAACCACCGCTATTTCCTCGGCGGGGAAATACGCCCGTAACCCTCCTCCAACCGACATTAGTGTGACAAACTCCATCGACAACGGACTTTTCGTCACCACCGACGTGCACACCTCCTTCCACGACCGAGGACGCTGCTCCTCAATGTGCGCCCTGGCCGGGGGGTTCGCAGCAGTAGGGCCTTTATTGCCAACAGTAACAGCAATGCCCTCAGCCTTCTCTGCCGCGGTCGCCTTAGGCCTCCATCCTGGTACATTGCGCACCATACCTCCCCCACGCTGACGGGACTCAGTTGTGCCTGCAGATGACCGGGTCCCGTAATTCCCTGGCCCCGTCCGCCCCGATATTTGAGTTTGGGTCCTTCGTCTCCCTCCAGCCCGGTGTCTCGTCACCGTCTGCCAGCCCGCCTCATCTGGGTTGTCCACCCCGGACCCAGACCCGAATTCGAATAGGGTAGCCGAAGCCCGCGATCCCTCTATGCCACCGCCCGACCTCCCCCCTCCGGGAAGGACTCGCCGCCGCCACCCGGGCTGAGACCGCCGGGCCCAGCCCCGATTCCGCCACCTCCAGCCGCCTCCCTCCCGCCTGGGGGGGCCCGCTGCCGCCTCCCGACCCCCCCCCCCCCCCCCGCCTGGGGGGGTCTTGCTGCCGCCTCCCGACCCCCCCCCCTCCGGGGGGGTCGCACCGCCGCCGCCTCCAGACGACCCTCCCCTGCCTGGGAGGGTCCCGTTGCTGCCTCCCGGACCCCCTTGCGTGGGGGGGTCCCTTGCTGGCCGCCGACCAGCCCGCCACCGGCCTGGAGAGGTCGCCCTCCCCCCCCCCCCCCCCCCCCCACCGGACCTCCCAGCCGCCGAGCCTCCCTCCCCGCAAGCGGATCGGGGGGTCGAGGGGGAGGCGAAGAACCCGTCGCCAAAACCCTAGCCGAGGGGTCTTCGCACCGCTGCTGCATCTTTATATATATGTATATATATATATATATATATATATATATTAGTATATACCTATACATATTAATACTTTTATATATATATATATATATATATATATATATATATATATATATATATATATATATATATATATATATATATATATATATATATATATATAAGTAAAAAAAAAATGTATAGGTATATACTAAATTGTCTATATGTATTTAGTTACTATATATATATTAAAAAAAAGCGCAAAAAAAATCAAAAAATTGAATAAACCGAATAAACTGAAAACCGAAACGATTTAATCCGGTTCGGTTTGATTCGGTTTTGGGCAAATTCGGTTTGGTTTCGGTTTTGCTTATTCGGTTTCGGTCTAATTCGATTTTGGATTATTTGGTTCGGTTTAAACCGAATTAACCAAATGCTTACCCCTAATTTGCCTGGATCATGCAAAGGCTTGGGCCGAGTCTTCCTTAGAACGGAGGAGACCGTGTGAGGCTGGTTTCACATAGCAGCCTTTAACTCCTGCTTCGGACAGTGGAAGGATTACGGGCCGGTTCACCGGTCTCCTACTAAAAAACCCAAGGCCGGTCCAATCGGACATCCACTTCTTCTTCTTCTTCTTTTTAAAAACTCGTGTTTATAAATCAAGTAGAAAGCAACACGGACACCAGACGGAGCCGACAAAATTCAAACTGTAATGATGTGTAGGTGTGTGGGGTGTAATAAAAAAAGAATGAAAGTGGATTAGAATAATATTTTTATTTATTTAATCTAATTAATTTAAAACTATTAAATTAGTAATTGTTATTAACATATATTTATTAAATAATAACTAAATTAATTTTATAACTAATCAACTACCATAATTATACAATAAAATAATACTAATTAATTAAGCAATTAAACAAAAGATAATTATATATGCATTAAATTAACTTAACTACTAGTAGGTAATCAACAATATTTAATTAGTTTTTGTTAATCAAGAAATAAATTACTAAATACTTGATTAAGATAATTAATTAATTACGTTTGACTAATACTTAATTGATATTTAATAACCCTAATGACTTATTACTAATTAATTTATTATTAATAAAATAATTTTGTTAACTAAGTATTAAAAAACTATTTCTTAAAATTTATACCAGAGAAAGCCAAAGGGAGACGGTCACGTGGTGACCAACCAGGTGCGGTCACAAAAACTACGGTCAAACGAGCCGTGCGCTTCTTGTAAATGTCCTTTAACATTTGCCAAACAAAGATAATTTCTAAAGACACTTCATATTTTACTCCAGGACAACCCATTAAGACTGCCAACTTCGTTCACAGTCTATCTTAATATTCAAATTTTTTAGGACTATCAATTTTGTTGACAGTCCATCCTACTTTATGTTAGAACTGTCATCAGCAAATTGTGGAGTGTCTTTAGAAATTACCCAAACAAAATAGCCCTATCCCCCTAAAACCTTGGCTATCCCTCCTCTTCCTCCTCCCTTCATCAAAATGAGTACACCCATACCATTCCCATCCTCCATCGCCCCCTTCCCCATCCCCCACAAACTGCTCCCAATCCCCACCACCCTCCCCGCCCCCACCGGCGATCCTCTCTGCTGCCGCGCCGCCTCCCCCAGGAACCGGAAGCAGCAGCAGCCGGCGGCGCCGACGGGGCTCGGGTACGTGACCGCCATCGAGCGGGCCATGGACAAGGAGGAGGAGTACCGGCGCGCGAGGGCCGAGGTGAACCGGAGGGGGGTGGAGGTGGAGGGATACGCAGTGGAGGGGGTCTCCGTGGGGGGCCACGAGACCTGCGTCCTCCTCCCGGCCCTCAACTCCGCCTTCGACATCGGCCGCTGCCCCGCCAGGGCCGTCAGCCAGGACAACCTCTTCATCACCCACGCCCATCTCGACCACATCGTGAGCTTTCTTCTTCTTCTTCTTCTTTTTTCTCCTTTTTTTCATTTCGGAACTGCAATTGCCAAGGAAGCTTTTACAATGTCTCCGGATTTTTAAGGTGGGTTACCAAAACTGCCCTCAATTTACTACCGTTTTTAAAAAAATAAAATTTATAGTTTTTCTTGTAAATTAAGGGTTATTTTGGTTCGCAGAACTATTGCCATGGAAAAAGAAAGTCATTCATTTCTTGTGTTTGGATGCCAATAAAAAGGAGGGAAAGGAAAATGATTCCCAAAGAAAGGGAAAATAGGGGAATTGGTAGGAATTACAAATTCCCAAAGGAAAGCCAATTTCTTTGGCTTTTCCAAACACCAAAAAGGAGAATTGGTAGGAATTACAATTTCCCAAACGAAAGGAAAGAGCAAAGGATTGAATTCCTTTCCTTTCCTTTTCGAGAACCAAATGAAGCTATAATCCACCTTTAAAAATCCGTGGGCATTGTAAACGTTTCCTTGGCAGTTATAGTTCCCTTTTTGTGCTTTTGTCGATGCCACATGTGACGACATTTTATTACACGACTAAACAACGACTTTCTATTTGTAGCAAAAGAAAAGAAAAAGTTAGCTACCAAGCATCCTAGTTGCATGCCACAAAAAGAGAAGTATTTGCAACACGACTTACAACCAGTTTGGAAACAAAGTTTTGTTATAATGGAGCTAGGTTTAGTTTAGACTTTGGAAACTTGAAGTTGGAGTTTCAAGTTACGGAACTCTGCTTAGGGGCTGGTTGGATGCTTGTAGCTCCTCGAAACTATGAAAGTGTCACTTTCAACATGTTGTAATGCAGAGTACTTGCAATGAAAGTGTGAATGTATAACTTTTCAAAATATATTTGGATACATAGTTTTTTGTCCCCTGCAGGTGAGGAGTTTCAAACTATTTTGTTTGGATGACAACATGAAAGTGTAGATGAGAATAAAAAAAGTAGAGAGCATAGTCACTTGCAATGAAGTTGCAATCCATTTTTTCTGCAACTGAGAAATGAAGAAATTAATGACAGTTTCATTTGCAATGTAATGTCATATC
This sequence comes from Iris pallida, assembly GCA_029216955.1. Classification (NCBI taxonomy): domain Eukaryota; kingdom Viridiplantae; phylum Streptophyta; class Magnoliopsida; order Asparagales; family Iridaceae; genus Iris; species Iris pallida. The sequence continues at coordinate 6,099,134 of JANAVB010006394.1, forward strand.
ACAACCACTTGTAATGGAGTTATAAGTGATATCCAAACACTGAAACTACCTACACCAACGGTAAATTACAATAAAAGTGACAGTTTCAAACCACTTTCAATGCACTCTCACCTATCCAAACAGACCCTTAAGTTAACTGGAGTTTGGAGTTAATTTTTTGGACGTTTGTGGACTAGGGTTTATTTTGGAGTTTTGTGTTCTCAAAATAATTAGTAGGATTTGATAATTGTTAACTTCATGAGCTAAATAGTCCTACTATTATCATCCTCAACTTCTTGAAGCAGCTAAAGTTTACAATTCTCGTCTATAATTTTATATAGTGCCAAACCTCTATACCAATTCATTATGCAAATAACATTACCCATTGTAATCAATCCAAAATTTCACAAAAAAAATCGGAAGTCTACTCATTCGAATAGGCAAATTACTACTTCCCATTTTCATCAACCACAGTTTCATTAAAAAACAATAATATTACTCATTCTAATAAACAAATCAACATTACCTATTTTCTTCGACCTCAATTTAGAATCTAAAATATGCAAATCATGTCGACTGAGAGAAGGTGCTACCCAAGAAAAATGCAAGATAAAAGATGAAATTTGTGAGAAGGATTTTATAGGAGGGGAGGAAAGATGATGCAATTTTGAGTTAGGATAATAATCCAAAAATTGAAGTTTTGATAACTCCACTTTTGGTTTGTTTTGGAATTAGGATAAGAGTTTATCCAAACTCCAAAACTTCCCTAAAGCACTGGAGTCTAGTGATTTGGAGTTTGGAGGCCTAAATCCACCAAACCCCAATTTTCTTTTTGAAACCTTGTTCCCGAATGCGCCCTAAAAGTTTTGGTACTGTGGCAAGTACTTCAAAAATATAAAGAAGAGTCTATAAACTAGTTAGCTAGCACCAGTATCTCATTTGTGAGTAATTAATGTGTGATTGGAAACTTGTGTTGCACGAATACTGACACTGATACAATCCGAGATACACATTTTCAAATATATACAATAAGTAGTTATCTGTGTTGCACAAATAACACAGAAAATGGTACAAACACAAAACAGATACGGATATAGACACAATTTTCTGTGTCTTTGCTACATAATTGGAATCTTAATGCACAACTAAAGGGCTGGTTGATCTGAAAGTAGCAATGCATGCAACACTTGTTGCAACTAAGATGGAAGCAATACCACTTACGACAAAATTTATTACACCATTTATATCATTTACTCTTATTCTCTCTCCATTCAATTTCATAATTTCACAACCAGAAAACTTCACAATATCAAAAGTCACAACCAAGCATGCTAATTACATAATTGCAAACATGGATCTTGTACATGCCGCCAAAAACACCACCACTTCAACAACAAATGTCACATGCAACGAATGTTGCATGTTCCATTTATGGGTAACCGAACAGTCCTCGAGTGAAACTTTTGTGTGTTTGAAATAGTATGCAATATTTTTTATGACAAATTGATGTAGCACATGTGATTAGTTGCAAGTGAAGGGGTTATATTTTAGTATGTATAGAGTTTGGATAGTTGTAGACTGAATGCTCCCCCACATGGCTTCTATTTTTGATAAAAGGGTTTCTTTTCTTACTAATCGAAGAGGCTTGAATAAGAACACAGATTTACATGAGAATCATAATGTTATCTTTATCAGAATCAAGCTTATTTAAAAACAGTTAGCACCAGATATTAGTTAAATCTATACTCATCACTTTTCTTATAATGAAGATTAAGAGTTTGTGATAAATAAATTTAAGAAGGCTTGACAACATGATTTTTTAACACTGAAAGTTAAGAAAGTAAAGGTTGTTTAAATTTTAGTTTCTTAGAGTCACTGCACTTTATTTAGATTACTCCTTAACCCATCTTCCTTGGCCTTAAGTGATGATTAATTAAGACTTTTGTGTGTTCTTAGAGCATTTACATGGTTTATTGACCTTAATTATCTTGTGCTTGGAGTTATATATCATTGATTTTGCTAGGAAGTATAAACTGGAGTGAACATGCAACTAATATTGCAGGGAGGCCTCCCGATGTATGTAGCAACTCGAGGACTATACAGCTTGAAACCTCCTACAGTATTTGTCCCACCGTGCATTAAAGCAGATGTGGAGAAGTTATTCGAGGTTCATCGGTCCATGAGTCACGATGAACTGAAGCTTGAATTAGTTGCGTTGGATGTGGGTACGAATATTAAGCCTTCGTTTACTATTTGCTCATCGATATTATATGTACTTATATTGATTTTTCCTCATAATATTAGGCGAGACCTACGAGATACGTAATGACCTTGTTGTCAGACCATTCAGAACTCACCATGTCATACCCAGCCAGGTATGCTTATTGTATAAAGCCTAGAATATCGTTTATATAATAATCAATAGTGCAGCTCCCGTTCTATATATCACTTACTTTAGCTGCGTCACATTCTTTCAAAACTTTTGGTCTATTGCATTCAGGGATATGTAATTTACTCAGTCAGAAAGAAGCTAAAGAAGCAGTATGCTCATTTAAAGGGCACCCAGATCAAAAAATTAAAGGATTCTGGTGTTGAGGTTTGTAAAGAACCTGGTTCATAAGAATGACTTGTTTCTTTTTCCACTTAATATACTTGAATATGTTTATTATCAGAAATTTCAACGATTAATTGCAACCTACCTTTGTTAGATTACAGACACCATATTATCTCCAGAGGTTGCTTTCACAGGTGACACAACGTCTGATTTCATACTTGAGCCACGGAATGCTGATGCCCTGAGAGCAAAAGTTCTCATCACAGAGGTAGCCTTCCTCTGAGCTAAAAGTTCGTCACTTACGAACCGTAATATTGTCCTGTAGTTCCATGGAACGCATATTATTTGGTTTTCGTTTGCAGGCAACTTTTCTGGATGAAGAATGTGATATTGAGCATGCACGGGAACATGGCCATATGCACTTGTTGGAGGTGCCTAGTTCTTCACACATTATCTACCTATATGCATGTGCAATTTTAGATGATACTTAATTAGCCAGTCTGACTATTAGAAGATTACTGGATTTGGATTCCATATCTGGTCAATTTCTAGCTAGTACTCACAGAATTGTGTCAAATGAAATTATGATGAAACCTGACAAATCAAGCAGGCCACAATTTATTATATTTAACTGTCAGTGTTAGTTGTCTGTTGCATGTTTGATGTCGAGTAGTCATGAAATACGATATATGCGTAAATGATTTTGGTCTTCAATCATATCTGGTTATAAACTATCTAAACCAAAATCCAGGGATAAAAGTGAAAACTTAGTTGTAAGGTGATACTTCCATTGATTTGTCTTAAATTCTTAACTGGAAGCTTGACTTAGTTATATGGTGGTTCTTCCACTCATAAACTCTTTTTCCAATACAAACAAGAAAACCCTTTTATTCTGAATTTATGGGGTCGTCTACATGAATCCTTATTTCCATTCAGCTCTGTTAAGGAAGATGCAAATTATTTTTTGCGAAAGACAGTTATGATCTAACTATAGGAAGATATCCATGAGAGAGAATTTATGGAAGATTTATTTACAAGCATAATATCCAATAAAAATTCCAAGCTCGGTAGAAGTCATAGGAGAGTAGTCATAACTTATCCAGACTCGAGTATAACTCTGATCAAGTTCAGCTCCATAAAGTACATAATCACAGGGCCGGCCTTGAGTTCATGGGGGGCCTATGCAAACTTTCAAAATGGGGCCCAGATATAATATAATTTTTTTTGAAATAAAAGTAAATTTTAAAAATGTTACAACCAAGAATTGAACCTAGGACCTCTATTGTGCAAGTGTAACGTACTAACCACTACACCACAATTGTTTTGTGGTAAAAAAAAAAAGGGTCATGTTACATATTAATTCTATAGATACAAGATTATATATATATATATATATATGTATATATATATATATATATATATATATATATATGCAGATGACCTCTAGCCTAGTGGTTAAGAGAGATGCATGCGGCTTGAGTGGTCAGGAGTTCGAATCCCAGTGAGAGCGATTCCAGAAACAATTTACCTGGTTCCATATATATATATATATATATATATATATATATATATATATATATATATATATATATATATATATATATAAAATTTTTTGGCTCTCATATTCCATGGGGCCCTGGGCGCTCATCCTAGCCGCCCTGGGCCAGGGCCGTCCTTGCATAATCGTATACGTATACTCTTTCATGGTAAACATTACAATACGGCACGAGTTGAAATTTAACTGATTTCTTTGTTGGGATGTTATAGATTATGGAGCATGCTCAGTGGTTCCGTAACAAGGCTATCTTGCTCACCCACTTCTCGTCCCGGTACAAGATAGAGGTGAGTATTCTGTTGGTAGCCATGTCTGTCCATCTTCTTTCCCTATTTCCCTTTTCCTCATCTCTACTGAATATTGCTGAAATGACGATTTCTTCTTCTCGGTAGGATATCCGCCAAGCTTTAGCAAGGGTCCAAGCTAAGTTGCCGGCTAAGGTTGTTGCTCTTACAGAAGGCTTCAAATCAGCATACACTTGAAGTGTCTGTGGTATTAAACAATACCCAGTCAATTTTGTAGATTGTACGAGTAGAATTTGTATTTCATTAATTGAAGTGGGAGTAGAATTGTGGGTAAAACTTGAGCCCTGGTGTAGGGATCATTTCCAACAATTGTAGATGAGTTTGGATGTTTTTAATGAATCATCTTGCTTGAGAAGTGATTTAAAGAAGCATGTGGCAATTCTTTTGTTGCTACTTGGGGGAGCTATATGCATCTTTCTTAATGAAGAAATGAACAGAGGCAGGACAAACTTGCATCGCTGCAAACAGCTATAGAGAATTCTCGTTTTGATGACTTCTGAATGACAAGAGCCTTGGAAGTATTTCAATTCTTTTTAGAGAGCGTAAATTGATTGGAAACCAATTTGAAATTATCAAAGTAACTTTTTGTTACTAGTCTAGGTTTTGTAGCGGCTATCCAGATTTTCCAAAACTCCTGCGTCCTGAAATTTGGATTTTAGTTTGGTATTTCTAGGAATCCACTTTCCATTTTCGAAAGGAATTTAACATTGTCGTACCCATCCATTTTTTTTTTTCATTTTCATGTTTGATTTAGACATGAAAGAGAATATTAATATTTTTATTTTTTTCCAAATATTTTTTTCATTAATTTTATGATGCTATTGCTATTTAAATTTAGTCGATGTCACTGATGATATTACCGTCCAAAAATTATAATTAATACATCCAACCAATATTTTCATGAAAGTAAAATTATTTTCGAAGGCAGGTGTTGGATTTTATTTTCATGTCGTCAGAGTGGAATAGTCTCAAGATTGTCGTACTAAATCGTCTTAAAAAAGAACTAAGTAGGGTGAAGACATGGTAGAGAGAATGGTAAGAAGAATGAGGCTAGAATTTATCCTTGAGACGATCTTTGTACGCTTGCGGCTCAAATGCTTGGGTGGTACCCCAACTTAAGGCATAATAACACTGAAGTACTCGATCGATTATTCTTTATATTAAAATAACATACGTTAATTAATGAACATTACAGTAACTGTGATAACATTCCGTCCAAACGCTTAACGGAATGTGGCTCAAATGCTTGAATGGTACCCCAACTTAAGGCATAATAATACTGAAGTACTCCGGCGGAAGAAGCCGGCCAGCCGGTCGTAGTCCTTCCGGACGAGAGCTGGAGGGAGGCGTACCGAGTGGAGGAGGAGGTCGTCCACGAGCCTCGAGAGGCCGATGGTCAATATGGGGCCGAGCTGGAAGAGGTCCTCTACGAGGCTCGGCGGCCCCCTTGGCGGATATGTCGGCCTCCAGCCTGTCGAACATGTCGGCGGAGGTCCAACGGAACTCGGGAATGACATGGCGGTTGCGGGAGGAGAGGAGGTGGAAGAGGAGCTTCTTGAGCGGGACGTCGTTGGGCTCGGAGGGGTCGAGGAAGGAGAGGGTGAGGTAGCCGCCGGTGAGGCTGAAGGAAGGCGTGAAGGTGCCGGTGAAGAGGTCCTTCTTGTCGACCAAGTCGGTGTCGAAGAGGACGAAAAAGCTGGCGGCATCGAGGAAAGCGATGACGTGAGAGTCGGCAACGATGGGCGGGCCGGGAGCACGTTAAGGCGGAGCACGGTGGAGCGGTGGCGGCAGGAGTGGGAGCGGAGGTAGGCGTCGCGGCCCTCATGTACAGGAATCCGTTGAGTTGACAAAGAGGTAGATCGAGTACTTAAGTGTTATTATACCTTAAGTTGGAATACCATCCAAGCATTTGAGTCACATTCCGTTAAGCGTTTGGACGAAATGTTATCATACCTTAAGTTGGAGTACCACCCAAGCATTTGAACCTACGCTTGCTTATACTTCAAAGGGTTAGGACAAAATTCTCTTGTACGCTTGTACTTCAAAGGGCTACGACAAAATCCACTCCAAACATAAAACATGCCGCTGATCTACTCAAAGTAAGTTATACGTATACAATGCAAATAATTGACCTGAATTACATCAATACACAACATAATGTAAGAATGAGAGAACTTGTATTATCGGTATTCTTGATGAGCACCAAGTTCTGCAAAATTCCAGATGTAACCGACTTCAGAGACAGTTGAGCTGAGAGGCAACGATGGGTGTTCCTCCAGCTAATTTAGAGGCCTATACAATGTAGAGAAAGAAAAAAAAAACAGATATTTTTCCCTCCTGGAAGCAAATTGCTTTGTTCTTTGATTCTCTACTTGTATAGTTAGTCACAAGTGAGTAGCAACAAAAAAATAGGTACAAAAAAAAAAGTACATTGCATGTTCTTGCAGAGGAATGCAATTCTGGGCAAGGCCTCAGGATATTCCCAGCAATACCACACTAAGAATTCACACCACTCCACAGTCTTCAATTTTCCAGGTGATCGTAAGTGCGATAATCACACAGAAAGAACAAACATTCTTTGGTCAGTACCTAACAATTCCAGCTGATCATCACATGAAAGGAGTGGCTAAAGTTCACGCACATGATAAGAGTAGGCAAAGTTTCGCTCGCAGAAATGAGCAACAATTAACAATGTTTGTGAACCAGGTCCAAGACACATGGCTTGCACATTTTCCATTCTCTCCTTTCAGGATGCTAACTAAAACAAGATGCACCAACCACTTCAGCACAATTTTCAACTATTATCTAAATCTTCTTTGACCTTTCTACAAAGAATCAAAGATAACACACAAAGTTCTTATTCCATGATGTAACTCCAAACCATTGCTCATAAAATCATGTGAGATGAACATAGTTTCTATACTACCCTTAGACTAAAGAAAACAATTCTACAGGACGCCCATCCTTTTCTCGTACAAAAAAAATCCATTGTTCAACCTACGATATTTAAGTTTCAATGAAGAGACGGTACTATAACCACAAAAACTACTATGACAAAGCATAATGTTCTTGCTGATGAAGCATACAGTAAAATCTAAAATGTAAAAGCAACTTGGCAAAAATTCAAGCCAATCACGTGAAATCTTTTACAAGTTATCACTATGTAAGGCTGTCACCATACAAAACCATTTTCCTATTGTATAAGGAACATATATTAACTTAAACACCTATCCTCTATGAGGCGCATATCCTAACTAAATCCTGGGGGCAGAATACTTGCCTTATACAAGTTTCCATCAGCAACCTGCTCGGTTCTAAAGGACTGTCGCAACATGCTGCAAAAGAAACTGCAAATAAGAAGCATCCCATAACTCATATGTAAATTTTCTGCAAAAACAATCTTTTTCGAATATGTAACACATTTTTCTAAGACAAACCTCCATAAGCACTCTCCAGAAAGTAACACCTGTGAACCATGAAATCAATAAGAAACTACAAAACTTGTAATCATTAAACGTTGTTAAGCTTCGAAACAAAAGATACTGTAAGCAGCAATTTTGCATCAGTTTCAACAAAAAGAAAAAGTAGTGCACTAGCCAATCGGCAAAACATGATATCGATAGAATATTATAAGATCAAGCAATTGTCAGGCTGTTCCTTTGTGGCACATGTACTTCAGGAAGTGAACCGAAATAGCAAATCTGCATTAAGAACCACAAATCTAATCAGTTCAAAATATGAAATATAGAAGTCTCAGATACTCATTATACAAGTCCAACAATATCGAGCCAGCATATAGATCAACATATATTCTATCACTGACAGTAATTTGCACCATAGTAGCTGCAGAAACGGTCTAGTGACCATGAATAAAGATCAAGATCTCATCTCTTTCTTCCACCACGCTCCCTTAAGGCTAGGGTTAGTGTTTCACCAGGGCCAATGTTGTAATAAGCAAGCGTGAGGTTATCCTTGAGAAAACCAGCAGAGCCACTCAGTTTCTGTTTATTAGCAGGAAGCTGAACCTCTCCAGCAATCTTTTCTTTCAGACTTCCAATAGTCTCAGCCAAGGACTGGACAGTGATCTCCAGGGTTTGGCCTTTCAAATTTCCTTCATCAACATTAGGAACAGACACAGAAATCCGAACAGATCCCTACAAAACAAAAGTGGAAATTGATTATATTTCTGAAAGCACAATGTTGTAAAAGGGCATATATATAGTCTTCATCTGATTTGCAAGAGAGTTAAGAGTAATGAAATACTACTACTACAAAATTCCACTTATGGAACTTTTAAAACTCAAAATACTAGTGCACCCAATAATTAGTCAATCAAATTTCAAAGGAAAAACTTGCCCGTTTTCTCTACGAAAGTAGAGACATCATAGAAAGAAACAAAGGAAAGATAAAATAGACATACTTATTAGACTTTATTTCATAAAAGCACGCAACAAATAACAATGCCTTTATCCCAAATATTTGGAGTTGGCTACTTGAATCCTTTTTTCCCTTTCATCTCCGGTTAAGAGCCATGTCCTATGTAACACTAACAAAAACCATATCCTTCTTTGCGGGGCTTCAATCCATGTTAATTAGGACTACCCCTAGTCCTAGTGGCTCCTTTAATATTATCCCTCCTTTAAGTATAATATCCCAAAGTTCCTGTATATATTTCTTTGGGGGATATACAGAAAAAAAACAGGTAAAGTAATTTTTAATCTCATAAAAGAATCCATCATCCTGAACATTTAGGAATTCAAATTTAGAGAAGAAACTAGTGTTCAATTGATAAGAAAGGACAAATGTAGAGTTGAATATGTTGATGGCTTTTCAAGACAGTCACATGGATTTAAGTCTAATATTCTGAATCCCTCATAGAAGGAAACCTTTCTATTAACTATGTCAATTTCGCACTTTGGCGTTCTTCTTTGATGGAGGCTATTATCTTAGTATCCCTTGGTCTTCTTAAGTACCAAAATGTGAAAAATTCGCTTTGGAGTCATAAAATTAAGAATTTCTTCTTCATAAATGTCGTAACTGTTACGTATTGCCTGAAGAGCAAAATTGTACTACGTATATTTCAAATGTCAAATTAATTATGAATTGTGTTTTAACAAACTCATCCTTAGCAACAAAAGACGAAAGGTGTAGTATAACCAGAAGACTTCTTGACAAAAAACCGGAGTTTGTTACCCTAGGTCCCTATGAAGTGAGTGACAATTTCAAAATAGAAGCTCCTACAGACAATTCCCCGCTTATAAACTTAGTGATCATGTCATCAAGTAGGATGCAGTCCATTTTCCTTCTTACTTGTCTACTTCCCATTTTCTATACAACAAAAAGTTGATGGCCACATGAACTTTGATGTCCAATATTATGAATTTACTAAATAAGTAAAGATAGATCGTCGGTGAACGTAAAGGTAGGTTGGTTCATTATCATATGTAGTTCACTCTGTCGTGTTGGTCAGTCCTCATCTAATATATGAAAATACAAAGTAATATGGGTTTCACTTCTACTCATCAAGACACTCCTTGTAAACAAGGTTCAAAGTATCGGGATCGGGATCGGACAGTTTCTAAGAGTATCGGTATCGGCTGTATCGGCGGTACCGGATCGGAGTATCGGATTTTTTGGTATCGGTTGTATCGACGATATTAAATAATTGTTAATAAATTAGGAAAAAATAATTTACATATTTATGCATTATTTAAGTATTTTCTATGTTTTTCAAGTATATTTGAATTAAACGTTAAATAGTGTACAATAATAAATATTGTTAAATAGTATATATATACAATAAAAAAATATTGCAATAATATAAATTGTTAAATGCTATATAATATTGTTAAATAGTATATTATAATATGAATAATTTTCTGCCTTTAGTGTTGTTAGATGTAATTTGCAAATAATTTTTCATCTATTTATAGAGATTTTATTGCAAATGTTACCAATTTTCATTACTGATTCCTAGATTTGACGTGAAGAATCTTTCTTTACCCTTTTTTTTGTTTCGAAAGTATGTTTTTGGCAGGGGTAAAATTCGTTTTTGATATTTTCTGGTATTTTGAATTCTCGTATAGGCCAGTATCGGCCCGTATCGGCCCGATACAGGCCGATACCATAATTTTTTCTCCTGGATCGGCCGATACCGATATTTTTGGTCGGTATCGGATCGGCCTAGGCCAAATCCGATCCGATACGGCCGATACGTATCGATATCGGCCGATACTTTGATCCTTGCTTGTAAAGACAAGGTGATGAAATTGCTACATGACTTCAAAGTACTTGGTTCGCACATCAAAACCAGGTTAAAATGCAACAAGTTGGTGCTTGGTTATCAAAGAAAATTCTCATAGGCACCTTACAGAATGTCAACATAGAGGAAGGATGAGATACCTCGACTCCAATCTCACAGTGGTAGCCATTGCTCTATACTCCACATCTAATTCCACCGTGCGTCTTTGTGTGTTAGTTTTGTTACTAATTGTCCAAATAAGATAATTCTATCGGAAAAATCTTCTCTTAATGGATCCAAATTCCTACTAAAATTATTAGGCAGATCTTGAATACTAAAAATGTTGCATAGTTCCATTTGGACTCAAAAAGATCAATAATTTCAAGATAAATATTCTAAGTAATGCCAACTGAGCTACTTTTACTCTACAAAGTTTCGAGACTATTCGGTTGATTGCAATTTTTTAGCTACTAAAGCCTGGTTTGACATTGCTGCTGCTTTTCAAAGAGCAAAAGCAGCAGCAGCCATACCTGCTTCCAAAATCTGTCCAAAAACAAACAAGCTTATCAAAAGAATAAAAATAGGTTGTTACCGAACAACATTTGCTGCTTCTTTCAAAAATAAGCAGAATCAGCACTCAAAAGCTGTGCCAAACCCAGCTTAAAAGATCATGTTGTAATATAAGCAAAACTTTGTTCTACTTCAATTGACACCATACACCAAGTTTAGACCATTATTTTTAAATCAATCCAATGGTAGATAGTTTTCTCAACTAAATATAGAAAGTTCTAAAAATCAATTTGCTGTACCTTCATTGGTATTTGTTTCCCAATAACTTCCTATAGCCTTTTCCTCCTCTTTGTTACATAGTAAGAACTTATAAACTATTAAAAAACCTATATCCATCTCCGATTTTCAGGTTCCTGGAGAGTTCAATGGATGAAGACTAGAAAGTCGGGAAAGGTAATACAATCACAACTTTTCAGTTTTAATATGGAAACACTTAGGTGCACCATGGTAGTTCTATCTCACCGGTATGTATGGACAGTACTCTATCCCGAACTCTAATGCACCCCTAGTTGGCAAGTTGTAGATGGCCACACATGACAAAGGCACCAACTCACAAAAATCTTACCCACCATTATTCAATTGGATTCTTGCCTTGGATTATTCCTATTCCTAGCATCATCTCCATCACAGGATACAGGTGATAACCTATTAAATACAATGGGGATTAAACGGTCAAGCAATGAGGCTAGAGCTTTGCATTTTACACGTTCAACAAGTTTATGCAGGATTTCAGAGTTACTCTTACAAGCTTTAAGACCTAATTGTATTATATCCTTAGACTTGCCCACAAAACTCAAAGAACTTATCTAATAAGAAAAGGGAATCATATGCAAATTTTCCATTACCGAAATGGAGAGATAGATCAAATAAGAATCTTTTACATATTCCCAGAACAAGTGATCAAATGTGACTCCTTAAGGATAACCTTGATTACGCAAAGATAAAAACGCAAAATGGGAACTGATAACTGATTTTAATAGCATTGATCGTAAAATTATATTTTTTGATGTTAAGGGTGCTTTAAAGATAATGAAAACAGAAAAGTTATCGGACATAATAATCTTCCTATTTAGGTTTGGAGATGATTCAGGGAGCAAGGATCAAGTATGAGTTTTTATAGTGCTGATGTTTGTTGATGATATAATGCTAATTGATGAGAGTAGCCAATAGTTAACTTCTAAAAAATAACATGGAATCTTAAATTTTAAAATTAGTAGCACAAAACCAGAGTACTAAATGTAATTTTAACCAAAGCTAAAAAGAGGAAAGAGGCAACATTGATGGACACGTGATACCTAAGTAGTGATAGTTTTTGGTATATAAGATCAATCATTGATCATGATATAAGATTAAAAAATGTTGCTCATATAAGTAAAACACGATGGTTGGTGATGTGAAATGCATCTAGGGTACTTGATCTCACAAGATACCCTTGAAGTTGAAAGAGAGATTCTATATGACATCTAAAAACCAATGATGCCTCATACATTGAAGTGTTGGGAAATTGGAAAAAAAAAAGACATGTTTAAAAATGAGTTGTTGAAATCAGAATGCTAAGATGAACAAAAAATGAGTATAGCCGTAGGAAGTTGAAGGTGCTATCAATCAGTGATACGATCAGCAAAAAACCGACAGATATTTGGGACATGTCCTACATAGACCAGTAGATGCAGGATTAGGAGGCATAAGATATTAGTTGAAGGAGCTGTTAAAACATGTGGGTGGACCTAAACAAAATTGTGTTTATGGCTTTATGCTGAAAAGAATGAGACATTTTTGTTACTGTTACAGAGGTGCAAACTAAGCCCTCACAATAAATGCATTGGTACTCTATGAGATCGTATAGGTATGTGTATTGGTGCATTGTTTGTGTGTCTGGGTATAGTTATGCTTAGCAAGCTTCCAAGTTGATTTGCAAATATGAGAGACTAATAGAACATAATGTGTTTACTAATCAGGATTTTTTTTTTTTTTTTGAAAGTTTCCAGTTGATCAATTAGCCAATATACTTATGTATAAGGGAAACTTAGCTGTTCAATTTCTTCTTAGCCTATAAGAATACAAGAGATGAAATAATAGAAAAGTGAAGTTGTAACTATACAAAGTAAACTAGACTTTGTTCCTTGAAAGAAAGGATATACATAAAATATATTTTCATAGGTACAAGTAGATACAGTAACTAACGTGCTTCCCACTAAGGACTATGCCGATTGAACTAAGCTATAGATATATCAAAATTTAAACGAGAAAAGAGCTTAGTCATTCAATCTTTCCACGGAGTAAAACAGATGCATTCATAAATAGAGAGATGAAACCATGGATTAAAAGCATCAAGTATATCAACTAAGATACTAGAAATTACCGGATGCTGAGCAAGAAACTTATCCTCTGGGATCAGAGAAGAGTCGTCAACCCTTTGTCTCTTCGGCTCTGGCTCATCGGGCAGCGGAGGAGGTGCCTCATCAGGCGGTGGCGGCGGGGGAATTCCATGTGGCAACGGCGGCGGTGGAACCATTGCCATATTGGGCGGAGGCGGCATTGGCATAGGAGGATAGGGCCGACCCATTCCCAAAGGTGTGAATTGAGACCCCGGAGGTGGTGGAATGGGCATATTAGGCTGGTTCACAGGTATAGGTGGCCGGCCCATCATCATCTGCTGCTGTCCTGGAGCCATAGACATAGCCGGTGGGCCGGGAGGCCTCATAGAGGGTGGCATCATTTGCATCATACCCGGTCTTGGCATTTGGCCAGTAGAGTACTGCATTGGAGTGTACCGAGGAGGCATATTGAGGGGCATTCCAGGTGGTACGGGGAGAGGACGAATTGATGGTACACCAGGCCTCGGTGGCGGCGCAGCAGGCCCAGGGAGCATTCTACCATCATTACTAGCATTAGCATCAACCTGTTCTTCCCCATTAAGGCTCTGTGACATCGCCTGGTTGGCAGTACGCCCGATGCTCCCGGTGTGCCCATCCCATATAACCTGCTTCGGCTGCTCGTCCTTCTTCTCGATCTCGGCCTTGACCGCGTTCGAGACCTCCTCCTCCGTGGTCCCGAAGATATCCGGACGGGTCCTCGCGAGACCAACAATGTTCTTAGAGATCTCGTCGTCGGCAGCTAGTGTGGTCTCCCTAATCTTGGCCATCATCCTCTCCTTCTGCTCCTTGTACTTGGGGTCAATCAGCGAGATCCGCATGTGCTCAGCCATCTCGCTTATAGGGACGAGCTCGCCTGTAATGGGTGACACCACAAACTTGGTCGGGTCCCTCTCGGCTGCGACCCTCTCCTCGGGCCTCTTCCAGTTCTTTACAATTCTCATTGGCTGCTCCGGCTCGTCCTTCTCCTCCGCAATGCTGATGTTCTCCTCAATCCTCGCGGCCCTCATTCCCTCCTCCACCATCTGCATCTCCTCCTCGTCCATCTCCATCTCTACCTCCTTCCCCGTGTCCACAGCCTCCGGCACGTTGTCTTCGTCCATTGCCGACACCTTGCTCCTCCTGATCACCTCCTCGAGCGTCATCGGCACAGGGAGCTCCTCATCCTCATCGTCGACAAACTCGATCGTCTCCACAACCACGAAATCGTGCCAGTCTATCATCGCCATATGCAGCCTCTCCTGCTCGATCTCGTCCTCTGCCTTCTGCCTTGCCTGCTCCTGCGACCGCTCCCACTCCAGCCTATGCAAGCACCTCTCGAGAACCACCGTCATGTCCAAAACCCCATTCCTGAGCTTCTCCGTCAGCCCTTTCGGCGGCATGAGGACCTTCGAGTACGCGTCCGCCAGCGTGGTGAAGAACGAGAACATGCTATGGGTTGGCTTCAGGAAGTGGAACTGGGGATTGTTGTTCTCCCTAGCGCTCAGGCTGGTCATGAAGCTCTTCCCGTTCCTCGCGACGAACTGCGCCGTCAGCTTGATGATGTCCAGCTCCTCCCCGGTGATCCCCTCGGGGAGGCGCACGGTGTACTGCTCCGTTTCGGGCGGTTCGAGGACCTTCTTCGGGGGGAGGCGGAACTGTGCGGACGGGTCGGGTTTTGGGTCCGCCGAGGAGGGGTCATCCGAAGGGGGAGCAGCGGGTTCGGATGCGGCGGCGGACGGGTCGGAAGACGGGTCGGGTTTGGAGGACTGGAGCTGGGTGCGGAACTCGGAGACGCGGTGCTGGTAGTAGGCGTGGTAGGGGTCGGAGGGGAGGAGGAAGTTGAACTTGGCGTTGCCGGTCTCGTTGGCGACGATGCGGCGCTCGAACTCCGGGCCGTTCTTGGCGACGAAGGTGGCGGTCTTCTCTATGATCATGCGGATGTCGGGGGGTGGGTGGATGATGCCGATGGTCTTCGTGTGGGTCGCCACCGCCGCCGGCGGGGGAGGGGGATCGGGAGGGGGAGGGGAGGAGGAGACCTGGGAGAGCGGGAGGGGGCCGAGGTCGCCGTCAGCCGGCGGGGCCGGGAGGGGGAGGATGGGGTCGAGCATGGTGGATTTCTAGGGTTAGGGTTTCTAAAGTTGGGGACTTTTTTGGGGTGGATCTGAGAAAAATGGGACTAGGGTTTTTGGAACCCTAGGAGAAAAGGAAGAGAAATCGGGAGGCTGTAGAGAATAAATAAAAAATTACGGCGGCTAGCTAGCGTCACGGGTCGGGTCCTGGTAGAACCCGTTATTGACCCGGACCGATGACTCCTATGTATAGGTTTAGGGGTGAGTATACAACGGTTGAAAATCGAAATCCGAATCGGACCGAACCGAACCAAATTATGACAAATGCTTTAATTTTTTGGTTATCATTTCTGTTTCGATTTGGAAAGTTAAAATTTTGAAATAATAGTTCGATTTTCTGTTCTTGATCCGAATAACTGAACCGAAAATCGATTTATATTTAGTAATTTATCAAACTATCATTAATCTATAAATATTAATGTTCTTTCTAGTTCCTAACTGAGTGCACTCTATCCTCCTATTCTCTGTCCGTACTTTTTTGAGCACTCTCTCCCTACCCTCAATTTATATAATAAGAATATTTTTCACTCTATGTATTGTAATAATTCATAAATACAACAATCTCAGACTTTTTTATATTTAAGATTTGTTATTTATATATGTTCATTTGCTAAAAATTTGAAGGCCTAGCCTATTGGTCCATGAAACCGAATCGACCGAAAATCGAACCAAATTAATTTGATTCGGTTTTGTTCGGTTTTGAGAAATACAATTTTCAGTTTTTATATATTCGGTTCGGTTTAAACCGAACCTTTGCTCACCCCTTAATAGTTTTGGACTCTCTACTAATTACCAATAACTTGTATAGGCATAAATTATTATTAGGAAGAGTAAAAGGCAGTTATTATAGTTATTCTAATCTTTATCAAAGCTACTTAGAAAATCTAAAGACAACTATTTTAATTATTATAAATTTATTATTATATTAATATTATTATATATATAATTTTAAAATTATTTATGATGACAAAAGGATTATTTTCGTAATTATCTAACTACCCCTATAAACTTTAATGAATAATTTTAATTAGAAAATATGCGCAAAGGTATATTTAAAATGAAAAATTTTACGATGAATTTTTTCATTATATAGAAGTATCAATAGATAATAATAATAATAATAATAATAATAATAATAATAATAATATTATTATTATTATTATTATTATTATTATTATTTTACTGAGATCCATGG
Organism: Iris pallida; assembly: GCA_029216955.1. Taxonomy (NCBI): domain Eukaryota; kingdom Viridiplantae; phylum Streptophyta; class Magnoliopsida; order Asparagales; family Iridaceae; genus Iris; species Iris pallida. The sequence goes on from JANAVB010006394.1 coordinate 6,116,019, forward strand.
GTTAAACAAATTAAGTCCGGTCGGACTAGCTCCCCGTGACTTGTTCTTAATCTAATTTTCTTCTCTACAATAAAATGTAATAATCTAATTTATTTAAATATCAATATTTTTCTGTTAAAGATCAATCATAAGTATATATGATTCATGCTAATTATACATCACTAGTCATGTGCACGTGGATAATTTTCTTGTAATATTATTAAAAAGTAGTTTAAATTAGAATTTATTAAAAATATAAGGATTAATTAGCATTTAAATTCTGAATTTTATACCAACTTAGAGTTTAAGTCCTAGTATGTCCAATTGAAAAGTTTGGACCCTATAATTTTATTTTTTGTTTTATTTTTTCTATTATACCCTTCTGAGCCTGTATAGAGAAGTTTCATTGTTAGACATGGGAATAAGGGTATAATGAAAAGAAAGGAAAAAAAAAAAAAACCAAAGACAAAAATTTAGGGTCCAAACTTTTCAATTGTACATGTCCAGACTTAAACTGTAAGCTAGTATAAAATCAACAATAATGCTAAGTCTACTACCAAATGCTTACAACCCTCTTACCCACTCACCCATTTACTGACATGTAGGTCATGGTCCAGATGTCAGCAGTAGGTGAAGGTTGTAAGAGGATTGTAAGCATTTGGTTGTAACTGTAGCATTACTCTAAAATCAAAGGTCTTTCACACTAATTACCCTAGATATAATTTAAATATTTTTTAATTATATATATATATATATATATATATATATATATATATATATATATATATATATATATATAGGCCCTGCATCGCATACACACCCACTCCCGGGCCACATTGCATCCTCCTTGCATAATTCCTCCACAAGGGAATTAATGTGCTTCCCCCATTGGTCGAACCGCAACCTCTAGGGGAACGCTGCAAATTATCAATAAAAGTGAATCATTTTTTACATATCTTGTTTTTATCAATTTTTTTATTTTTATTTTTGCTTCAATAACTTTATTTTTAGACTGCTCTATCGAGCATATTTGGTTCTTGTTGTCATCACGTCCAGTGACGATCGATGGATAGAAGACTATGTCATTGGAGAGAAACTAAAGTCTAAGATAGCAACCGCAATAATGTTTAGAAAGTGGCTAGTTGAACAAAACATCAACTATATATAATTCAAAAAAATTAGTAGCGATATTCTTTCATACAAAACTAAAAGCAAAGATCAATTTTAGAATAAAAGTATTGTTGGCATCTTCTATGGACGTCGACAAAAAAAAAAAAATAGGCCTCATATGTCATTTTTGATATTTCTTAGATTGTTTCTCTAGTTTTGGCAGATATTGTACATGATTCTTACTCCTTGTTCATTCATATATAGTATGCACACTTGTTGAAGTTCCTTACCACTACATCAATTAAAACATAATCTAGATTGTTACAAACATCAATAGTTAAATATTTATATTATTTCAACACTACGCCAATTTTATTTAAATATCTAGTCAAACATCAATAGTTAAATATTTATTTTATTTCAACACTACGCCAATTTTATTTAAATATCTAGATTCATGACGTGTTAGAGCATCTCCAACTCTATTGTGAGTTTAGAAAAAATGGTTGCCACATAGGAATGACAAATTTTTATTCCAAAAATTCTTCTCCAATGCAAATGTAGAATAAAACATGAAGTTGACATGACAATAACATGGCAAGGAGAATATGAAGTTGGTTGTCTAGATCTAGACAATGCACTTCACAATGACTTTGTCTCCACATCATCAATTATGAATAGAAATATTTATAAAAAAGTTGAAGAAGTAGAGGAGTTGCCTTGGAAGTTGAAAAAAATAATTTTTATTGTCTTCTCAATACTTTTGCATTGGAGAGAGTTTTTCTATCTCATTGTCTTTTGAGATATAGTTTTGCCACATAAACAAGACATTGTCTTGTGGCTCATGCCACATATGAGCCACCTAAGACTCACAACACTTAACAAGACAATAGGGTTGGAGATGCTCTTATATATATTATTTTAATTCGGTTAAAATAGTTGCATGTCAGAGGATTCAATTTTGGATTTTTTTTTTTGATACCATATTGAAAATTTTGCGAGATCAATATATCTCTACAATTTTGGTGCACTTGCATGCGTCAATAACATTGAATACTCACCACTATACTACTACTAAAAAAAAAGACCTTAATTTTAATCTAGGAAGAGATCACCCTAATACAATGTTTTAAAAATCAGACCGATGATCGAACCGAATTTTTTTGGTATAGGTCGGATCGGGGTTCAACCAAGTTCAACCAGGGTTCAAATAGACTTGATTTTGTTTGGTTCAAATAGGTAAGATGTCCATATTTACTTCTCAGTTTAGTTTGCTTTGGTCATAAGTATATTGGTTTGGCTTAATTTTACAACTATAAGGTCGATCAAAACAAACCAAGAGACAAATTGTCCAAATTTCACATGATAATTTTTTTTTTTTTTTGAATATTTTAAAAAAAAAAAAAATCAAAGTTGGCCGGTTCAATTGTGAACCGGATTGTCTGGTTCACCGGTTGAAACTAGTTTTGATAAAAAAATCGATAGTTCTTTAAAAGACCCGATTTTAGTCGAACCAAATCGATTTTTTGGCATAAACCAGTTGGATCCGGTCCAACCGCCAGTCCGGTCCAGTTTTTACAACATTGCCCTAATATATCAAAATCCAATTGGAACATATCCAACCTCTTGACTCAAACAATATTATCAACAATCAGATATGGCAGTATGGTGCCATCTCACCTTGCTTGAGCAACAAAGGATCAGTTGGAAAAGTAGCTGTGCAATCGGTTTGCTATATAATACTTAAACCATATCTGACGTTTTGGTGTACAGATTGAAAACTATATATGTCCTATTGCACCAATTAGGTCAAATTATATACGAACATAGGCATTACACAACCACAAATTAACCATATAGAGATTTATTTTTCTTTCGGAAAAACAATAACATTGTGTATAGTGAATCCAAACCGAACCGAACCGAACCGAACCGATAACCAAGTTATTCACCCATAACTCCATAACGATAAGAAGAATAAGTACATAAACACACACTTTGGACGATAAGAAAAATAAGTAAACAACATAGATAACATAGCATGTATGTGCAACTGCACTCGTGGAGGTTCTATCCAGAGGCGGAACCAAGTGGGGACTGTAATGGACTCCAATCCATATCAAAAAAATAAAAATAAAATCTTCTTTTTTTATATATGTTTTTTTTATTTATTTTTATATGAGTCAGCTCACATATAGTCCACTCTAGCCTACTTATAGTCCACTCCAGCTCGAATTTTTGATTCGGTCCTTGGTTATATCAGTACTTTGAGTGGAGCTTTGTCGTACTTGACGACACATCCGGCAGCGGCAGAGCCAGTGGTGGCCTGGACGCTGTTTATGCAATCGGGTCTAAGAGCGTCGATCGCCTTCTTGAGACAATCGAAACATGTTACATTCGAAGCAGCACTCTTGCTGCTGAAACAGTGGGCTGCACCGTATGCCACAGGCGCAGCCGACGTCTGGTTCTTGAAGTCCATCTCTCCTTGGTTTGGTGTTTCGTTCAGCAAATTCTGGAGGATGAAGGCCACGTTCTTTTGGTACTCTCCGCCTAGATCGAACTGCACGTTGCTGCACTCGGCAGTGAACTCGTCCGCACCGCTCACCGTTAATCCCCATACTCCCACCAACAACAATGTCAAAGCTATCATCTTCGCCCGCATATAACTCTCCATACCTCTCTCTCTCTCTCTTAACTTTACTTATCTCTCTTGCTTGATGATGGGAATGCTATGATCTCCTATAAATAGGGCTTCATCAGTAGTTAATATTGATCAAATTCTTGCATTGACTAGCCCCGGTTGTGTCTTGTGTGTGTCGGACTATTTTTCTTGTGTTTATACATACATAATTGGTATCTGTCTAGAAGACTAGGTCTATGGCAAAAGTTAGAGAAAGAAGAAACCCCCCATGCATGGATTATCCGCCAACCGAGTCAAATATAATTACTTAAATGATATATAGTTGGACATAAGAGTGATTTAAAAAAAAAAAAGCACTAAAACTTCCAATAATAATGTAATATTAAAACTGCGGATCTTATTCACGTAACCTCACGACATCATATATAATGTAAATTTTCCATTATAACTGCTTGGAAAATGACCTTGATTCTTCCAAACGGCACTAACTTTCTTGTTAAATGATCGAACATTAATTTAGCAGGTTATAAGCCGTCTTTTGGAGTTGGTGTTTGATTGATTCTATATAACTTATTGTTAATTTCTTGTGAACTCTATTCTGTCAAGGACTTCTTGGAAAGCTAATTATAGCATTCTATATGCACAATCAAAGAAGATTCTAGCCTTTGTGGTAAAAAAAAAGGTTTGACAAGTTTATTTATACACGTTATCTTACGCTTAATAGGTATGCTAAGAAGTCTGGTACTATCAAGGGACGTGCTCATACAGGTGGATAATTCCTCGTCGCGATTCGATTGGTAAAATCAAACTTTTAATAATTATTATTACCGAACTCGAATGGCTCTTTTGGTTATCAAAAAGAGGTATAAGATTCTGACTGGATGACGGAAGAGGGTGGCGGAAGATCAGTGGATCAAGCCACAGGGTTGTATTATTTCTTCCATTTATTTGGTGGGAGTTGAAGGACAGTGGGCCCAACAGACATATAATACAGCGGTGCAAAAAGTCCCGTGCGTATCGTCGGACATCTAAAAGAGAGAGACTTATTATTATTATTATTATTATTATTATTATTAAAAGCATGTAGGATGTAGATGGGTCTCTATGGTAAAGTATCAAGCAGATAAATCGCTTGATCGGAGTTGAAGGACAGTGGGCCCAACAGGCATATAATGCAGCGGTGTAAAAAGTTCCGTACGTATCGTCGGACATCTAAAAAAAAAGACTTATTATTATTATTATTATTATTATTATTATTATAATAAAAAGCATGTATGATGTAGATGGGTCTTTATGGTAAAGTATCAAGCAGATGAATTGCTTGACCAACATAAGGCGAGACTGGTGGTGAAGGAATACTCACAAAAATATGGATTGATTATAGAGAAACATTTGCACTAGTTACAGAGATTAATATTGTTCATATTTAACTATTTATGAGAGCAAACTTCGGTTGTCCCCTACACTAGTTTGATGTGAAAAATGTATTCCTACATGGAGATTTGACATAGAAGGTATATGGATCTTCCACTTGGATATAATATTCTAGGCTCTGGTGTCAAGACGATTTGCAGGTTATAGAAGTCTTTAGCAGCCATCTAGAGCATGGTTTAGGAGATTCACATAGGCTATGAGACGATTTGGTTATAAGTAGAGTAACTCAGCTCATACATTATTTAAAGCAAAAAGAAGAGAAATTACATCACCCATAGTTTATGTAGATTATATGGTGGTCACATGAGACGATAAAATTTAGCGTTGTCACTTGAAAATATTTGTCGGGATAATTTAAAATGAAAGATCGAGGCATTCTTAAGTATCTTTGGGTATTGAAGGATAGGAGTAAATCATGGATTTTTCTATCTCAAAGGGAGTATACTTTAGAACAGTTCTATGAAACAATATGTATGACTGTTTGTCAACCAATTACCATACTATTAGAGGAAGGTATGAAACTTGGAATGGTTCTGAACTAGGTGCTAGTTAATAAATGGAGACATCAAAGATTAGTAGGTAGTTTGTCTTGGTGTTTTTGTCTTTGGACTAGGAAAGATAGTCCCACATCGGCTACACCAAATGGTGAGTATCTCAATATAATGCATTGCTTGTGTTGAGGTGTGCACATGAGGTGTGGTGGGGCACAAGTGTGTGTCATGTGGAAGTATTTTTCTAGAAGTAAAAATGATTAATTCCAACAAAGAAGTAAGTTAATTTTTGTTGTGCGGACTCGGACTCGGACAAGGACTCCAGGATGTCTCGTACATGCACGGGAGTGTTCGGGGGGTAGGCGTGGACTGTCACACTTCTATGTTGATTGTGGGATGATCTAAAATATCAAACTCTATTTTTGAATATTGGTATTTTAGTCCCACATCGGATAGGAGAAGAGGTGAAGTCTCAATTCAATCTATAAATAGAGCCCCTTGGCCTCCTTTGAAAGATGCACCAAAGAAGAGAGTTAAGGGAGTCTGTAAAGTCCAGAAAGCCCGTTCAAGTCTCAAATATTGACTGACGAGCGTTCCAGAAGTTCTTTAGAACTTGCTGGTTCCTGGAAGCAGATCATGGTGGGACGAATCTTGGTTTGAGCAATGGTGATCTTAATCACCCCAGCAAGAACCTTTCATCTTCTTCTTTCTTCTTTCTTCTCCTTTATCTGAGTTGTAACTCAGTTCTGTCCGTCAGCAACTGCGATTGCGAGAAAGAACGTGAGATTTATTTTCTGAACTCAGTTATGTCCGTCAGCAACTGCGATTGCGAGGAAGAACATGAGATTTATTTTCTGATCATTATTGATGCTTTTGTAATCAGATTTATATTATAGTGTTCCTCGTGGATCTCGAGAATAATCAGAAGGGAAATATTTGTTTGAACCTCTGATATCGACATCTAATCTACCATCTTTGATCAAGCTCCGGGACTAAAAATCTCAAAGCAAGATCCTTGTAGATGGAAAACTCTCGTGCTTCTCTCATCGATACCAGCTTTAACAAGTTGGAGAAATTCGACGGAGAATAATTTCAAATCTGGAAGAGAAAGGTCACCCTTAATCTTTAACTCGTGGACGTAGACTATGTGTTGATTAAGGATAAACCGACGATTCCAGAAGGAGGAACTGCCGATGCTATAGCTGCTGCACTCGTTAAGCAGAGCAAATGGAAGAGAGAAAACAACATATGTAAACTACTGATTCTCAATTCTATGGAAGACTCTCTGGCAGAGTCATATTCGAAGAAGGTGAAGGCCAAAGAGATCTGGAATTCTTTGGGTAAGCTATATGATAATGATAAGAACAGGTCCAAAATCTTCATCGTCGAAAAGTACCACAAGTGGCTCTTCGAAGACGAGATAGCAATGCTACCTCAAGTGAAGGAATTCCTGAAGTTGCGTCAGAAGTTAGATAACAAGAAGATATCCCTCGTCGACAAGTTTGTCGTAGGAGGGATAGTCTCGAAACTTCATGCTGGTTGGAGCAACTTCTATACTAGAATGCATCGGAAGAAGCTGGACATTAGCTTGTAAGATCTTCTACAAGAGATCCACATTGAGGACGAAATGCGATCCCAACAGAAGATGGACTCTCTGTCCAAACAACTGGCTAAGGCCAACTTGGTGCAGACAAGAGAGTTCAAGGAGAAGCAGGTGGCTTCTCATCACAAGAAGAAGGACTCCACTAATCTGAAAGTGAAGGGTCCTTCGTTCAAGCAATAGAAGTCCAAGTCCCACGTGACTTGCTTCAACTGTGGCAAGAAGGGCCACTACAAGAGTGAATGCAAATCCAAGACCAAATAAACTGAGCAAGGTGAGCCTAGCAATGTTTCCTTGGTTTCTAATATTATTACAATGATTGCTCAGGTCACAGCTCTGGGGGCTGACTCTGACTGGTGGATAGACACTGGTGCGAACTGCCATGTCTGCTCTGGCAAAGAATGGTTCGTCAAATACCAGCCAACTTATGAGAAAGTTATCATGGCAAACCAAGCCAAACCTGAAGTTCTGGGGATCGGAACTGTGGAGCTGAAACTCACAACCGGGAACACTCTGACGCTTCAAGGTGTGAAGCACGTCCCGGTGATTACAAAGAACCTGATCTCTGGAAGCCTGCTCAGCAACGCAGGCTTGAGGATGGACATCAATGCTGGCCAGATGGTGATGTTCAAGAAGGAAACATACTTCGGAAAAGCTTTTCAAACTGAAGGAATTAATGTTCAAAATTCAGCTTATAAACCAGTCTAATGTAATCAATGCAATCGTTCATTCTGATTATTCTTTTGAGTTGTGGCATAATAAACTAGGACATGTTCACTGTAAAAAAATTAACAAAATTTCCAGTCTAGGACTTATCTCCAAATGTGGGGGTAAGGTAGAGTAGTGTGAAGTATGTTCTCAAACAAAGATCACAAGAAAACCCTTTCATCGGGTCAATCGAAGCACAGATCTTCTGGAGTTGGTGCACTCCGATATCTGCGACTTCAAGCAATTCTCTACAAAAGTCGGGATAAAGTATTTCATAACCTTCATTGATGACTTCTCAAAGTACGCGTTCGTCTACTTGCTCAAATCTAAAGACGAAGCGTTCGAGAAATTCAAGGATTTCAGGGCCGAGGCTGACTCAAGAGGCTAAGGAGTGATCGAGGCGGAGAGTATCGGTCTCATGAATTCACATAATTTTGCAAAGAACATGAAATCATAAACGAGACTACTACTCCATATTCTTCTCAATCTAACGGAGTAGCGGAGAGGAAGAACAGAACGTTGACAGAAATGATGAACTCAATGCTGCTAACTGCGGGTCTTCCTAAATGCTACTAGGGAGAAGCTACATTGATGGCCACTTTTATTCTAAATAGAGTGTCGTATGCAACTTTGGACGTAACTCCTCATGAACTCTGGTTCAAAGTCAGACCTAACTTGAATGTCATTCGAGTGTGGGGGTATCTGGCATATGTGAAGCTCCCAGATCTGAAGATTCAGAAGCTGGGGACAAGGACTACGAAGACGATCTTCTTGGGGTATGCCTAGAAGAGTGATGCTCGAAGATTTCTTGATATTGAGTCAAATCATATCATCGAATCTCGCGATGCTGAATATTTTTAAGACAAGTTTGCAAGGCACAAGAACATTGTTCTAACGGACATTTCGGAGAATGATGAAGTTACAAAGGAGACTGAGATCTTCAATGAGCCAGTTGTCCAAGATGAAGTTGTTGCTGAGGAGACAACGATTGAACCAGAACTTACTGAGCCGTCGTCGGAGCGAACGAGGAGGCCGAAGAACTTCGGAGATGACTTCATCACCTATCATGTGGAAGCAGATCTGCTTACCTATGATGAGGCGATGAAGACCAAAGATGCTGTTTTCTGGAAGGAGGCGAAAGACAATAAAATTGAATCAATCACCTCCAATAACAGTACTTGGGTGTTGGTTGATCTACCTGAAGGAGCAAAATCTATCGGATGCAAGTGGATCTTTAAGAAGAAGATGAAAGCTGATGGAACTATTGACAAGTTCAAGGCCAGGCTAGTGGCAAACGGGTTTTCTCTGAAGTAGGGGATCGACTACTTTGATACGTATGCTCCAGTAGCCCGGATGACCACCATCAGAATATTGATTGCTCTCGCAGTGATACATAAGATGGTGATACATCTGATGGATGTGAAAATGGTATTCCTGAATGGCGAGCTAACTGAAGAGATCTGCATACAACAGCCAAAAGATTTGTCGCCACATGTCTTGAAGACAAAGTCTGCAAGTTGGTGAAATCTCTATACGGTTTAAAGCAAGCTCCCAAAATATGGCATGAGAAGTTTGACAAAGTCATAAGGTCAAATGGCTACAAGGTCAGTGAAACAGATAAGTGTGTCTATACGAAGTTTGCTGACGGAAGAGGTGTCATCGTTTGTCTATACGTGGACGACGTGCTAATCATAGGTACGGATATAAGCTGTATCACGGAGACAAAGAAATTCCTCTCGATGAAGTTCAATATGAAGGACTTGGGGGATGTTGATGTTATCATGGAACTCAAGATAATCCGAACAGACATTGGATTAGCGCTGTCACAATCTCATTATATTGAGAAGATGATCACTCGTTACGGGTATCAGGATCTTCAAGGGATCGATACGCCGTACTGGTGTGATCTGAAGCTGAAGCCTAATTCAGAAAAAAGTGTCAGGAAGCTGGAGTATGCATATGTAATCGAGAGTTTGATGTATGCTACTACTGCCACAAGGCCTGACATAGCTTTTGCCGTAGGAATGCTGAGTCGCTTCACGAGCAACCCAGGCATTGAGCACTGGAAAGCTGTAAAACGGGTTATGAGATATCTCAAGAAGACTCAGACATATGCACTGCACTGCAGCGAAGATCTACCGGTAGTGGAAGGCTTCAGTGATGCCAGTTGGTGCTCAGAAGTGAAGAGCGAGAGGTCCACAGGTGGATATATTTTTACAATGGGTGGAGCTGCTATATCGTGGAAATCGAAGAAGCAGACTATGCTCTCACGGTCATCCATGAAATCTGAGTTCTTTGTACTTGATACCGTAGCAGAAGAAGAAAAATGGCTTCGGAAGCTCATGTATGATCTTTCAATGGTTGGGGCACAAATATCGGGGATACCGATATACTACGACAACCAAGCGACTGCGGCGGTAGCATCAAATGATCTCTTCAACGGGAAGAAGAGGACTGTGCGGTTGAAGCACACGACAGTACACGATCTTATCAAGAGGAGTGTTATTGCAGTGATTGATGTTCAGAGTCAGGAGAACCTTACGGATCCGTTCACCAGCTGGTTGATGACACAACTTATAAAATGGGCTTGAAGGCATTCTGATATTGTGTTATTACATTCCTACCATAAAGTTTTATGCTATTAGTTCAAAGAGAAATCTACTAGACATCTAGCTTTTGGTTCAAGGGAGGACTATTAACCATAAGAATATCAAGAATGGTGGTACTTGTTCTCTGTGACATGGAGAGGTTACGGACCTAAAACCACTGTTGTCTACTCACTACCAAAATACACTCATTTAGCGACGGATTTTTAGCGACGGAATTTTTCCATCGGTATTAGCGACGGTTTCGTGGCCGCTCAGCGACTGATTACCGACTACACGCCTTTGCCATTTTTATTTTAATTTTAGGGGGAGGAAAGGTCGCACATCCGTCGCTAGAGTGTCGGTGTTATAGCGACGGATCTCCTGTCGTCGCTACATAGTCGATTATTTGGCGGGAATTATGTAGAGAATTGGCGGGACATATCTTCGACTACGTAGCGACGGATATTCAGTCGGATAATCAATAATAGTGACTACTTGGCGACGGATTATGAGCAGTCGCTATTCCATCACTAAATTTACGTTCCAGACTTAAATGAAAAGGCGGGGGGAACTTTTAGCATTCCCCCAAATTCAATCTCTCTCCTCTCTCTCTCTTTCTCTGTCTCTCTCTCTCTCTCGTGCGGCTTCGGTGAACGACGACGGCGTCCTCTCCTCTCTCTCTCCCGAAGGTAATCCCCTCTCTCTCTCTCTCTCTCTCTGTGTCGCAGTGTCGACGTAGGGGCAGCGGGGGCGGCGGGCTTGGGGACATCTGGGCTTGGGGCGGGGGCATCGGGGGCTGGGCGGCTGGCTTGGGGCGGGGGCGTCGGGGGCTGGGCGGCTGGCTTGGGGCGGGGGCGTCGGGGCCTGGGCGGCTGGCTTGGGGCGGGGGCGTCGGGGCCTGGGCGGCGGGCTTGGGGCGGGGGCGTCGGGGCCTGGGCGGCTGGCTTGGGGCGGGGGCGTCGGGGGCTGGGCGGCGGGCTTGGGGCGGGGGCGGCGGGGGCTGGGCGGCGGGCTTGGGGCGGGGGCGTCGGGGGCTGGGCGGTGGGCTTTGGGTGGGGGCGTTGGGGACTGGGCGGCGGGCTTGGGGCGGCAGGCTTGGGGCGGCGGGCTTTGGTCGGGGGCGGCGGGGGGCTTTGCTTATCAAATTCATCTGAGTTTATATATTGGCTAAATAATGTGTTATCCATATTGGGTGTTATCCATTAGTTTGGTGGTGTTTGGATTAGTAAATGTGAATATGGAGTTTGGGTTCATGGTGTATATGTTCACTGTGTCAAGGACAGTACGAGTTCTTCATCTGCATAAGTCAGTGTTTGGGTTCATAGTCTATACATCTAACTGTGATATACATATATATGTGCCTATTAGCATGCAGAACGGCTTGGGGTGTAATGTGTGATTGTAAACATGATAAGAATTATAGGTAATTAATGCTAGTGTGACTAGACTAAGGTAGTGCTTGCTAGATAATAAGGACACTCTAGTATCCTAACCAAGTTAATTTTAGACTAGATATTTAGGATATAGCTCCCATATCCTAGAAGTGGACTCTTGCAATTTAGAAATAGATAGATTGACTCAGTTTGGTATCGGTATCGCACTATCGGTATCCGTATCGGTATCGCACTATCGGTCAAGGTTCACAATCGGTATCGGAATCGGTTTCGGACTATTCCTATGAGTATTGGTATCGGCGATATCGGTAGTATCGGCGGTATCGTATCGGAGTATCAGACTTTGGTATCGAAAAACAAATAATTATTAATAAATTATTTATATTTAAAAACATATATTTTATACATTTAGGCATAATTTTAAGTATTTCAGCGTTATTTTTTAGTAGTTTTGGTTTTGCCGAATTGACCGGAACAAAGACCCCCATAGTCGGTATCGGTCAATATTTGGTATCGGTCGGTATCGGATCGGAACATGCCAAACCGTATCGGTATCGGCCGTATCGGATCGGTATCGGCCGATACTTTAAACCATGCTATCGGTATCGAACTATCGGTATCGGTATCGGTATCGCACTATCGGTATGGTATCGAACTATCGGTATCGAACTATCGGTATCGGTATCGGTATCGCACTATCGGTATCGGTATCGGTATCGCACTATCGATATCGAACTATTAGTAACAACTGTATTTAGATTTTTCTCTTCTCGAGCTAGAATACTAGCGGATCCACCAGTTACATGATTATATACTAATTCTGTTTAGTTTGTCTTACTATACAGATTTTTACATCTAATCTGTGATGGATCGTTATTTCGTTGATCGTACATGGATGTACAAACGACAACACGAGAGCAGAATAGGTATGAGTAACGATTTTCAGGCAGGCGTGGAAGTGTTTCTTAAGTATGCCATGAGCAAAGCTCAGTTTATGGACGGTAACAAAATCAAGTGTCCATGTCGTAATTGTCGCAATAGACGTTACGAAGAAGTGGTGAGTGTAAGAGATCATTTGACCCGTAAGGGTTTCGTACGTGATTACGACCTGTGGTCATCGCAAGGTGAACTATATGCCGAAAGACAGGTTGCGAATGCTGATACTTATGCTTTTGATGATAATGCTGCAGCAGATTTTGTCGTCGATGACGACGAATGCTCCGTTGATTATGGAGACGTGCAGAACCTTGCACGAGATATGGTGTATGACGCGGCAGGGCCTAATTTTGATCCGGAGGATCCTAATCCCGAGGCGAAGGAGTTCTATGATATGTTTCAGGATGCTGAAACTTCTTTATATCCTGGTTGTGATCCACATTCCGTACTGTCAGTGACGATGCGGTTGTTGAACATAAAGTCTGATTTTAACTTGCCACAAACTTGCTATGATCGGATTACACAACTAATGAAGGAGGTGTTACCGAAGGAATCAAAAGAGCTTCCAAAAAACTTCTACAAGTCGAAGATGATGGTCCGACAACTGGGACTGGGGTACGACAAGATAGATTGTTGTCGCAATGGATGCATGTTGTACTACAAGGAGAACGAGGATGTAGAAAGTTGCCGCTTCTGTAATGCAGATCGTTACATGGAAGTCAGGAGAAAAGGAAAGTCAACTAGAAAACGACGTCCTTACAAGTATATGCATTACTTGTCGATCACGATGCGCTTGCAGAGGATGTATATGTCTCAGAATACAGCAGAACACATGACGTGGCACAACGAAGAACGCACAAAGGACGATGGAGAATTGTCACATCCTTCGGATGGAGAGGCGTGGAAATATTTCGATTTTCGCCATCCAGATTTTGCTACAGAGCCCAGAAATGTACGCATGGGGCTATATTCTGATGGATTCGCCCCTTTCGGGCAGTCGAGATCTCAATACTCCTGCTGGCCGGTCATTCTGACCCCTTACAATCTGCCACCATGGATGTGTATGAAGACTCCTTATATGTTCTTGATAGCTATCATACCGGGTCCCAAAAATCTGACGAAGAATATCGATATATATTTACAGCCGTTGGTGGATGAGCTAAAACAGCTGTGGGAGATCGGCGTCACGACGTATGATATTTCCAGGAAACAGAACTTTCAGATGAGAGTTTCACTGATGTGGACAATCAATGATTTTCCCGCATACGGTATGCTGTCGGGATGGAGTACTCACGGCACCCTGTCTTGTCCGATATGCATGCAAAATAGTAAGGCGTTCCGCCTTAAGCATGGAGGAAAAACTTCTTTCTTTGATTTTCATCGTCAATTTCTGCCCGCGAGTCATCCTTGGAGAAAGAACAAGGACGCATTCAGAGCTGGAAAACAAGAATTTTCTCATCCGTCTGCCAGATTGTCGGGATACGATATTTGGAAAGATGTAAAGGATTTCCCCACTGTAATGGAAGATCCATCGAACAATCGTGTCGATGGGTTCGGACAAACCCATAACTAGACCAAACGGAGTATCTTCTGGGACTTGCCTTATTGGAAAGATAATCTTATAAGGCATAATCTTGATGTTATGCATATCGAAAAGAATGTGTTCGATAATGTCTTCAATACCGTCATGGACATTAAAGGAAAGACGAAGGACAATCCAAAAGCAAGACAAGACATTGTCGAGATATGCAAGCGTCCTTATCTGAACTTGATACAAAGGGGAGCTGCTGGACAATTAAGTAAGCCGATAGCACAATACACATTGAGCAAGGAAGATAGATTAATAATCTGCAAGTGGGTATCTACTTTAAGATTTCCCGACGGCTATGTGTCGAATTTGTTTAGATGCGTTGACCTCAATGAACGCAAGCTAACAGAAATGAAGAGTCATGACTGCCACGTGTTTATTGAAAGATTACTGCCCATTGCTTTGAAAGAGTTGTTGCCTTCTGCTGTATGGGTTTCGTTGGCCGAACTATCAATATTTTTTAGGGATATTTGTTCAACTAAGTTGACTATGCAACACATGGTTGAACTTGAGGAGAAGATTATCTTAACAATTTGCAAGTTGGAGAAAATATTTCCTCCTGGCTTCTTCGACAGCATGGAACATCTACCGATTCATCTAGCATATGAAGCCCGTGTCGGTGCATCTGTTCATTATCGATGGATGTACCCATTTGAAAGGTACATAAATATCGATATAATTTAAGCTAAATTTCTATTTATTTTAAAATTCTTTCTTAATTTTCAAGATAATTTGTCTCTCTAGATACCTACACCATCTAAAGAAGAAAGTTGGCAACAAAGCTCATATAGAGGCTTCGATATACGAAGCATATCTTATCGAAGAGGTTTCAAACTTCTGCTCCATTTATTTCGATACTCATGTTAAAACAAATCGAAATAGACCTCAAAGGAATGACGAGAACGTTGAGGATGGAGGAAGATTCAATGTAAGGGGCAAGCCTGTTGGGACTAGTAAAAGACGGTGGTTGACAGACGACGAGTATGATGCCGCTCACCGATATGTCTTGTTAAACTGTGACATACAAGAAGTGAGAGATTTGGAGAAGTAAGTCAGTACACTTGTACTCGTTATAATCTCGAATTTGATGAAGTAAGTGACTACACTTATATATTCTTATTTTCTCTAATAGTGTATTTAGAGATGAAATCAAAATGAGGAGACCCGATATTACCGATGAGGGACTTCAAAGAGAGGTTGATTGTACATTTCCGTCATGGTTTCGCAAATACGTAAGTAACTGTGATTATAATTGAGATGATTAATATATAATCTGAAACATTTAAATTATAAATATTTGTTTACAGGTTTTATTGCCTAAAACAACACTCACTCATGAGAGTGTTCGTTATCTGGCACTGGGACCGAAGAAGCAAATAAAGACTTGGCCAGGCTATGTCGTTAATGGCTTCAGGTTTAAGTCAACTCAGAATGCTATAAATGTCGAATTTATCAATGACGGCATCAATACCAAGGATTTCGGTGTTTGCATAAGAGGCACCGTCTATGACGACGAGCCGGACTTTGACTATTATATATGGAGTGCTTCGGGATATTGTAGATTTACAATATACTGCCCCATATGATATACATATTATGATGTTCAAATGTGAGTGGTTCGATACGACACCAAATATCGGTTGGAGAATCGATAAACAATTTGGATTCGTCGATATAAATCATTGCAGGAGGTATAGAGGGTCCGATTCATTTGCGATAGCAAATCAGGCTGTTCAAGTTTACTTTACAAGCTACCCAAGGCGTCGTAGAGATCGATTTGACTGGTGGGCAGTATGCAAGATTAAATCTAGAAATACATTCAACGTTGGAGACCCAGCATACCAAGAGGACCAGATCGAAAAGTCCCAATACTTGGGACAACACTCAGATACAATAGATGTTGAAGATATTGTTGAGGAAAATAGAGGGGAGGAAGAGGTTGATACACAAGACTTAGCTGTCAACCAGGGGAGAAAGAGGCGTATTGTCCCAAATTTTGAGGCAGAAGAAGAAGAAGAAGAAAAAAAAGAAGAAGAATTTGATGGGGATGAGGATACAGATGAAATCGACGATGAAGATAAGGATGAGGATGAGGATGAGGAGGATGATGATGAAGACGAGGCCGAGGATGAGAACGAAGACGATGATTAGGTTAAATATTGTTGTATAGTAAAAACACTTCCAATTACGTGAATTAAGTTTGACCTCATAAAAGTAATTACGTAAATTCATGTTTTTTTTATTCGATTATTTACTTATTGCAGATGGCACTCCTAGTCTTTTTCGTTACGGCGGCACTCGTCTTCCTACTGGTGGTATGTATATTTTAGTTTAGTTTTTTATATCCATTTACACTTTTATATTGTTAATTATGTTTATGTGTTCTATTTACAGGTCATGATGGCTGGCCGTGGTCGTGGTGCTGGTCGTGGTGGTGGTGGTGGTGCGGGTCGTGGTCGTGGTCGTACTGGTGCTGGTGGTCGTGGTCGCATTCAAAGTTTCCGGGATGTGACCCCATCGAACGAGCCCGACCCGAAGAGTACCCCGGGCACAGACGCATCCCGCCCTCGATCGACCACTTCATCGAGGCATCAATCCGGATCTGCTAGCGGATCCGATCCGCTATCGGAACCACCAGCAGCGGATCCACCAGGGGATGCCCCAGTTACTGCACAGTGGGCCCCGGAGAACCCCCATACTCGATTCCATCCGGTTACTGGGGAGTACATACGCGGACCCGCGGATCCTCCGACGGCACCAGAGAGGCCGAGAGTCTAGTTCCGACGAGAGCTATGGCCCGCGGGGACCTCGTAAGTAAATTTAAGTTAATTTATTAAATTTCTTTCATTTATTCAAGTTAATAATCCAGTCGTTTCTTCTTTGTAGGTTTTTTTTCCGTTTAATGTTGGCAGGGCCCTTGGAGAAATTATCAGGGCTAACTTCCACGGTCCCTACCTCAACTTTTCGTCGGTGCCCCCAAACGTGCAGTACGTCTGGCTCGACGAGTTGAGGGTATATATCTATATTTTTTTTGGTTAAGTCTATGTGATTCTTTAATCATCCATTTTTTAAATTACGTGATAATTGATTTTCTGTGTTAGACAACGTGCTGGTGGCCCTCCCATCGCGAGGAGGGGATCCGCAGGACCTACAGAAGCGCTTGCTCGAAGAAGATACGGGATATGATTCATGACCTAAAAATGGGGCATACGAGGCCGAATTGGATTCGGCAGGAGTATTATGAGGACATCTTAGGCATGATGGATACCCCTACGTACAAGGAGAAATTGGAGAAGGCGAAGGTGAACCGATCTGCCGCGGGCCTTCATACGGGGGGATCAAGGTCACACGCAGCGACACTTGCAGATCTGGTGAGCAACCGTAAATTTATTTCACTATCGAATTAGGTATTATTAATTAAAGGAGTTAATTAGTTTCTACGGAAATTTCGTATGCAGGCCCAACGGGCGGTGAAGGAGGGAAGGGCGCCAGAATCGGTCACCATGTACGACGTGTTCCAGCATACGCACAAAAGAAGGAAGGACGGGAGCTTCGTCGATGAGAGGGCCAAGGAGACTGATGTAAGTACTTATGTTTATGAGATTAACGTTAGAATTAAAAGTATTCGGACTATAACTTAGGTAAACTTAGGATTCACACTTAACTTAGTGAAACATAGGATTTAGATTACAACTTAGGTAAATCTTATAATATAAACACATTCATTTGATAGGCTGCGTATCGTGAGGCCCTTAGTCGGGCTCAGTTAACTGACACCGAGGATGTCGATGAAACGACGCCCTTCCGGACGCCCTCTTCTTTAGCCGCTCGGAACGACTTGTTCGTAGATACCGTCGGCGGCTTTAAGAAATGGTTCCTGTACGGAGTCGGCTCCCTAGGGCCATTGCATATGGCGACGCAGAGATTTCTACCGACACCGCCTCCTCCCGTGGCCCGGGCAGACGATGATGTTAGGTCGCAGCTTAAGCAGCTGCACGAGGCGGTGTCGTCCTTGCGGGAGCAATTTGCCACGCACTTTCCGCCTGCGTCTGCTGCTGTCGGTCCGTCTGCTGCTGCCGGTATGTCTGCTGATGGTGCTCGTCCGTCTTCTACTGGTCCGTCGACTGCAGGTGTCGGTCTGTCTTCCGTGGGCCATCTTTCTTTCAACCCTGATGCCCCTGTGGTACCGCCTACGACTGTGACGGCACTCATGGATCTCATATCTGCAGAGCAGCTTTGCCGACTTCCGAGCAGTGTCTATGACGCCTTGCCTCCGTACCTTGTGGAGGAGTATATTCGTCGGTCGAATACGAGAACGGACAATCGACCTCCTCCTTCTTAAAATATTGTATTAAGAAAATTTGGATTATTTGTGAGAGCTTTGAACTAATTGTGCTATAATCGGCTTATAGCACCGGATATTATGTTACTCTTTAGGATAATTGATATTTATTTTCTATTAATTTGGTTTGGTCTGTGATTCTTGGATAATTGGTGTGCATTAAATTCGTATGTGCATATTTGGTCTATGTGATTCTTGGATAATTGGTGTGCATTATATATTTGGTCTGTGTGATTGTTGGATAATTGATGTGCATTATATATTGGTTTGGTTTATGCATATATTTGTGAACAGGGAAAGTGCTACAATTTTTTTCCCAAAAAACTCAGTTAGCGACGGACTAGTGACCGTTTAGCGACGGATAATCCCAGTTGCCGACGGTTTGTCGATGGATTAGCCGTCGCTATCTGGAGTTTTTAAAGTGTTCCAGGTAGCGACGGATGATCGACGGATTATCCGTCGGCAAGGTTCTGGTGGTATAAACTTCGTCGGAATAGCGACGGACAATCCGTCGCCAGGGCGACTGATAATCAGCCGCTAAGCAGTCGCTCTATCTAGCGACCGCTTAGCGACGGACAATCCGTCGACATGGTTCTGGAAATGCATGACATTTTCAGAATCATGGCGACGGATAATCAGTCAGCAATCCGTCGCTGTGGCGACGCGGTCGCGACGGATTAGCGACTACTCTTCCGTCGCCATGGTGCTGGAAATGCCAAGCATTTCCAGAACCTGATCGACGGATAGTCCGTCAGAACGTCGTCGCCAATCCGTCGTTAGTTACCGACAAATACCGACGGATTAGCGACGGAACGATACGATCTGATACGCTGTTACGACGGGTTACCGACGGAATTTTACGTCGCTATTGTCTACACAGTTCAGTACTTAATAGTTGAAATGGACGACAGTCCGTCGAAAATGCGTCGCTAATGCTTCGTATTGTGATGTCGACAATCCGTCGCTATTCCATCATGTGTCGACAACTTAGCGACGGACCGTTATTAGCGACGAGCTGATTGCCGACGGATTTTTTTGGCCAAAATCCGTCGGTTATCGGTCGCTAATAGTAATTACCGTCGGTTTAGCGACGGATTTGGCCGTCGCTAAAACGATAAATTTTGGTAGTGACTGTTATTTTCTACGGAAAACGGATCATGTGGGAAGGTTGGTTTAAATGTCTTAATGAGTTCTCAGGCAGGGTGAATCCTGGAAGTGCTTTACAGGAAGTACGGTAGCACAACACTACAAGGAGTGTAACTCCATGCTATAGTAGGGTGACTCCACCATGAGGTTTCCGGTTTGGGGTAATGCCTCGGCTTTGTGAGCCAAGTCACAGCGGAGTAGCACCGCAAATAGGCAGGTAGCCTAATGTTGTATGATAATCGTAATAAAGAGAGGTAGACAGCACTACAAAGAGGACGATGTCCTCATGTTACAGTGGTATGACACCACGAAGAGGTGCCAGGTAGGGTAAAGTCTCAGCTTCGCGAGCCATGTCATAGTGGCGTAACACCGTACAGAAGCGCAAGGCTTCATGTTGGATAGTTTGGCACTACAAAGAGACTTGTGACCTCATGCTACAGTAGTATGACACTACGATAAGGTACCCAGATAGGATAAAGCCTCGGATTTAAGCCATGTCATAGCAGCGTAGCACCGCAAAGAAGCGCAATACTTCATGCCATAACTCTTTATAAAGAACTTACCTATAGTGTATGGACTCTTGAGGGTAAACTTGTAGACGCCCAAAAATTATATACTGAAACCAGGCCGACACAAGGCCTTTAATGTGCAGCCAGAAGCACAGTTGATGTTATTATGTGAGTAGGAAGCAGTTATGGTACAGAATTCAAGGCTTAGTCCATTCTTGTATCATACTGTTATTTAATCTATGCGGAAAGATTCAAGTCGTAACGACATCTCTCCTAATGCTTGATGGACAGTCACTGTAGAGAATGCTCAACCCATATATTGAGATATATGGGAAATTGTTGGTGTTTTTGCCTTTGGACTAGGAAAGATAGTCCCATATCGGCTACAACAAATGGTGAGTATCTCAATATAATGCATTACTTGTGTTGAGGTGTGCACATAAGGTGTGGTGGGGCACAAGTGTGTGTCATGTGGGAGTATTTTTCTAAAAGGAAAAATGATTAATTCCAACAAAGAAGTAAGTTGTTTGTTGTGCGGACTCGGACTCGGACAAGGAGTGTTCGGGGGTAGACATGGACTGTCACACTTCTATGCTGATTGTGGGATGATCTAAAATATCAAACTCTATTTTTGAGTATTGGTATTTTAGTCCCACATCGGATAGGAGAAGAGGTAAAGTCTCACTCCACTCTATAAATAGAGCCCATTGGCCTCCTTTGAAAGATGCACCAAAGAAGAGAGTTAAGAGAGTCCGTAAAGTCCAGGAAGCCCGTTCAATTCTCAAAAATTGACTGACGAGCGTTCCAGAAGTTCTCTAGAACTTGCTGGTTCCTGGAAGCAGATCGTAGGGGGGCGAATCTTGCTTTGAGCAACGGTGATCTTAATCACCCAGCAAGAACCTTTCCTCTTCTTCTTTCTTCTCCTTTATCCGAGTTGTAACTCAGTTCTGTTCGTTAGCAACTATGATTGCTAGGAAGAACGTGAGATTTATTTTCTGAACTCAGTTCTCTCCGTCAGCAACTGCGAATGCGAGGAAGAACGTGAGATTTATTTTTTGATTATTATTGCTTTTGTAATCAGATTTATATTATAGTGTTCCTCGTGGATCTCGAGAATAATCAGAAGGAGAATGTTTGTTTGAACCTCTGATCTCGACATCGAGTCTACCATCTTTGATTAAGCCCCGGGACTAACAGTTTGATGTATCTGGAACATGTTCTCAGAGTTGCGAGTCAATTCATGCATGATCTAGGAGAGCAACACATGAAGGTTGTCATGAGGATATTAAGGCACCTGAAAGAGAGACCTGGAAAGGGCATACTGTTCAAGAAAAATAACCATCTCAGATATTGAAGGGTATAGGAGCAATAGATGGTATATGGTCTATATTTAGTTATTTTACATTTGTAAGAGATAATTTAGTTACATGGAGGAACAAGAAGCATAATGTAGTTGTTCGATTTAGCGCTGAGGCAGAATACTGTAGAACGACTAGGTATTTTGTGAAATATTACAGATTCAAAACCTGTTGAAGGATTTGGGTTATAAAAATTCTCAGCCAATGAAATAGTTCTGGACAATCAAGCTGCACATGATATCACACATAAAACATGACAAAACGAAGCATGTGAAATTAAGTTGATCAGTTCTTTATTAAGGGAAAAATTATAATTTGATTACAATTTGTTCAAGTGATTGACAAGTGTAATGATTACAATTTGATTGCAAGTGATTGACAAGTGGCGTGTAACTAGATGTTATGTTTGTGGTCGTTGTGGTCGTTAAACCATTGTGGTAAGGATTGTCCGAAAAAAACGTTAGCTTAGAGAATGGAGAAATAATGTGCAGAGTGGCTATTTTCTGGGTGGTGTATTGGGTAGTCCTTGTCATGTTTTTTGAATTTGGTGATATTGATATTGATGAGTCTATAAATTATGGACGGATAGTGCAATGTCTCAGTTTATAGTTATGCTTGGTTAGATGTGAATTTGTAGGTCTCTTGTTGAATTGGTTTAGATGATCGAGAACAATCTTTGGAAGAATGAGATAACATTGGGTAAGGCCTCGAGATTGTGAAATAGATGACTTAGTTGGAAAATCAATATGGATCGTGTATCGAATTGTTGGCTTGAATCAATTGTATTGAGTTTTGAGTTGAATGCAAAGACTTGGTGGTGCGATTAGAAGTGTATTTGGATGACTCTAAGGATTTAAGAATTGTATCACTTGATGAGCTAAGATAGCCTATAAGTTGATTTGATTTTGAGTGTGGATAGGTTGATCTTGTATCAGAGTTTGGCGGATAACATTAGTTGAAACAATTGGAGTTTAGCGAATGTATGAACAATAATTGTGTTGAAACATGAGATTGAGGTGTATTTAGAATCGACAGACATTGACTCAGAAATATTTTGGTTGGATGAACAATAATTGTGTTGTATATTGAATCACTGATTTTTGTTGTCAGCTTCTAGCTTATAGACTATTGATGGTTGGATGGTAGTATTGAAGTTTCTTATGACTTGGTAATTAGATGATCACGAGTATGTCATGAATGGATATCGGTTAGACTTGGCTTGACAAATGTTTGAAATTTCTTGTGATTGATATAATCAAATCAGAGATGTAATTTATATTAAAATGTATTAATTGGGGGAATAACAATCAAAGACCATACCATACCTAAATATCCAAGTCTTGTAACCATATGTAGTCATAATCAATAGGAATAATAGGCATTTCGACTGAGCCCTGTCTCCAAAACAACAAAATGCTCACTAAACCAACATACATGACACGAAGAATTAATCAAGTAAAATATTAACGAACATATGAAAAGAGGAAGGGGAAAAAATCTTCTACTATATAATGCGGTGTCGAAACGGCTAAAAAAAGCCGTCTAAGTCGTACGAAATCATTTAATTTAAAAAAATTATGAAAAATTATAATTTTAAACTTTCTCTCGTTTTCTTCAGCATAAACAAATACCCTCTCTTTTATTCACATATATCCATAACAAATTTAAATTAAATTTCTATAAATCTTAATTAATATATATATATATATATATATATATATATATATATATATATATATATATATATATACTAGTCATAACCCGTGCCCATAGGGCATGGTTCATTTAAGGTATTCCCCCTCAAAATCTTGGACCACCAATTTTAAACGAACAATAATAATTTTGAGGCCCCCATCAAAATATTAAATCCCAACCACTGCTGAATGTGAATTTTCTTTGGATTCTCCATAAAACCCCACTCTAAATAATACCATTATGAGGCCCCCATCAAAATATTAAATCCCAACCATCAAAATATTAAATCCCCATCTTTGGATTCCCCATAAAACCCCACTCCCAATAATGCTCTTCCCCATAAAACCCCACAACCGTTGATTCACCAAGATTAAATCCCAACCACTCTTTATCTTGGCACAGTCAGCCCTAGGATTCAAAAACCTTTGTGTTTTGTATAATATATATATATATATATATATATATATATATATATATATATATATATAACAAATCTTAATTCAAATTAAATATTTAAATTATATTTTGATAAAATTAGAAAAAAGAAAAAATATTTTCGTGCAAAGCACTTTTTTTTTAAGAAGAAAAGGCATTCCAACATACGGCCCTGTCTTCCTTCTTGCAATGTCATGTTTGCCAATTAGGCCTCGTTTGGTTCGCGGAATCTTCCGGTTGGAAAAGGAAAGTGATTACTTTCCTATGTTTGGGTGCCAAAGGAATTGAGGAGGAAAGGAAAGTGATTCCCAATGGAAGGGAAATTAGGGGGGAAAGTGATTCCATCCATCCAAGGAAGGAATCACTTTCCCACATTGAAGTATTCACTTTCCTTTCCAAATTCCTTGGCATTGCCAAACATCGGAAAGGAAAATCAATAGGAATTAAAGTTTTTCAAAGAAAAAGAAATGACAAGGAATTGATTTCCTTTCCCTTCCGTTCCGGGAACCAAACGAGGCCTTAGTTCCTAGTCGGAAGAATATGAAGAAGCACTAAAGAGAGAGAGAGAGAGAGAGAGAGAGAGAGAGAGAGTGT
Source organism: Iris pallida (assembly GCA_029216955.1). NCBI lineage: Eukaryota > Viridiplantae > Streptophyta > Magnoliopsida > Asparagales > Iridaceae > Iris > Iris pallida. Next base: position 6,140,567 of record JANAVB010006394.1, read on the forward strand.
GGCGCACAAAGATCATCCCATGCATTAGTATTATGAATCAATAAGAATTAATAATTGGCATTTCGACTTGAGTCTGTGTCCAAAACAACAAAACGCTTATTCAACAAACATACATGACATGAAGAAATGACGAAATAAAAGATTAACGAACATTTGAAAAGAGGAATGGAAAAAAAAAAAAAAAACTCAAAACATAATCAACACTGCGTGCATATATGCGCACATCAGCTAGCTCCTGGAGGTTGTATATATCAGTTCTTGAGCGGAACTTTATCGTACTTGACGACGCACCCGGCGGCGGCAGAGCCAGTGGTGGCCTGGACGCTGTTTATGCAATCGGGTTTAAGAGCGTCGATCGCCTTCTCGAGACAATTGAAACATGTTACATTCGAAGCCGCACTCTTGCTGCTGAAACAGTGGGCTGCACCGTATGCCACAGGCGCAGTCGAGGTCTGGTTCTTGAAGTCCATCTCTCCTTGATTTGGTGTTTCGTTCAGCAAATTCTGGAGAATGAAGGCCACGTTCTTTTGGTACTCTCCGCCTAGATCGAACCGCACGTTGCTGCACTCGGCAGTGAACTCGTCCGCACCGCTAACCGTTAATCCCCATACTCCCAACAACAACAATGTCACAGCTATCATCTTCGCCCGCATATAACTCTCCATATCTCTCTCTCTCTCTTTCTTAATTTTACTTCTCTCTCTTGCTTGATGATGGGAATGCTGAGCTCTATGGTCTCCTATAAATAGGGCTTCATCAGTAGTTTAGTGTTGCTCAAATGCTTGCACTCTACAGCCCTGGTTGTGTTTTGTGTGTTGGACTATTTTCTTGTTCTTGTGTTTATACGTGATTGGAATTTGTCTAGAAGAGACTAGGTCTACAACAAAAATAAAATGAAGAACGAACCGAGTCAAATATAAATACTTTATAAATTATATATATAGTAGGACATTATTCATTATAACCCTTGTTAGCAATCACCCGAATAAAACGCGTATTATACGCGAATTTTTCCGTATCTTACATAAACGTATAATACTTACGTACTTTTGAAAAATTCGAATTTGTAAGCGAATTTTAAGCCTGTGGCGTTTTAAACGCGTACCGTACGAATTTTTAAAAAATTTGGCCAAAAAAATGTTACGAAGAAACCCAACAGTCTTAACTTTCTTGACTCTTGCTGCTATTAGATATTAAGACTGGCACAATTCTAAAAAATTATCAAAGAAAAGAAGAAAAAGTCTCACAGTAACCAAAAAAAGAAACCCAAGAGTCATTGCACATGTTGCTTGCAACATCAAAGAAAAACTTTTCGGTTTTCCATCATCCAACCTATTCTTATTCTCACACTGAACCCTTGTTTATGAAGGAGTAGAGGTGGGTGGGCCCTATATATATGCCGAATTTTTAGTGCCGAATTGGTTCATATGAAACGTACTAAACACGAATTAAATCTGATCCGAATGTTTTTCGTTAGACGAATTTTTGACCGAATTTTTGACCGTACTTTACTTATATTGTGTCGATTTATACTCGTACTTTTGCCGTTCCGAATTTTTTCCGTTTGCCGAATTGCTAACAAGGATTATAACCGGCTTGGAAAATGTGCTTCATTCTACCAAATGGCAGAAGTTTCTTGTTAAATGAATATTAATTTAGCAGGTTAAAAGCTGTGCTTTGGAGTTGGGGTTTGATTCTATATAACTTGGTAACAGCTGCCATGTAATAGGACTATTTTCTTGTTCATATTTTACTATTTCTAACAGCAAACTTCGATTGTCCCCTACACTAGTTTAATGTGAAGAATGTATTCCTACATGGATCATTTGACATAGAAAATATATGGATCTTCCGCTTGGATATAATATTCCAGGCTCAGGTGGCAAGAAGGTTTTTATGTTATCGAAGTCTTTGTATGGTCTTAAGCAGTCACCTAGAGCATGGTTTAGGAGATTCACATAGGCTATGAGACCATTTGGTTATAAGTAGAGTAACTCATATTATACCTTATTTAAAGCAAAAAGAAGAGAAAATACATCACTCATAGTTATGTAGATGATATGGTGGTTGTCACGTCCCGACCCAGAATCATCCGAATCATCATCCTCGCATGAGACGTGATGCCGCACGAGCCTGGAGTTGCGCTCGTGCAAGGCAAGATAACAAGTTCTGAAATGGTTATCTTTGATTTGATTTTTAACAACGAAAGGAAAACAGAGTATACGAAACGATTCTATTTATTGATATTCAAACTGAGATTACAAAGGCTTACGATAGCCCAACAATTAATATATGCCAAATTGGCTACAATACTCAGTTTCTCTCTTGTCCACAAAGGATTTCACCGTTCCATACATCATGCCTTCTATATCTCGGCCGCATCAATCCTGTTGCAAGTCCGAGCGTCAATGCGGTCGCATGCCTCAATACGCTTCGGCATTCCAAGCCTCAACGCGTTCAAGCGAAGCTCCGCCGCGAGCAATCCATTCCTTGCACCCTGCATGAAAGCAGGTGGAGGATCAGTACGTTCGTCCTCGCATGTACTGATGCAAAGACATTCTTTCTAAACCGATATTTTAGTATTGATGTTCAAGCATGCAACTTAGCTTATGATCTTGCTATATTCTCCTTAGGGTCGATTTTAGGGCATATTCGAAAGCAGTAAAGCATGTTATCATGGCAAGCATGTTATTCGAATTGAATAGGCAAGCAGACAAGCAATCTCGTGTTTGATTCGTGGCGCGACTTCTTACCAAGTCGACGCACTCGTCCTTGCACTGACGCAAGGTGAATACGCCCTATTCCTTCCCTGTCATGTTATAAGTGCATCTCTAAGCAGGATCTATGTGTGCGGGACACGTATGTGCCTGCACTTTCAACCCATCGTTCCTTAACTATATGAAAGTCGTTGGCGTATCCGCGACGGAATGGACTACAAGAGTTTCTCTTTTAGTTTCCTTACTTTCTTTTCTTTCTCGAATTTGGGTAGCCTGACGTTTCACGAGTTGGGTTGCTATCCCAAACAACCAAAACTTACCGTTGTATACCATCATTTGCGGCTTTTCATATCTCGCTAAGCGGTTGCTAATCGTCTGACGGATGTGCGCCTATCAAAGATGCATTCACTCCTTGGCCAAACGGTTCCGGCGCCTCGGCACTTAATCGTTTGAGGGAACAACCGTGCACGGATTATTATCTCAATTATCTCAAGTCCATTCCATTCGACCTTGCAATGCACTATTATTCAAACAACCGAGCATGGTCTTGAGTCCGAGACTCAGACTTTATCATCTCGTATTTCTTCCATTTACTTTCTATGTTCTTACATTTCATACTTCGTTTCAATGTTCGATGGCATCATGCCTCAACTCAATGTTCATCAACCGAACGACCCGAAGGTCCCGAATACCTTTCGAGGCATCATGCCACATTTTACAGTTTCGTCACATTCATGCCACAACTGTATTCTTTCGCAACGAAGCCATCTTTTATGATCTCGTGCACGTAGGCACGTTTCGACACATTTATCATCTATCCTTCGCGTCGTGCACTTGCTGTACGCATCAAAGTCGTATTTCCATGTTCTATGCCTTAGTATTCAATGTTCGTGGCTTGCGCGCTAAGGCGCTCGACTATTGTCTTTCAATGTGCTAGCCTTTCTAACTCGTACGCGAAGGCACGGAATGGCTGGTGCACGAATGCAATCGCCAAATACAGTTATTCCATGTTCTTGCGGCTTGCACACCGAGGCGCTCGCCCTTGCGATATCCAATGTTCCATAGCGACTCGTGCATATGATGCACGTTTCATTTCAATTGTTCTAACTAGTGTTCGACATACACTACGATTTATCTTCCAATCGGACCACGCCCGTGGCGTCGATAGGTTAACTTAGCATACGATGATATATTTTTACTTAGGCATGAAGGAGTAAAAAGAAGAGTCAATCCTTCCACCTTGTGTCGATACGCCTTGTCGTTTTATCGAGCCGATGCGGCTCGATTTCATAACTTTGTTGCACGGCCAACTCTCCTGACTTAGCCATTCGAGCACTTCGTGCTTCATTAAATTATACGTCCGATTTGGCTTACCGTGCCAACGTCTCAGTACGTTGCAAGACGACGATTTGATTTCGCGGACCCTTTATTGAATAAGGCAAAATGTCGACCTCTAATATTTCAGCGTTAATGTATAACCTGCACATGAAACCAAATAAAATCAATACTTGCATCGATTTAGACTTACACCTTGGTCGATTCGATTTCTTAGAATCTTTGAGCCGATTCAACGCACTTATCCTTCGGGATAATGCGGCGCTTTGCATCCATTCAACTCGATGCATTCTTTGGGACTATGCAACTCTTTGTATCGACTTAATTCGATGCATTGCTCGGGATAACATAACTCTCATATTGATTCATATTGATACATTTCATTCAGTCAACGCGACTCGCTGAGTCAATTTCTCAGCGTAATGTACCGTACGGAGCGGGGCATTACAGAATATACCACTCAAAATAAGGTTCGTCCTCGAACCAAAACCAACACTCCAATGATTATTTTTATAGATCGTTTCACGATCTCGTCCCACCAATGTTATTCAGTTTTATACTATCTTGCAAGCTTTTCGTTAACATTTCAAAGTCTTTTCTGCAGCTCGATTTGAATTTTGTATACAACTCGATTTGGATTCGTACCTATATTCAAGGCATCCCGAAGATATATGTATTTCGACCAAGTCCAGTGGTAACAAATTGGAACAAAGCTGATAGGTAAATTTCAATCCTGTCACGACCCGCACCTGCTTTTCGGATGCGAGCTCATGAGCAAGCCAGCTACGCATCAAGCGGACTCCAGCCCGACTCGAATACGTAAACGCTGTCACGGCTAGGGTAAGCTGCCAAATCATGGCAAACAAATCTATATCTCAATCCACAATAAGAATAATAAACATGAATGAACACTATAGGTCATGGTCTGCAGCCCACTAGCATATATGTCCGATAAGACTCTAAAGAAAATATCAAGAATCTAAACTGAATCAGAAAACATGATATCTCATGATAAGGTATGAAAGCACGAGCGGATAATAAATATAATAACGATACCTGAATGTCACTACCACATTTCTAGTTTGAGAGTAAATTTGTCATTTTTGGGGTAAATAAAATTTATTAGTATTAATTAGAATTTATAGGAATTTTTAGAAATTATTTTGGATTTATTTGGACTAGTTTGATTTTTGGCTAGTTTTGACTCATGTAGACCAACCTAGGAACTAACCATAGTTAGTTGGGCTTGGTTAGGTCAAGTGACCCTAGTCTAACCTAGTGTGACTTAAGTTAGTGGTTAGTGATTCATAGAACTTGAATTAGGAATGTAGAAATCAAGTTATTTGATAAATGGCTTGTGATTACACAAGTCATTTTGTGACTAAACTAGATAGGACTAGCTAACCTAGCACAAACCCCCATACTTACCTAACTTGGCCGGCCACCCTAGCTGAACCTAGGGATTCCCCCATTATAAATACTCTCCTAGTTTTTAGGGCTAGCCTCTTTTAAGGTTCTTTCAAAAGTTCTAAGGAAAGAGGTGAGTCCCATCTTCCAAAAATCCTTAAAATCCATTTTAAATCCTTTTTCCTTCAAACCAATTTCTTTAGGACCTAAATTTCATCCTCTTGCTGTTGGAATTAATTGGTTGCAGGAAGAAACAATTTGTGAGACTTGGAGGCTTGAGGAGTTCATTTCATTTGAGGACTTTTCCACCCATTGTTCTTCAAGAGGTAACTTCTCCATTTCTCCATGGATTTCCATTTTGTCTTCACCAATAGGAAGCCCTAAGGGTCCCCCTAAGGTTTGGATAACTTTTGTGTCGAGTGTCATTGGATTCGTGTCCGTTCTGGACACGTATCAGTGACCATGGCTTAGTGTTCGACGAAATGCCTCAAAGGGCATTTCGATCGATTTATTTCATTATTTTTGAATAGGAATAATAGATCTGATGTTGTCTTTCGATCCTTGTGCTTACGTATTAGTGTCGTGTCATTTTCGTGTCGTTTTGATAGCCTGGACACGCGCGTGCACACGGCCGCGCGCTGCTGCAGGGATCCCCTGCTACTCGGGGCCCACAACTCGCTGGACACGTCGACTTAGGCCATGCCACTTGGCGTGGGCCATGGGGTGATGACTGATACGAGGCCCTCCAAGTTGGAGATGCTCTCGTGTCGTGTCGGATGCATTCTCCAGCCCGCATTGGGTTTGCACTGTCAGTACAGTCGAGTTTTTATGCACTGATACGGGTTGTTTGACACGACGCAGGGACACGTCGACCCAAAACAGGGTGACATGGGGGTAGCCCTATGAGTGGCGAACCTAGGTTTGTGGACACGTGTCTTGGTTTGGTCTATGTTGTGTACACGAGACTCGTGCACACGTGCACGAGGACACAGCACATGTTCACTGTCTTGTGCACTGTTTGTGTGGACACGTTTGCATCCAATTTCAGGGACACAAACAACTTGTGTAGCATGCAATAAATGTATATTTATGTTACCAACCATTTGATTTACATTTTAGGATGTTTTAAACCATTAATTCCTAATTTCCCTAAAAATTCTGATACTTGGTATCCTAAAATTTTCAGTTTCAATATTTGACTTTTGGAAGTCTTTTACACCTAATTAAATGCTGTTAAATATTGGTTTTATACTCTAATATAGTCCTCCTACTTATAATCTAGCTATGGTTTAACTTTGGGTCGAATTGGTTGTGTTTTGAATAAGAAATGGGTGTTTAGAACTGTCAAAAACTGAACTGTGTTGTGATTGCAAATAATGGTTTCCTTTCTTCTCCTTCCTGTTACTGTTTTTAGTCACTCATCTTGAACACTATTTCCCAGCTCACATGTTCACTATTTTTACAGTCCATTATTGGATTGCACACACACTTTTATTTCCTGCTGTACACAAGAATATGTTCACTGTTTCACTGTTTTCACAGTCCATATTTGGACTTCACTGATTCATTTTATTTCCTGCATACTTTGGCAATGTTGCACTTCTCACTATTTCACCTGCACACCCTTCCACATTGGTATTTTTCTGCACAGTAGCCTACACCCTTCACTGTTTAGAATTTTCCTGAACACACTATCTTCTCTTCACTGAGATTCCTGCACACTGTCACCTTGTAATTCCTGCCATGTTGTATCATATATACCTTACACTTGCACTGTCATTCCTGTACACAGACACCACTGTACACTTTACACTGTTGAGTATTTTCCTGCATATTGCCTTGAATGTAATCACTCTTGGACACACTCTTCACCTATCATTCCTGCACACACACATGGTTATTTCTTCACTGTTTTCCTGATAACCACATTATCAAGACACCCTACACTCCACTGTTCTCTTGTTGACACAAGTACACACACTTATTGTCAGGTTATACAAATTCTAGTTGCCTACCTAGTTGTGTATACATGGGTGCTTGTGTGGTGTATGTCTCTATGAATACATATAGTATCTAGCCTATAATGCTTAGTGTCAGTTCATATATTGTATCTATATATATAATGTGTATGTACTTAGGTATAATGAGTACTTAAATGTGTGTGTTGCCTAGTGTCACGACCCGCACACGCTAAAAGGGTACGTGACGCGACACGCCCAGCGCTCACCGAAAAATCGGCGTAGAACGCTGTGGATTTTTCTACTTCTAAACAGTTTATATATATAACAAAAACCTGTCAAGTCCATGGTCAACTCCGAACGGAGGACAAGCAATGAATATATATACGAGTACTCAATCACGACTCTAAGATAACAAAGTAAAGACTGAAATGAAAAGACAACAAGACGATAAAATAATATATAGCCTGTCAAGTCCAACACAAAGAATATATACAGTCTAAGTCTCTAATACAGTCCATAATAATAATAGTCTCAAAAAGTAGCTGGAGACAAAGTCCAGTATAAAAGACCTACTCTAACTAAGCAAGGGGTAAGGTCTCGCCAGGCGGAGCTAAGCCCTGCTGGACCAAAGTCTCCAGGTCTAGGCCCACTACGTCATCCGAACCGTAGTAGGTACTGTAGTCTCCCTCATCTGCATCTGTAATATTTTCAACATATCCTGTCAGGATGGAACGAGTACAATCTACTAACAATATTTCACAAGATATGACAAAAGCTATAATCTGTAAATAGAGAGTATATACAAGAAAATCATGGAATGTGAGAATCATGGCAAGGTAAGCTGTAAAACTAGAGCTAGAACAAGGCAAGTAAACTGATCATGGCATGTACAAGAATCAAGAATCATATATCTAGGTGTGTGAATACTAGCTACAACATGTGGCCGGCTTGGGTCTTGCACAAGGTCTACTGGCCTGGTTAATCATACGTGGAGTGTATGATTAACTCTCACAAGGTCTATAAGAGTAACAAGGTAGATAATGACCACATGTCTACACTAATACTCCCCGTCCCCGACTGGTAGAGTGGATCCAAACAAGACACGTCACGACGCGGGATTCTACGAGAAGGGAGCAAGTCTCCTCGAGAATCGGCGTCCATGTACTACACAAGAACTACAAGGGGGCTTGCACAAGACATACCAAGACAACAAGGAATAACACCTCATGTTGGGATCCATGAATATCAACCCGTGTGACCAATGTGTCGAGAACAAGCATATCTACACTAATTACATGGATTATATCAATCAGCATAAATTAGAAAAGTGTCAGAGAATGTACTCGCCTGAAATATGATATGGTATGTCAACCGGAGCAGATGCAGCGTCTCGAGGACCTATAGAGAACAAGACGTATCAATACTATGTTTAGGAAGTAAAATCTAATCAATTTAAATCCTATTAAGTCATTCTAGGTCAAGACACGTCAAACTAGGTTGTACGAGGTCAACCTAAGTCATATTAGGTCTAACTGGGTCAAACTGGGTCTATGCAAGTCAAACGGAATCAATCGGGATCCATTTGAGTCAACAGTTGACTTTTTGGTCAACCGGTCAACTCTGGTCAACCGTGGTCAACTGTGGTCAACTGTGGTCAACCCTAGGTCAACTATAGGTCACTGGTGACTAACAGTTGACTTTCGGTCAACTGCACAAGTCTAATGGAATTTGGAACTAATTTGGGTAAAGTGTTGACCCATAGTTGACTTTTAGTCCAAAAAGTCAACCGTGGTCAACCGGGTCCAAGACTAGGTTTAGACAGCTAATTCTACTCATTACCAACCTATATAACCTATATCCAAGTCCATCTTGGACTTGGAAACTCAAATCTTGGCCATGGGCCAATTCTCTATTTTATCCTTTTTTAGGGTAAAATTCTACCCTCGGCGATTATCTAGATAACCTACCTACGCTAGTTATTTTGACCCGTGCTCCCTAGGGTAGTAGGGTACTGTCCTATAGGTTCGTTATCTACCATAATACCTAGATAAAATGGACGTCTAGTCCACCTTACGGCCCGTTGCAGATATCTTGAATATTTCAAGATACGCGCTGACACGGCGCGATACCGGCGCCCTATGACCCCGATTTCCACTTGGGAGCTTACCCGCAAAATCTAAATCACGTAACCTAGGTCTATGTCAAGTTTCATCGCGATCCGATGCTCCGGGCTCAATTTTCCCTTCTAACTCGATTTCTACCAAGAAGTCCCTTTTTGCTCTTATTCTAAATCTCCTCTTTAGATCTAAATTCTAATTCTTCTTCTTCTTAACTTCTTCTCCTAATTCTTCTAACTCAAATCCTTCTTCTTGGCCTCTTCCTCACTCTCTCCTTCTAATTCCTATCTTCTCATAATTCTTCTCATTCCCTTCCTATTCTCTCTTCTATCTTTCTTTCAATTTCCTTCTCTACTTCTTTCTAAATCCTAAACTTCTTTCATCTAACTTCCTATATATCTATCTATATATATACATATATATATCTATATATATATACCTACATATATACATATATATAGGCTACTAGGGGAGGTTTTAAGGGGTAAAAAGGGGGGTTCAAAGGGGGAAAAGGAGCTGCCATTGGCAGCTCCTGTTGCTGCCTTTGCTGCTACTTCTGCTGCAGCTGCTGCTGCTACTTCTGCTGCCTGCTGCTGCTGCTGCTCTCCATTCTCTTCTTCTTCTCCCTCTTATATATATATATCTCCCTATATATATATCTATCTATATATATATATATCTATATATCTATCTATATATATATATATCTATCTATATATACCTATAGCTAGTTAGATATCTATATATCTATATATATATCCATCCCTCTATATATATATAACACACACACATCTCCATATATCTATATAAACACACACACACATATAGATACATATATATACACACAACCATATATATATATATATATATATATATATATATATATATATATATATATATATATATATATATATATATATATATATATATATATATATATATATATATACACATATCTATATATATATATCTAAATTCTTACTCCCACACACAAACACACACTCACACACACACAAACACACACTCTCACCACCACTCTCACTCACAACCACCACCACCATCTCTCATTCTCTCATCCTCCCACAAATACACATATACATATTATATATACATACATATATATATATATATATAAATACACATATACATCTATATATATATCTCTACAACCACACACACAACCACACACACAACCACACCACTACTCTCATTCTCATTCCCATCACTCTCTACACACACACACCCAAATACATATATACATATATTTATATATATATATATATATATATATATATATATATATATATATATATATATATATATATATATATATATATATACATATATATATACCTATTCCATATATATATATATATATATACCATATATATATATATTCCAATTAACATACAAAAACCCTTAATTAACACTAACCAAATTTCTAGGGAGAAACCTACAAATAGGGGGCAAAGTGTAGAGAATTGAATTCTCTACCTATATTGTGAAGGAAGTAAATAGAAAGGAGTAATTAATGAAGATTAAATGACAAACCTAATTGGAGTGGTTTGGAGAGAGAGAGCTTGGAGAGAAAAGAAATTTTGAAAGAGAGAGAGAGAGAGCTAGCTTAATGGAGAAGACAAGGGGGGGGGGGGGGGGGGGGGGGGGGACTTTTGTGGCCGGCCACCTATTGGGGGGGTTATTGGGTTGGGATCCAATAGCCCCCAACCCATTAAGCTTGGTTTTGGTTTGATTTGAAATGGGTTTGGTTCGGTTCAATTCTAAATACAAATTAAACCTCTAAAATGACTAATTAAGCCATAAAAAATAGGATTTAAGATTTCTAACCTAATTTGGATGATATGTGGGCTAAGCCCAGCTAGTATGTGGGTCCCACTAGGGTCCAGGCTACCCGGGTCTCAAATTTGAGTCCGAATTGGATAAAATCCAAACCAACCCAAATAAATCCCAAAAAATCACATAAAATAAATAAAAATTCCTAAAAATTATAAAACTTGAAAAATGACAAAAATACCCCTAATTTGAAAACTGGGGGTGACAAATCTACCCTCCTTAAAAAAAATTTCGTCCTCGAAATTCAAACGGTCGTACTCTTCTCTAGGTCAAGCACCCCACAATCAAGGTCTACTAAATTTTATCCTAAGTTATATAACATGTAACCCAGGAAATCAGAACACATGCATGGTTTTAAATCTCTACAGTATCGTGTTATTGCAGTCTTCATTGGGGTGTTCTATTTATCTAGCATGATCATCACATATGCAAACTAAAGGTACTAAGAAAGCAATCATCACTCAATGGACGGAAAGAACAGGTAAAAGAAAGAGCAAGACCCTACCTCCTAGCCCAATGCGTGCAGGATCCTCTACTGCCATCGCAAAAACCCTGTCCTGGCGGGGTATATCCTGCTGCTGGTGGAGGGCGTGATGCGGTGCCATAGGTGGCCTACCCTGTGCTCCCTGAGTTGCTACCGCTCCACGGGCTACCCTGCGAGGGTTCGCAGGACAATCTCTCAACTGATGTCCAGCCTCCCCGAAGTAGAGGCACAAACCCAGCCTCTTCCGGCAAACCTCCCAGACGTGACCAGGTCTCCTACAGAAGTGGCAAGGAGCCCCATGCTGAGCCTGCCTCGGCTGAGTGTGCTGCACCTGCTGAACCGGTGCTCTGGTCTGATGCAGGAAAGGTTGATGCTGAAGCTGAGGGCTCTTAGCAGCCTCTACGCTGCTACTGGCCCCCGAAAACAAATTTTGATCCCTCTTCGGCTTCAAGCCCCACTCCCTCTCCACCTTCCGAGCCTCCGCGTAAACCTCTGCGTATGTCGCATAGAAGGAAGGGATCAGGATCTTGATATCCCATGCCAATCCCTCCCGGAAATGCTCCGCTCGGATCACCGGGTCACTCACCATGTACTCGGCGTATCGGCTCAGCCGGCCGAACTCCGCCGCATACTCCTCTACGGTCATGCTGCCCTGCTGCAGGTTCTGGAACTGCCGCACCAGGCCAATCTTGTCCGTAGGGGAAAAGAACTTCTCTCTGAACAGGGCCCGAAACTCTGCCCAAGTATGGCCCTCTCCTGCAAGAGCCGGCTCATTCCGGAACCATGTCCGGGCAATATCTAACAACTGCAACCCAACCGCCTCGACCCTCAGGTCGGATGCCAGGCGGCAGGCTCCCATCTGGCGCTCGATATCCTCGAGCCAGTCATCGGCATAGATAATGCCCTCTGTCCCCTTGAAATCCCTCGGACCAAGCTTCTTGAAAGCCTGGATATCCCCGATCTTCGGCTGCTGCTGCTGCTGAACCTCCCTCTGTGGAGCCCCACGCTCCACTGCCGCCATAGCCAATCTGTGTGCATCCTCCATGCCCTGGCGCATGGCCTCTGTCTGCCTCAACAGAGCCTCGTGCTGAGCCCACTGGGACTCAAGCACCTGGTGAAAGAATGCTAGCATCTGCCCCATGTCTGTGGGCAGAGAAGGCAATTGAGGAATAGCTCCCATCATCACCGGAGGAGTCCCCTGCTGAGGAGGAAGAATACCCCCGGCAGCTCTCGCTGTAGCCCCTGGCACTACGGGAAGAGCACCCGCAATGGCCCCAGGGACAGTCATCGAGGTAGCTGGAGGAGTACCTCCGAGAGCCCCAACAGAAGTCCCATCAGCCGGAGAAGTGACCGGAGCCTGTCCGCCAGAAGTGGCAGACCTCTCCGTCTCCCCGTGCTCCTCGCCAGGAGAATGAGTCATCAATATCCTGGAGACAAATTGAGAAAAAGATATCAATATGGCACATGAAGGCAATATCAAAGGAGGACAGCTAGAATACAGTAAATCGATATCAAAGACGGTAAGCAAGATAAGCAAGGAAAGATCCTACTGTGATTGAGTACTCTTAGCCTATAGCCTATCCTAGATACGTACCGCAGGCTCGTAATAGCACTCTAAGTCGAGTGCCACTACGACATCGCACTAATTGCGACTTCAGGACCTGCGTGGGCCACCACTAAAACGTGTCACGACCCGCACCCGCTAAAAGGGTACGTGACGCGATACGCCCAGCCCTTACCGAAAAATCGGCGTGGAACGCTGTGGATTTTTCTACTTCTAAACAGTTTATATATATAACAAAAACCTGTCAAGTCCATGGTCAACTCCGAACGGAGGACAAGCAATGAATATATATACGAGTACTCAATCACGACTCTAAGATAACAAAGTAAAGACTGAAATGAAAAGACAACAAGACGATAAAATAATATATAGCCTGTCAAGTCCAACACAAAGAATATATACAGTCCAAGTCTCTAATACAGTCCATAATAATAATAGTCTCAAAAAGTAGCTGGAGACAAAGTCCAGTATAAAAGACCTACTCTAACTAAGCAAGGGGTAAGGTCTCGCCAGGCGGAGCTAAGCCCTGCTGGACCAAAGTCTCTAGGTCTAGGCCCACTACGTCATCCGGACCGTAGTAGGTACTGTAGTCTCCCTCATCTGCATCTGTAATATTTTCAACATATCCTGTCAGGATGGAACGAGTACAATCCACTAACAACATTTCACAAGATATGACAAAAGCTATAATCTGTAAATAGAGAGTATATACAAGAAAATCATGGAATGTGAGAATCATGGCAAGGTAAGCTGTAAAACTAGAGCTAGAACAAGGCAAGTAAACTGATCATGGCATGTACAAGAATCAAGAATCATATATCTAGGTGTGTGAATACTAGCTACAACATGTGGCCGGCTTGGGTCTTGTACAAGGTCTACTGGCCTGGTTAATCATACGTGGAGTGTATGATTAACTCTCACAAGGTCTACAAGAGTAACAAGGTGGATAATGACCACATGTCTACACTAATACTCCCCGTCCCCGACTGGTAGAGTGGATCCAAACAAGACACGTCACGACGCGGGATTCTACGAGAAGGGAGCAAGTCTCCTCGAGAATCGGCGTCCATGTACTGTACAAGAACTACAAGGGGGCTTGCACAAGACATACCAAGACAACAAGGAATAACACCTCATGTTGGGATCCATGAATACCAACCCGTGTGACCAATGTGTCGAGAACAAGCATATCTACACTAATTACATGGATTATATCAATCAGCATATATTGGAAAAGTGTCAGAGAATGTACTCGCCTGAAATATGATATGGTATGTCAACCGGAGCAGATGCAGCGTCTCGAGGACCTATAGAGAACAAGACGTATCAATACTATGTTTAGGAAGTAAAATCTAATCAATTTAAATCCTATTAAGTCATTCTAGGTCAAGACACGTCAAACTAGGTTGTACGAGGTCAACCTAAGTCATATTAGGTCTAACTGGGTCAAACTGGGTCTATGCAAGTCAAACAGAATCAATCGGGATCCATTTGAGTCAACAGTTGATTTTTTGGTCAACCGGTCAACTCTGGTCAACCGTGGTCAACTGTGGTCAACTGTGGTCAACCCTAGGTCAACTATAGGTCACTGGTGACTAACAGTTGACTTTCGGTCAACTGCACAAGTCTAATGGAATTTGGAACTAATTTGGGTAAAGTGTTGACCCATAGTTGACTTTTAGTCCAAAAAGTCAACCGTGGTCAACCGGGTCCAAGACTAGGTTTAGACAGCTAATTCTACTCATTACCAACCTATATAACCTATATCCAAAGTCCATCTTGGACTTGGAAACTCAAATCTTGGCCATGGGCCAATTCTCTATTTTATCCTTTTTTAGGGTAAAATTCTACCCTCGGCGATTATCTAGATAACCTACCTACGCTAGTTATTTTGACCCGTGCTCCCTAGGGTAGTAGGGTACTGTCCTATAGGTTCGTTATCTACCATAATACCTAGATAAAATGGACGTCTAGTCCACCTTACGGCCCGTTGCAGATATCTTGAATATTTCAAGATACGCGCTGACACGGCGCGATATCGGCGCCCTATGACCCCGATTTCCACTTGGGAGCTTACCCGCAAAATCTAAATCACGTAACCTAGGCCTATGTCAAGTTTCATCGCGATCCGATGCTCCGGGCTCAATTTTCCCTTCTAACTCGATTTCTACCAAAAAGTCCCTTTTTGCTCTTATTCTAAATCTCCTCTTTAGATCTAAATTCTAATTCTTCTTCTTCTTAACTTCTTCTCCTAATTCTTCTAACTCAAATCCTTCTTCTTGGCCTCTTCCTCACTCTCTCCTTCTAATTCCTATCTTCTCCTAATTCTTCTCATTCCCTTCCTATTCTCTCTTCTATCTTTCTTTCAATTTCCTTCTCTACTTCTTTCTAAATCCTAAACTTCTTTCATCTAACTTCCTATATATCTATCTATATATATACATATATATATCTATATATATACCTACATATATACATATATATAGGCTACTAGGGGAGGTTTTAAGGGGTAAAAAGGGGGGTTCAAAGGGGGAAAAGGAGCTGCCATTGGCAGCTCCTGTTGCTGCCTTTGCTGCTACTTCTGCTGCAGCTGCTGCTGCTACTTCTGCTGCCTGCTGCTGCTGCATCTACTGCAGCTGCTGCTGCTCTCCATTCTCTTCTTCTTCTCCCTCTTATATATATATATATATCTCCCTATATATATATATCTATCTATATATATATATATATATATATATATATATATATATATATATATATATATATCTATATATCTATCTATATATATATATATCTATCTATATACCTATAGCTAGTTAGATATCTATATATCTATATATATATCCATCCCTCTATATATATATAACACACACACATCTCCATATATCTATATAAACACACACACACATATAGATACATATATATACACACAACCATATATATATACATATATACATATACACATATCTATATATATATCTAAATTCTTACTCCCACACACAAACACACACTCACACACACACAAACACACACTCTCACCACCACTCTCACTCACAACCACCACCACCATCTCTCATTCTCTCATCCTCCCACAAATACACATATACATATTATATATACATACATATATATATATATATATATATATATAAATACACATATACATCTATATATATATCTCTACAACCACACACACAACCACACACACAACCACACCACTACTCTCATTCTCATTCCCATCACTCTCTACACACACACACACCCAAATACATATATACATATATTTTCATATATATATATATATATATACATATATATATACCTATACCATATATATATATATATATATATATTATATATATATATATATATATATATATATATATATATATATATATATATATATATATATATATATGAAAATATATATATATATATATATATATATATATATATATATATATATATATATATATATATATATATACCATATATATATATATATATATTCCAATTAACATACAAAAACCCTTAATTAACACTAACCAAATTTCTAGGGAGAAACCTACAAATGGGGGGCAAAGTGTAGAGAATTGAATTCTCTACCTATATTGTGAAGGAAGTAAATAGAAAGGAGTAATTAATGAAGATTAAATGACAAACCTAATTGGAGTGGTTTGGAGAGAGAGAGCTTGGAGAGAAAAGAAATTTTGAAAGAGAGAGAGAGAGAGCTAGCTTAATGGAGAAGACAAGGGGGGGGACTTTTGTGGCCGGCCACCTATTGGGGGGGTTATTGGGTTGGGATCCATTAGCCCCCAACCCATTAAGCTTGGTTTTGGTTTGATTTGAAATGGGTTTGGTTCGGTTCAATTCTAAATACAAATTAAACCTCTAAAATGACTAATTAAGCCATGAAAAGTAGGATTTAAGATTTCTAACCTAATTTGGGTGATATGTGGCTAAGCCCAGCTAGTATGTGGGTCCCACTAGGGTCCAGGCTACCCGGGTCTCCAATTTGAGTCCGAATTGGATAAAATCCAAACCAACCCAAATAAATCCCAAAAAATCACATAAAATAAATAAAAATTCCTAAAAATTATAAAACTTGAAAAATGACAAAGATACCCCTAATTTGAAAACTGGAGGTGACACCTAGTATAGCCTTATTAGACCTAGCTAGTTGAGTTTAGCCTAGTTTAGACTAAACTAGACTTGGTTGACCTAGTTTGACTTCTAGGGTTGACCAAAGTTGACCAAGAGTTGACTTTGGCCTAGATTGACTTAGAATCATGTAGAATGCATCGTAGGACTCCATTTCACTTTTTTGGACTTGTTGTGACTTGTGCTGTTCTGATTAGGAGCCAGACACCCCTCCTTGGACAGTACGATTTATATCGGACACTCAGATACAGGCGAGTACATTCTTTGATCATTTCATATCCTGCTTAGAATTATTTCCTGCAGTAGATTACTTTACTTGTACTGTCACGTTGGTCACACGGATTGGTACTATATGGATCCCTTCTTGAGATGTTATCCTTAGGGAGCATCGGGTACTACATGATCTGTGTGTTTCACTTATATGGCGTATCATATGCTTCATTGGTTCTTTGATCACTTACGACATATACTCTTATGATCGTAGAGTCTTCCTGGAATCCTTATCCCATTTATGGGACTACTATGTATCACCTTCGGGGTCTATCACCTTCGGGGTTCATCACCTTCGGGGTCTATCACCTTCGGGGTCTGTTACATAGCATCATATAACATAACCTGGCTGGATCCTTGTGTATTGATTGGGGGTACGGGGGAGTATAAATGGACATGTGAATAATACACCAGCAGTGTAGCATCAGAATCATTCCATAGTATAGCATCAGAATCATTCCAGGCCATTTACATGTTCATATTTAACTCTGATTCACTAGTCACTGCTAGTTCTCTATGTATAGTAGATATTTCTATTACAGTTCTCTCTCTGTTTACATACTGCACTTCTTTCAGTACTTGTATCTTACTTTATTGCATGATTATATTTTCTAACCTGCTATGAACTGTTGAGATGTACTGTGCTCGCTCCTGTCCTGACTGGACATGTTGAAATATTATAGAGGACGAGGAGGAGGCCTTCCTGGACACCTACTACGGGGCAGCCCTTGATGACACCTGTGAGCTGGACCCTCAGGAGGATCCGACAGTAGCAGAGGACCTTCCCCCGACTGCCTAGACTAGATAGTTAGGCTATTGTCTTTATGTAGTTGGATTATGTCAGTTAGACTTTATTTGGAGATCAGTTGTATATATTCTTTCATTTGAGACCTTGTATTGTGGATTGCTGGGATTATCTTAGACTGCTATTATCTATTGCATTTCCTTGAGTTCTTTTCATATCGTGCTATCTCTTCTTTAGTTGTGATTGAGTTCTATTGCTATGTCACCCTCATTCGGGGAGTATAAACTGTTTAGATATATATACTGTTAGATGTTGTGACCTAGGATAGCGTTCTACCGCCGACACTGCGGCGTAGGCTGGACGTATTCACGTCTCGTGCCCTTACTCTAGGGTGCGGGCCGTGACACGTTTTTAGTGGTGGCCTATGCAGGTCTAGACTAGAAGTGTAGTGGTGCTCGAACTAGAGTATCACTGCAGCCTGCTATAGGATATAGGATATTAATTTTAAGATACTTAATCACTTTAGGAAAATTTCTTTTATTGCCATCTAAATCCTTTTGTCAGCTGATCCTTTGAATTAAAATTGTCCGCCTTTGTTATTTCGCTTCTTTCTCAGAAATTGATACTCTTGTTTGTCTATCTTCAGGATGGTAGAGACTCGATCGCAGCGTGCCGTCCATGAGGATGCTTTAGAGGGGACTGCTACCTCTCAGCCAGCACGGCGAGGCCAGGGGACTGCAGCTCTTGTCACCTCAGCTCGTGTTGAGACCTCGGCAGCCGCAGTAGGGGGTATGCATCCACCGACTGGGAGATAGGACCCGGTCTATCCAGAGGATCCTTTCCAGCCACCATCGCCTCCAGGACATGTGGACGCAGCTCAGATGTTCGCATACTTCCAGCAGTTCATGGACCGACAGCAGGATCGGCAGGACAGAGGCATGGAGTTGGCCGTCACGACAGCCGCAGCTCGACCAGTGGTGCAGCAGCAGAGGACACCAGGGATCGAGCAGTTTCATAAGATGAGCCCCAGGGACTTCATGGGGACAGAGGGGATCCTGTATGCCGACGAGTGGATCGAGCATATGGAGGAGATCTTTCGCTTGGCCAGGATTCCAGCAGACCTTCAGATCGAGGCCGCAGCTAGCCGGATGCGAGATCTTGCTCGCACCTGGTATCAGTCGGACCCCAGGGTGGGGGTACCAGGGCAGACTTGGGAGCAGTTCAGGGGTTTCTTCAAGAAGAAGTTCTTTCCAGATTCAGCAGTCAGAGCCTTGGAGACACAGTTTGAGAGCTTGGTCCCGGGGAGCCTCTCAGTTGAGGAGTATGCGGGAGAGTTTGGCCGTCTCGGCAAGTTTGTTGAGGGGTTGAGCGAGACGGCGAAGGCCCAGAGGTTCCGGAAGGGTCTAGTCAAGGAGGTCAAGTCCCTGACCAAGGGGAACAGGGATGCTACGTTTGAGGAGATCTTGACGGGAGCCCTGTTAGCTGAGGATGATTTTGAGCTTAGGCTCAAGAGAGGGAGAGACCCAGTTGGAGGCAGTAGCAGCGGGGGCCAGGCCAAGAGGCCCCACTTTCAGTTTCAGCAGCCGAGGCAGTTCCAGCCTCAGTCGATCCAGCAGAGGCCAGCTCAGCACCAACAGCAGCCGAGACAGCACCAGCAGGGCCAGAGGCAGGTTACCACTTGTGGATACTGTAGGAGGAATGGACATGCTGCCAGTGAGTGCAGGAAGAGGCTGGGCCTGTGCCTAGTGTGTGGCTCAGCAGATCACCAGATGAGGGAGTGCCGTATGGGACGAGCAGCTCCGGGAGGTGGAGCCAGAGCTCCAGTGGGCCAACAACGGGGACCAGCCCTGCCGACGCAG
The DNA here is from genome assembly GCA_029216955.1 of Iris pallida. Taxonomy (NCBI): domain Eukaryota; kingdom Viridiplantae; phylum Streptophyta; class Magnoliopsida; order Asparagales; family Iridaceae; genus Iris; species Iris pallida. The sequence continues at coordinate 6,161,038 of JANAVB010006394.1, forward strand.
CAGCAGAGGTTTGTCCAGCACCAGCAGCAGGCCAAGGGAGGCCAGCAGGGGCGAGCTTTCGCCATGGTAGCTGGAGATGCTGAGGTGACTGGAGAGCTGATTGCAGGTTCGATTCTTCTTGACTCCAGTCCAGCATTTGCCTTGTTTGATTCTGGTGCATCGCATAGCTTTATTTCAGTATCTTTTGCGATTAGACACGGTATCATAGCTGAATCGTTGCCTAGGACTTACAAGATCACGACCGGGGGTGGTATTATCCTCGTGAGTGATGTTTGTAAGGGTCGAAGAGTAGTTTTGGGAGGCCGTGAGTTGGAGGTGAGCCTGCTCGTAATGCCATTGCCGAACTACGATATAGTACTAGGCATGGATTGGTTGAGCAGGCACCACACCAGCATTGATTGCAGAGGGGGTAGAGTTCTGTTCAGAGCACCGGGGGAGCCAGAGTTCGAGTACTCCAGACGTCAGGCAGAGCAGAGCAGCGGAGTCTTCTGTGGAGTCTCGGTCGAGGAGCAGACGATTCCACACCCCTTGATAGCAGAGTATATGGATGTTTTCCCGGAGGAGTTGCTGGGACTGCTACCAGACAGGGACATTGAGTTCTCGATAGACTTGGTTCCAGGAGCGGAGCCCATTTCTCAGCATGTCTATCGGGTGAACAACAGCGAGCTGGTGGAGCTGAAGAAGCAAGTGGATGAGCTACAGGAGAAGGGCTTCATCCGCTCGAGTTCGTCGCCATGGGGTGCACCAGTATTGTTCGTGCCGAAGAAGGATGGGTCAGTACGCATGTGTATTGACTATAGGGCACTCAACAACCTCACGATCAAGAACAGATACCCCCTGCCGCGGATCGACGATCTGTTTGACCAGTTGAGCGGAGCTCGGGTATTTTTCAAGATTGATCTGAGGTCGGGATATCACCAGGTGAAGGTGAAGGGGGAGGATATTCCCAAGATCGCCTTCAGAACGCGGTATGGGCAGTTCGAGTTTTTGGTTATGCCATTTGGGCTAACCAATGCACCCGTAGTGTTTATGAACCTTATGAACAAGGTGTTCCATCAGTATCTGGATCAGTTTGTAGTAGTGTTTATTGATGATATCTTGATATATTCTAAGACTGAGGAGGAGCACGAGGAGCATTTGAGGATAGTGCTAGAGATTCTCAGGAAGGAGCAGCTTTATGGGAAGCTCTCCAAGTGTGAGTTCTTCTTGGACCGGGTGGACTTCTTGGGGCATGTGGTGACTGGAGATGGTATCTCAGTTGACCCCAAGAAGATTGTAGCAGTTGAGGCATGGGCAGCGCCGACTTCAGTTGCAGAGATCAGGAGCTTCCTGGGGCTGGCAGGGTATTATCGGAAATTCGTGCAGGATTTCTCCCGGATCGCAGAGCCGTTGACACGGTTGACCCGGAAGGATGCTGAGTATGTATGGTCAGAGGAGTGTCAGGCAGCTTTTGATGAGTTGAAGAAGCGGCTGACGACAGCTCCGATTCTGACGTTGCCTTCAGGATCAGGTGGATTCACTATTTATAGTGATGCTTCAGGGAAGGGGCTGGGTTGTGTGTTGCAGCAGCACGGGAAGGTAATTGCCTATGCTTCCAGGCAATTACGTCCCCATGAGAAGAATTACCCTACCCACGACCTGGAACTGGCAGCTGTGATTTTTGCTTTGAAGCTGTGGAAGCATTATCTGTATGGTGAGAGGGTGGAGATCTTCACAGATCACAAGAGCCTTAAGTATGTGTTCACTCAGAAGGAGTTGAACATGAGACAGCGCAGATGGTTGGAGTTGATGAAGGACTTCGACATTGCACTGCAGTATCATCCAGGGAAGGCCAACGTGGTTGCCGATGCCTTGAGTAGGTATCCGACAGCCATGTGTTTGACCATGGATCGGCATTTGCTTGCCGACTTGGAGAGCCTTAGGATTGAGGTGATCGTGCCGGGAGTGCAGATGCAGCTATGGGGGATGCAGATACAGTCAGACTTGGTGGACAGGATCAAGGCGACCCAGTTTCAGGATGTGGCTTTTCAGAGTATCAGAGAGCAGATCAGTATAGGAGTGGGGGATCCTGAGTTTTCACTTACAGAGGATGGTGCCCTGAGGCACGGTGCCAGGTTATGTGTGCCTAGCGGGGAGCTCAGAGAGCAGATTATGCAGGAGGCCCACAGATCTCAGTACTCTATACACCCGGGTGCCAACAAGATGTACCGAGATCTGCGGGAGCATGTATGGTGGTCGGGAATGAAGCGGGAGGTGTCCCACTTCGTAGCTAGATGCTTGGTCTGTTAGCAGGTCAAGGCTGAGAGAGAGAGGCCCGGTGGATTATTGCAGCCGCTGCCCATTCCCGAGTGGAAATGGGAGCATATCACGATGGACTTCGTATCAGGATTGCTGCGTACTCCAGGAGGAAAAGACGCGATTTGGGTCATCGTGGACAGGTTGACCAAATTGGCCCACTTTTTGCCATTCAAGGTGGGTACGTCCACAGAGAGGCTGGCGGAGATGTATATGCGGCAGATAGTCAGGATCCACGGAGTTCCGTCAGCATCGTCTCAGATCGGGATAGCCGTTTTACTTCCCATTTCTGGAGGAGTCTGCAGACCAGCTTGGGCACTCAGCTCAAGTTTAGTACTGCATACCACCCCCAGACGGACGGACAGTCGGAGCGGACTATTCAGACCCTTGAGGATATGCTGCGGACGTGCGTCCTGGACTTTGGAGGTTCCTGGGAGGATCATCTTCATTTGGTGGAGTTTGCCTATAACAATAGTTTCCAGACCAGCATCGAGATGTCACCTTTCGAGGCTCTGTACTGGCGTAGGTGCCGTACACCCTTATCCTGGGATGATGTTGGTGAGCGAGCTTTACTGGGGCCAGAGATGATTGTGGATGCGGCCGAGAAGGTGAAGCTCATCAGGGACAGACTTCGCATGGCGCAGGACAGACATCGGCACTGGGCCGATAGCCACCGGAGGCCCTTGGAGTTTGAGGTACAGATAAGAGTAGGATTAGATTTAGGTTGTTGTTTGTGATTTTTTTAATCATGTTTGTTATTTATTTTAATTGAGACATTGCTTGTGATTAGGTCGGAGACCAGATTTTCTTGAGGATATCTCCGACTCGTGGTACGATACATTTTGGTGGAGGCAGAAAGCTTAGCCCGCGCTTCATCGGCCCTTTCGTTATCAGCGGGAGAGTCGGTGACGTGGCTTACAGGCTAGACTTGCCGCCTGCACTTGTGGGGGTCCACAACGTATTTCATGTATCATAGTTGAGACGGTACGTGGCTGACCCTAGCCATGTGCTCGATCATTCGGAGATTGAGGTGGGTCCTTCTCTCAGCTATCCAGAGCAGCCAGTGGAGATTCTGGATCGACGGAAGAAGGTTCTGAGGAACCAGGTGATACCCTTGGTACGCGTCGCATGGAGGTATCATTCTCCAGGAGAGTCTACCTGGGAGCGGGAGGATGAGATGCGCGAGCGGTACCCCTATCTTTTTGGACCGTGAGGTATACTTTCTATCCTTCTCATCAGTTGCATTTCGCCTTTCAATTTCGAGAACAAAATTCTTTTAAGGAGGGTAGATTTGTCACTACCACATTTCTAGTTAGAGAGTAAATTTGTCATTTTTGGGGTAAATAAAATTTATTAGTATTAATTAGAATTTATGGGAATTTTTAGAAATTATTTTGGATTTATTTGGACTAGTTTAATTTTTGGCTAGTTTTGACTCATGTAGACCAACCTAGGAACTAACCATAGTTAGTTGGGCTTGGTTAGGTCAAGTGACCCTAGTCTAACCTAGTGTGACTCAAGTTAGTGGTTAGTGATTTATAGAACTTGAATTAGGAATGTAGAAATCAAGTTATTTGATAAATGGCTTGTGATTACACAAGTCATTTTGTGACTAAACTAGATAGGACTAGCTAACCTAGCACAAACCCCCACACTAACCTAACTTGGCCGGCCACCCTAGCTGAACCTAGGGATTCCTCCATTATAAATACTCTCCTAGTTTTTAGGGCTAGCCTCTTTTAAGGTTCTTTCAAAAGTTCTAAGGAAAGAGGTGAGTCCCATCTTCCAAAAATCCTTAAAAATCCATTTTAAATCCTTTTTCCTTCAAACCAATTTCTTTAGGACCTAAATTTCATCCTCTTGCTGCTGGAATTAATTGGTTGCAGGAAGAAACAATTTGTGAGACTTGGAGGCTTGAGGAGTTCATTTCATTTGAGGACTTTTCCACCCATTGTTCTTCAAGAGGTAACTTCTCCATTTCTCCATGGATTTCCATTTTGTCTTCACCAATAGGAAGCCCTAAGGGTCCCCCTAAGGTCTGGATAACTTTTGTGTCGAGTGTCATTGGATTCGTGTCCGTTCTGGACACGTATCAGTGACCATGGCTTAGTGTTCGACGAAATGCCTCAAAGGGCATTTCGATCGACTTATTTCATTATTTTTGAATAGGAATAATAGATCTGATGTTGTCTTTTGATCCTTGTGCTTACGTATTAGTGTCGTGTCATTTTCGTGTCGTTTTGATAGCCTGGACACGCGCGTGCACACGGCCGCGCGCTGCTGCAGGGATCCCCTGCTACTCGGGGCCCACAACTCGCTGGACACGTCGACTCAGGCCATGCCACTTGGCATGGGCCATGGGGTGATGACTGACACGAGGCCCTCCAAGTTGGAGATGCTTTCGTGTCGTGTCGAATGCGTTCTCCAGCCCGCATTGGGTTTGCACTGTCAGTACAGTCGAGTTTTTGTGCACTGATACGGGTTGTTTGACACGACGCAGGGACACGTCGACCCCAAAACAGGGTAACACGGGGGTAGCCCTATGAGTGGCGAACCTAGGTTTGTGGACACGTGTCTTGGTTTGGTCTATGTTGTGTACACGAGACTCGTGCACACGTGCACGAGGACACAGCACATGTTCACTGTCTTGTGCACTGTTTGTGTGGACACGTTTGTGTCCAATTTCAGGGACACAAACAACTTGTGTAGCATGCAATAAATGTATATTTATGTTACCAAGCATTTGATTTACATTTTAGGATGTTTTAAACCATTAATTCCTAATTTCCCTAAAAATTCTGATACTTGGTATCCTGAAATTTCCAGTTTCAATATTTGACTTTTGGAAGTCTTTTACACCTAATTAAATGCTGTTAAATATTGGTTTTATACTCTAATATAGTCCTCCTACTTATAACCTAGCTATGGTTTAACTTTGGGTCGAATTGGTTGTGTTTTGAATAAGAAATGGGTGTTTAGAACTGTCAAAAACTAAACTGTGTTGTGATTGCAAATAATGGTTTCCTTTCTTCTCCTTCCTGTTACTGTTTTTAGTCACTCATCCTGAACACTATTTCCCAGCTCACATGTTCACTGTTTTTACAGTCCATTATTGGATTGCACACACACTTTTATTTCCTGCTGTACACAAGAATATGTTCACTGTTTCACTGTTTTCACAGTCCATATTTGGACTTCACTGATTCATTTTATTTCCTGCATACTTTGGCAATGTTGCACTTCTCACTATTTTACCTGCACACCCTTCCACATTGGTATTTTTTTGCACAGTAGCCTACACCCTTCACTGTTTAGAATTTTCCTGAACACACTATCTTCTCTTCACTGAGATTCCTGCACACTGTCACCTTGTAATTCCTGCCATGTTGTATCACATATACCTTACACTTGCACTGTCATTCCTGTACACAGACACCACTGTACACTTTACACTGTTGAGTATTTTCTTGCATATTGCCTTGAATGTAATCACTCTTGGACACACTCTTCACCTATCATTCCTGCACACACACATGGTTATTTCTTCACTATTTTCCTGATAACCACATTATCAAGACACCCTACACTCCACTGTTCTCTTGTTGACACAAGTACACACACTTATTGTCAGGTTATACAAATTCTAGTTGCCTACCTAGTTGTGTATACATGGGTGCTTGTGTGGTGTATGTCTCTATGAATACATATAGTATCTAGCCTATAATGCTTAGTGTTAGTTCAATATATTGTATCTATATATATAATGTGTATGTACTTACGTATAATGAGTACTTAAATGTGTGTGTTGCCTAGTATAGCCTTATTAGACATAGCTAGTTGAGTTTAGCCTAGTTTAGACTAAACTAGACTTGGTTGACCTAGTTTGACTTCTAGGGTTTACCAAAGTTGACCAAGAGTTGACTTTGGCCTAGATTGACTTAGAATCATGTAGAATGCATAGTAGGACTCCATTTCACTTTTTTGGACTTGTTGTGACTTGTGCTGTTCTGATTAGGAGCCAGACACCCCTCCTTGGACAGTACGATTTATATCGGACACTCAGATACAGACGAGTACATTCTCTGATCATTTCATATCCTGCTTAGAATTATTTTCTGCAGTAGATTACTTTACTTGTACTGTCACGTTGGTCACACGAATTGGTACTATATGGATCCCTTCTTGAGATGTTATCCTTAGGGAGCATCGGGTACTACATGATCTGTGCGTTTCACTTACATGGCGTATCATATGCTTCATTGGTTCTTTGATCACTTACGACATATACTCTTATGATCGTAGAGTCTTCCTGGAATCCTTATCCCATTTATGGGACTACTATGTATCACCTTCGGGGTCTATCACCTTCGGGGTTCATCACCTTCGGGGTCTATCACCTTCGGGGTCTGTTACATAGCATCATATAACATAACCTGGCTGGATCCTTGTGTATTGATTGGGGGTACGGGGGAGTATAAATGGACATGTGAATAATACACCAGCAGTGTAGCATCAGAATCATTCCATAGTGTAGCATCAGAATCATTCCAGGCCATTTACATGTTCATATTGTACTCTGATTCACTAGTCACTGCTAGTTCTCTATGTATAGTAGATATTTCTATTACAGTTCTCTCTCTGTTTACATACTGCACTTCTTTCAGTACTTGTATCTTACTTTATTGCATGATTATATTTTCTAACCTGCTATGAACTGTTGAGATGTACTGTGCTCGCTCCTGTCCTGACTGGACATGTTGAAATATTATAGAGGACGAGGAGGAGGCCTTCCTGGACACCTACTACGGGGCAGCCCTTGATGACACCTGTGAGCTGGACCCTCAGGAGGATCCGACAGTAGCAGAGGACCTTCCCCCGACTGCCTAGACTAGATAGTTAGGCTATTGTCTTTATGTAGTTGGATTATGTCAGTTAGACTTTATTTGGAGATCAGTTGTATATATTCTTTCATCTGAGACCTTGTATTGTGGATTGCTGGGATTATCTTAGACTGCTATTATCTATTGCATTTCCTTGAGTTCTTTTCATATCGTGCTATCTCTTCCTTAGTTGTGATTGAGTTCTATTGCTATGTCACCCCCATTCGGGGAGTATAAACTGTTTAGATATATATACTGTTAGATGTTGTGACCTAGGACAGCGTTCTACCGCCGACACTGCGGCGTAGGCTGGACGTATTCACGTCTCGTGCCCTTACTCTAGGGTGCGGGTCGTGACACTGAATCCCGCAAGCGTATCATCACATCTGCCATCCAGAACAACTAGCTATCTCCATGCGATCGCTAAATCTGAAGAGATCATCAAGTCTTCAGGGGACATAGCAAGATACATAAAAACATGCCTATCTAGCAGTTATGCAATAAAGAAAATACAGGAAATAAATGAAAAAAATCCATTCAACACGAAAATACGACTATACACGACTGGATGAACCACTACGCATAAACGAACTGCTGGAGAAGAACAAGGGAACACGATATCACGATGTCAACCGATAACCAATTAAATACTCAAACCCTCGCCCCTAGTGTGGACTCACAGGTTTGGACAACTACTAACCCTCGTCCCTAGTGTGGACTCGCAGGCTAGCATCACCCTCGCCCGTAGTGTGGACTCGTAGGTGTGAACCATATACTACTAACCCTCGTCTCTAGTGTGGACTCGCAGGCTAGCATCACCCTTGCCCCTAGTGTGGACTCGCATGTGTGAACCATATACTACTAACCCTCGTCCCTAGTGTGGACTCGCAGGATAGCATCACCCTCGACCCTAGTATGGACTCGCAGGTGTGAACCATATACTACTAACCCTCGTCCCTAGTGTGGACTCGCAGGTTAGCTTAAGACACAGTTAACTACTAACCCTCGCCCCCTAATGTGGACTCGCAGGTTAGCTTCAAGATTTCAAAACAAGGAGGTATAGCAGCTCAGTTTATGACTTAGTCGTCCTGTGACACGATACGAATCACGATCCGGTACGAGAGGGAACCAATCCGGTAGAACCACGACATCCAGTCAAGCATGATAACGATAAAGAACGCAACTAATAAACCAGTAAACACTGTCTAAAGTAAAACATGAAAATCAAGAGAACTGAAATAACTAACTGATAACATATAAAGATATAGGGACTAAATAATCATGTAAATCATGAACAACTAGATAACTAACTGATAACATATATAAAGTAAAGGAACTGTAAGCATGAGTAATGAACTGTAGAGGGAGGCAAAGTATCTTGCCTGGTGGTTGCACGGAGAACCAACAATATATCGCCAATCCACAAGTCAGAAGGTCCAAGTCTCACAACTGTCTCCGAAAGCTGAAACAGACATTTCCAACATTCTTAGAATAGTCAAATTAGCTAGAATTGCTTGTCCTTAAGTCTAATTCTGGACACAGGAGCAAAACGGTAATTTTGGGCAAAAATGATGTCCGCCGTTGGATCCGTTTTGTACCGAAAATCGTGCCAGAGTCAGTGGTCTCTAAAGTCGTCAAACTATATGTCAATAGATCCAATTTTTCGATACGAACCCAACCGTATGTCCAAAGTTGGATTCTGACGGGCCGTGCACAAAATCTCCCGTTGAGTCGGACCGTGGGGCCCGCAAAACGGCGATCCGATCAACTATCTCAGAATCGGACCAAACTTGGTATACAGGACCAAAAAAATGATCTGGTCCTGTTGGCACAAGTTTCGTCTCGATCTGACGAACGTGCACTAAGTAATTGAGAAGTTTGCACAGAGGCCGATACGGTGAATTTCGACTGATACGCATCAAATTTGTCACGCACACGCAACCAATTTGAATTCCGTCAAAGCCCACACGTCCGCAATATCCGTACGCAACTTTTGATTCTTACGGTGCGTGACCATGTTTCCCGGATTGGCGGGACGTACGTCGTATCGGAGGATGTTCGTGATTTTTGAAAACTGTTTTCCTAAGTTTTTCATGATTTTCAAACATATTTCATTCTCTGGATAAGTAACTAGAATTTAAAGTATAATGGGGTTTCGATCGTGGTTATGCCACCTACGGATTTATTCAATTAGATTTCTAAAACTGTGGTTGAAACGGCATGAATTTGCCTTCCAACATTGGGTTTAGCAATAGTGTTTGCATTCTAAGTTTTGTGATATTTCTTGATTTTTCAAGAATTCTCAAAATAATCTAGAGTAAACTAGATCGACCTAATTGAAGGGTCGTGTAGAGGATTAACCCATCTACACATAGAATTTTACGGGTCAAAATTTGGTTGATTAAATAAGGAAATTTTTTGTCGGGAACACGGGTACCTTGGCTTGCTCGCTGCTGTTGTTGAAGCAACCGCTGCTGTGCGCGTGGCTTGGTCGACTGGCCAGTGGCCCACGGCGGTGGCGCGTAGGTCCAGGGCGACGCTGGGATGGGTCACGAACCAGAGGATCGAGACTGGGTTAGGGTTTTCACCATGCTCTCCCGATCACTCTGTATATATATATATATATATATATATATATAATCCGTTTAAAAAAAAACAAATATATATATATATATATATATATATATATATATATATATATATAATCCGTTCTGTTTGGCCGAGAGGACCCATGCTGTGCTGGGAGATTGGCAACTCAGCTGGGCTGGGATGCTTGGGGAACGGTTGGGCATGGGCTCGGCCTGTGAGCCTGGGCTCGGGCTTCTCCATGCTGGGCTGTGTTTGGGGTGCGGGCTTTGGGCTGCTCATAGGCCGTGGGCCTGGGCTGAGGAGTTTTGTTCATTTGTTATCTATATAAAACCATATATTTATATATATACCCATATATATATATATATATATATATATATATATATATATATATATATATATATATATATATATATATATATATATATATATATATATATATATATATATATCCACATATAGATTTCTATTATAAAATTATCTCTATATATATACATATGTGTATATCTATATATAATGATATATGCATATACACCATAAATCTAAATACAAGCAATACAATATTCTAGGTATGATTACTAATAGCAATATTTAATTCTTAATTTTATATACTAAACTTTATATAACATAAAATTATATTATTACATATATATAAAAGCCTAATTTCATATACTATGAATACACTTCTATATATATGTAACCTAGATAATTCCCATAAAATCCAACATATTTGTTTAGGAGAATAATTTACTATATTATTAAATAAAATATTATTTCTAATAACAAGCACATATAATATGTTTATATATATATAATAATTGTTCCCAGAATTGTCTCCAAAATTACAAGGTAAAATACCAATACAATATATGTCTACACTGACGTGTTTGGTCTCACTACATACCTACAAAGGCTTGGATTCGGCTCGGCCCAGTTCGGGCTAAGTTGGTACAATCGGGTAATCTAAAATCAATATATCTAATCAATAAATAATTAATTCATCGGTGGGGGTTAAGTCGTAACTTGGTCTGGTTTTCTTAGTTAGGGCACACCTATGGCTTGGCATTCCCCTACCATGGCTAAACACTAGTCAAAGTACGCCACTGCACTATCCGTGCCATGATTCCTAGTCGTCTGATACTTCAAAACTCAACCATGGTTAAAGTCATCTTCCGTAATAATTAACTAAATACTTATTTATAAGAATTCTGAAGTTCACCATTCAAATAATAATTAATAATAAAATATTTCAAAAAATTTTGGGAAGGGGAGCTGCAAATCCTATGCTTGCCATCTCGTACTCCCTATCAGACTTATCTTTAGCAACTGTTCTCGAAATTTCATCGCATACGTATATTCGATACATACGTGATTTGTTCAATACCGTCACTGCACGCGACGCGATTCAAAATCGCATTCCTCATTTCGTATGTTTCGTATGGACTATCAACTCTATGCGTCGCGTCGAGCCATCGCGCATCCGATCGCAACGATCCTTCGCAATGCCTTGCGTTCGAAGTCGCCACCCAACTATTTCCGAAGTTTGGCTATGCAACTTATCTCGATATGATTTTCTTTGTTGACTTGCAAATGCATCAATATTCAGGACTATGCCCGCTAGGTTACTTACCTAGACACCGTGCTCAAATTTTCTCGATGAAACTTTAAATTGACATTGCATAAAGGCCACAATCTATCCGACACAATATTTTATATCGAGGCGACGGTGCTCAAGGCAACGATCGCCTTGACACGAAGTCTCTACGATGCATCTTACATCCGATTTCCTAACGAGTAGAAATTCACTAGCCAAATTCTCAACTTATCCGTCTCGCAACATCGAATATAAGTTTGATTCACGCAAGCTCAATTGCAAGGTGAATCTGAATCTAACGACATGACTCGTAAGTCATTCCCTTATCGTTCTCTCTCGCGCATAGCACGATTCTCGCAATCGCCTATCCTAATCACCAAGTTCGTTGAAAAATTTCTAGTTCGATCGTCAACCAACATAACCATTCAAGCACTCATCTGACGAATACTCAAAATCTAACTATATCATTCTCAATCGAAAATTATTCCAACAATTATCGATTGCCTAGACTTATCGTCAACATGCATCACATTTTCTTTCTTGATGCAATTCCATATGCGATATTGCATGGGTCATCTTATGGGTCTGCAGAATTCAATTTATTTGGTGGTCAAGTCTTCTAGGGTCAGCTGTCCCGAAGCTACGCTCGATAATTGTGGATCATCACCGAAGGACAGTTTACTACGAACCATGCTATATCTTATTTCGGAGCCAAATCACGTTCCGACAATTTTATGCGACTATCTAATTTTGGACAAAACCGTTTCTATCGGCGCAACTGATGCACAACTATCCTCCGAGTAAAGTCATGCACTACCGTCGATGATTTTGCAATTTATGAAACATCTACTCGTATCGAGTTCGAGTCTATCTTATTTGCGGTCGACACACGAGATGCTATAATCATCGAACAATCTTCGATGACTTATAGTCTCGTCTTGATCTATCACAAAGTTCATGATCAACCAGTTCGTTCATTCTTGTATTGTTATTTACAAAATTTGATAGCGTGAGGCACACTCCATTTTGTATTCTCACATTGCGCTTACGTTTCCTTACGTATCGATCTCGATAAGTCGTATCAATTTCGATAGCTTAAGGGTCAACTTTGAATCTGCATCAACGTTGACTTTTAGTTCGTATTGCATACATCCAAGTCTACTACAACTTTTCCATAAGCATCAACTCATTTTCTGTTTTTATCGCATACCGCTATACTTTGATCGCGTAACCGAGTTACCAATTATCCAACATCGAACCCTCAAGTATTACGATCATGCAATTTTAGTTTTTGCGTGTTTCAGTCGTACTCAAATGAGTTTCGTCGCAACACAACCAACTATCTTCTTAGGCACGATTACTCGCGTCAACCAACTCTTCACCAAAGTCGCACATCGTGCGATCTGATTATAATTCGCCTCGTCTAACATTTCTATCGAGATCGCAAGTCGTGCGACTCATTTGTAAGTTCGAGTTTTTCTTTTCCATCGATCCGAATATTGCTACAGGGCATAATCGTTACGCTAGTCTCGGTCGTCCGACCGACTTATAATTTTCGTTCGATGTATCATTCATTGATACGAGTCTCGTCTTATCGTCCAAACCGATTTTCGAAGAATACTTGCATGAACATACAGTCATACAAATTTCTAATCGAGTCTCGGTACTCTCTCGTCCGTTGCGGACAAACCTTCCACAATTCTCACGATGCGTCGATGCAATTCATCGCACAAGTGGTATTATCATATACCACTCAAAATCGAGTCATTCATCGCATACATGGTATGGCATATACCACTCAAAAATCAAGTCATTTCTCTCTCATTATACTCAGTATGAACCAACATCTCTTCCGACTTACGATTTCTGCAGTGATCGTGCTTGACCATAACCGTAACTTTGATTAAATAAAATCCGACACAACTCGGCCAATGTTTTTATTTGCCAACACAAGTTCGGTGTGCAACCGAACGATTCGTTCTATCGACTTATGGTTTCAATTCCTTCCGTTGCATCTTGTGCAACGATGCATTTCCAATCTCCTTTGCACTCCGTGCAACGATTAATTTGATATGCATTGCACCATGTGCAAAAATTTTACTTTCGACACACGTTGCACATCATGCAACGACTTATTTCCGACATTCATTGCATCTCGTGCAACGATTTATTCCCGACTTTCAAAGTCAATGCCCAAATCCGTTCAACACATTCGATATTGACTTATCACTTTCATTTTAACGCATATTCGCAATTAACTCGTTGCACTTCGTGCATCATTTTATTTCTCATTCAACATGTTACATTGCAACAACAAAACCTTGACTCACATTTCATAATTTGTTGCACTTGCAGCAACTAACATTTTACGGCTTGTGCATTCAATGCAACGAACGTTTCACGACTTTCTCCGCAACATCAAGTAAATTTGAAGTACTTACGGCAACGTTACCCGGCTTTGTATTAGACTTATTATATGGAACATCCAGTGCGGCATCGAGTAGAGTCAAGAGTGATTTCAATTGGTGGTGGGCAACTCTTTGGAATTGAAATAAGCAAACGTCCAGAGAAATTGAGACTATAGCTCTGATACCAATTTGTCACGCCCGACCCGAAATCACCCGAATCATCGTCCTCGCCGGGGGCGTGAGCAAGGCAAGATGACAAGTTCTCAAATGGTTATCTTTGATTTGATTTTTAACAACGAAAGGAAAATAGAGTATACGAAATGATTCTCTTTATTGATATTTGAACTGAGATTACAAAGTCTTACGATAGCCCAACAATATATGGCTACAACACTCAGGTTCTCTCTTGCCCACAAAGGATTTCACCGTTCCATACATCATGCCTTTTATATCTCGGCCGCATCAATCCTGTTGCAAGTCTGAGCGTCAATGCGGTCGAATGCCTCAATACGCTTCGGCATTCCAAGCCTCAATGCGTTCAAACGAAGCTCCGCCGTGAGCAATCCATTCCCTGCACCCTGCATGAAAGCTGGTGGGGGATCAGTACGTTCGTCCTCGCATGTACTGATGTAAAGACCTTCTTTCTAAACCAACATTTTAGTATTTATGTTCAAGCATGTAACTTAGCTTATGATCTTGTTATATTCTCCTTAGGGTCGATTTCAGGGCATATTCAAAAACAGTAAAGCATATTATCGTGACAAGCATGTTATTCGAATTGAATAGGCAAGCAGACAAGCAATCTCGTATTTGATTCATGGCACGACTTCTTACCAAGTCGACGCACTCGCCCTTGCACTGACGCAAGATGAATACGCCCCATTCCTTCCCTTTCATGTTATAAGTGAATCTCTAAACAGGATCTATGTGTGTGGGACACGTATGTGCCTGCACTTTCAATCCATCGTTCCTTAAATATATGAAGGTCGTTGGCGTATCCGCGCCGGAATGGACTAAAGGAGTTTCTTTTTTAGTTTTCTTATTTTATTTTCTCTCCTTCTTTTCTTTCTAGAATTTGGGTAGCCCAGCGTTTCACGGGTTGGGTTGCTATCCCAAACAACCGAAACTTACCGCTGCATACCATCATTTGCGGCTTTTCACATCTCGCTAAGAGGTTGCTAATCGTCTTACGGATATGCGCCTATCAAAGATGCATTCCCTCCTAGGCCAAACGGTTCTGGCGCCCCAGCACTTAACCGTTCGAGGGAACACCCGTGCACGGGTTATTATCTCAATTATCTCAAGTCCATTCCATTCGACCATGCAACGCACTATTATTCAAACAACCAAGCATAGTCTTGAGTCCGAGACTCAGACTTTATCTTCTCGTATTTCTTTCATTTAATTTCTATGTTCTAACATTTAATACTTCATTTCAATGTTCGATGGCATCATGCCTCAACTCAATGTTCGTCAACCGAATGACCCGAAGGTTTCGAACACCTTTCGAGGCATCATGCCACGTCTGACAGTTCCGTCACATTTATGCCACAACTGTATTCTTTCACAACGAAGCCATCTTTTATGATCTCGTGCACGTAGGCACGTTTTGATACATTTATCAACTATCCTTTGCGCCGTGCACTTGTTGCACGCATCGAAGCCTTATTTCCATATTCTATGCCTTAGTGTTCAATGTTCGTGGCTTGCGAACTAGGGCGCTCGCCTATTCGCTTTCAATGTGCTAGCCTTTCTAACTCGTGCGCGAAGGCACGAATAGCCCGTGCACGAATGCACTCGCCGAATACAGTTATCCCATGTTCTTACGGCTTGCGCACCGAGGCGCTCGCCCTTACGATATCCAATATTCTATAGCGACTCGTGCATATGATGCACGTTTCATTTCAATTGTTCTAACTAGTGTTCGACATACACTACGATTTATCTTCCGATCGGACCATGCCTGTGGCTTCGATATGTTAACTTAGCATACGATGATATATTTTGACTTAGGTATGAAGGAGTAAAAAGAAGAGTCAATCCTCCCACCTTGTGTCGATACGCCTCGTCGTTTCATCGAGCCGATGCGGCTCGATTTCATAACTTTGTTGCACGGCCAACTCTCCTGACTTAGCCATTCGGGCACTTCGTGCTTCATTGAATTATACGTCCGATTTGGCTTACCGTGCCAACGCCTCAGTCCGTCGCAAGGCGACGATTTAATTTCGTGGACCCCTTACTGAATAAGGCAAAATGTCGATTCAGACTTGCACCTTGGTCGATTCAATTTCTTAGAATCTCAGAGCCGATTCAACGCACTTATCCTTCGGGGAAATGCGGCACTTTGCATCGATTCAACTCGATGCATTCTTTGGACTATGCAACTCTTTGCATCGACTTAGTTCGATGCGTTGCTCGGGACAACATAACTCTCGTATCGATTCGCATCGATACATTTTATTCGGTCAATGTGACTCGCTGAGTCAACGTCTCAGCGTATTGCACCGTGCGGAGCGGGGCATTACAGTGGTCACATAGGATGATAAAAATGAGCGATTGTCACTTGAAAATATTTGTCTGCATAATTTAAAATGAAATATATCTAGGTACTCTTAAGTATTTTTGGGTATTGAAGGATCTCGGAGTAAATAAGGAATTTTATCTCAAAGGGAGTATACTTTAGAACAATTATATATAATAATATGTATGCTAATTGTCAACCAATTACCACCTCATTAGAGGAAGGGCTGAAACTTGGAATGGATTTGAACTAGGTGCTAGTGAATAAATTGAGATATCAATGATTAGTAGGAAGTTTGATGTATCTGGCACATACAAGGCCGAATTTGGCACATGTTTTTGGAGTTGGAGTCAATTCATGCATGATCGATCTAGGAGAGCAAAACATGAATGTTGTGATGAGGATATTAAGGCACCTGAAAGGGAGACCTAGAAAGGGCATACTGTTCAAGAAGAATAATCTTCTCAAATTGAAGGGTATAGGAGCAATAGATGATATATGGTCTATGTTTAGTTATTTTATATTTATAGGTAATAATTTTAGTAACATAGAGGAGCAAGAAGCATAATGCAGTTGCTTGATCTAGTGCTGAGACAGAATACCATGGAACGACTCTAGGTATTTGTGAAATATTATAGATTCAAATTTGTTGGAGGATTTATGTTATAAAAATTCTCAGCCAATGAAGTAGTTCTGTGACAATCAAGCTGCACTATCATAAAACATGACAGAACAAAGCATGTGAAATTAAGTTGATCAGTTCTTCATCAAGGGAAAGATTATAATTTGATTACAATTTGTTCAAGTGATTGACAAGTATAATGGTTACAATTTGATTGCAAGTGATTGACAAGTGGCCAGTAATTGGATGTTATGTTTGTGGTCATTAGATTAACCACCGTGGTAAGGATTGTCCGAAAAAGATGTTGGCTTAGAGAACGGAGAAATAATCTTTGTGTGTGGCTAGTTTTCTGGGTGGTGTATTGGGTACTCCTAGTCGTATTTTTTGAATTGGGTGATATTGATATTGACGAGTCTATAAATTATGGATGGATAGTGCAATGTCTCAGTTTAGAGTTATGCTGGGTTAGATGTGAATTTGAATGTCTCTTGTTGAATTGGTTCAGATGATCGAGAACAATCTTTGCAAGAATGAGATAACATTGGATAAGGACTCGAGATTGTGAAACAGAGGACTTAGTTGGAAAATCAATATGCATCGTGTATCGAATTGTTGGCTTGAATTAATTGTATTGAGTTTTGAGGTGAATGCAAAGACTTGGTGGTTCAATTAGAAGTGTATTTGGATGCATTCGAAGATGACTCTAAGGATTTAAGAATTGTATCACTTGATGACCTAGCTAAGATGGCCTATAAGCTGATTTGATTTTGAGTGTGGATAAGTTGATCTTGTATTAGAGTTTGGCGAATAACACTAGTTGAAACAACTGGCATTTAGCGAATGTATGTTTTATTTGGTTATGCATATATTTGACGAGATTGAGGTGTATCGAGAATCGATAAACATTGACTTAGGAATATTTTGGTTGGATGAACGACAATTGTGTTGCATACTGAATCATTGAATTTTGTTGTCAGATTCTAGCTTATAGACTATTGATGGTTGGATGGTAGTATTGAAGTTTCTTATGACTTGGTAATTAGATGATCACGAGTATTTCATGATGGATATTAGTTAGACTCGATTTGACAAATGTTTGGAATTCTTTGTGATTGATATAATCAAATCGGAGATGTAATATATTAAAAAGTATTATTTGGGGGAATAACACTCAAAGACCATACCATACCTAAATATCCAAGTCTTGTATCCATATGCAGTACATAATCAATAGGAACAATAGGCATTTCGACTTGATCCTGTCTCCAAACCAACAAAATGCTCACTCAACCAACATACATGACATGAATAATTAATCAAGTAAAATATTAATGAACATATGAAAAGAGGAAGGGGTAAAAACTTCTACTATATAATTGGACTTCGAAACGGCTCAAAAATGAGTCGTCTAAATCGTATGTATATCATCAATCATTTACTTTAAAAAAATACGAAAAATTATAATTTTAAAGTTTCTCTCGTTTTCTTCAGTATAAACAAATACTCTCTCTTTTATTCACATATATCTATAACAAATTTAAATTAAATTTCTATAAATATATAACAAATCTTAATTTAAATTTAAATATTAAATTATATTTCGATAGTCTTAGAAAGAAAAAAAATATTTTACGTGCAACACACGTACTTTTTGTTGGGATTTTAGCCTTTGCATTGGAAACTTTAGCCCCACATCGGCTAGGCCAAAAGAAATGTATCTCTATATATAAGCTATGCTTGTTTAGAGATGCACAAATGGTGTGGAGGTGCACTTGCGTGTGCCACGTGAGGATATTTTTCTAGTGGGAAAAAAGGCCAAATCAACAATGAAGCATTCATGTTTTTTGCCCTTGGAAATTAATTTTCAATAGAGCTAAGCCCCGTAGGGGCTTAGCGACTCAGACTCGGACTCAAGGGCTCATGAGGTGTAATGTGGCGTTTTGTTGGCGTACTTTGCACTTAGCACGTCAACATTGTCGCTAGACGCATAGTGCGCTTAAGTTGCGCTCATTGTGGCGCAAGTGGCGCAAGATGTGCGCCAGTTGACTCAGATCGTGTCTGCGCAAGATCTGAGCGGTTACAGTAAGTTCGGAGCAATTTTTTTTACGTTCCGAACGTTCTGCTAACTGGACAGCTGCTGCGCGGGCCTATATAAGTCTCTTCTCTCTCACAGTGCATATAGATAAAAAAATAAGTGTTCAGAATTCCTTACAAATTTTCACAGACTTTGAGAGAGAAGAGAAGCTTTGCACCAGTATTACTTTGCACAGGAGTCCGTGCGCCATCCGAGGAGTCAGAAGAGCGGAGTGTTAGTTCTCCGTCAAAATTGCTAGTTCCTGGAAGCTGTTCGTGTGGGGCGAATTAAGCTTTGAGCAACGGTAATCATTCACCCCAGTAGGCTGTTCTTTCATCCATCGCCTATCATTGTTGCTGCTGCTAGGAATTCGATTGGATACGTCTTTTTAGAAGTACTACTCTTGTTTGCTGCTATAACGAAATCTTTTTAGATTTTCGTTGTCCAGAATCCTCCAAGGATCTCTGTCAAGAACCTTCTTTGAAGTATTGCTAGAAACTTATTTTTATAATCGTTTCATTTTCTCAGTTTTCCATCGAAAATTGTGCCCCGGGACTAACAATCTCAAAGTTTAATTAACGAGATGGAAAACATGAATGTTGCACTCATCGATCCTAACTTCACAAAGTTAGAACAGTTTGATGGAGAGCATTAGCAAGTCTGGAAGATGAAGGTTACTCTCACTATTCAACTCAGAGAAGTTGATTACGTCCTGTATAAGAAGGAACCTACTATTCCAAAGACTGGATCTGCAGCCGCAATCTTTGTGGCTACTAAGAACCATGCCAAATGGAGAAAGAACAATAGCATTTGTAGGCTTATGATCCTAAATGCTATGGAAGACTCCCTTGCTGAATCATATTCAAAGAAAAATATTCCCAGAGAGATTTGGGAGTCTCTGGAGAAACTATACGAGGATGATAAGAACCGTAGCAAGATATTTCTTGTTGAGAAATATCACAAGTATTTCTTTAAGGACGAGAAGCCAATGCTGCCGCAGGTGAAGGAGTTCCTGAAACTGCGACAGAAGTTGGAAGACGAGGCGATGCCCCTTTCCGACAAGTTTGTTGTTTGAGGGATCGTTTCGAAGCTCCCTGCTGGATGGAGCAAGTTCTATACAAACATGCATAGGAAGAAGTTGGAGACCACTCTCGACGATCTCCTGCAGGAAATCTACGTTGAGGACCAAATGAGGGCTGAACTGAAGGTGGACGCACTGTCCAAGCAATTGGCTAATGCCAAACTGGTTCATACCAGGGAACGAAGGGTGTAACACCCAGTTTTCCAAATGAGGGTAATTTTGAAATTTTGAAATTTTAATCTTTTAATAATAATATTTTAAATCATGATATAATTGGTAATTATTAAATCATTTTAAAACTATTTTAAATCATGACTTATGATTTTGGTGTTTTGATAGTGTAACACTAGAGACAGCTTAACCTAGAGCCTAGCCATGTGATTAGGGTGTTTCATTTATCATTTCCAGTTCGAGGGTACTTTTGTTATTTTGATTGTAATTGAATTTAATATATATTATTTGGAATTTAATGTATTATTAAGAATGGTGTATTTTTAATATTATTTAATTGATTGCCATGTTTTGTGATTAGCCTAACTTGGTTTGGACCTAACCTAGATTAGCTACAGCTAGTCTTAGCTAACCATGGTTAGTGATAGTTAGTATTAATTAGATTTATTAGAATTAATGTGATTTTTAGTAATTTTTAGTATAATTGATTTTGGGCCTATAGTTGACTTTAACTAGTGTTGACTAGGAGACTAACCTAGTAGGTTATGACCACTTGGTTAGGTTAAGTAACCTTAGCTTGACCTAAGTTAGTGAGGTTTAACTCATTGAAACTTGTTTGGAGAGATTAGGAATTGATTAGGCTAGAATGGCTTATGACTTCATAAGTCATGACTAATGACTTGAGCCTTAAAGCCCATAGGCCCACACCATGTAGCCAAACCCTAACCCTAATCAGCCCATGGCTGGTCATAATGGTCTCCCCCATCCTATTAATACTCCTCAAAGTTAGGTCTAGCCTCCATTAGGAATTTTGTGCAAGTTTAGAAAGAGGTGAGTCTCCATCTTCCCTAATCCCTAAAAAATCTATTTTTATTCGTTTTTTCCTCCAAACCAATTGCATTAGGACCTAATTTTACTGTTCTTGCTGTTGGTAATAAGTATTTTTAGCTTTGGAGCACATTGGAGGAGTTTGGCCATCAAGAGGAGCACCTCTCTTTGAAGCTTTTTGAGGATTTTGATACATATAGGTAACTTTCAACCCCCTCCATAGAATCCTGATTTTATTGCATATTTAGGGAGCCCTAGACCTAACCTAACTGTAGGAATAGGAAGCCCTAAAATTCGTATCCATTTGGTGTCCTTTTTGGACACGTACCAGTGTCACATACCAAGTGTTTGATGAAATACCCCAATGGGCATTTCGTGTGATTTTTAGGAAAGTGTTTGAATAGAAAATTAGGGTTTGATGTCGCTTACACGTTTCTGGTGTTTTTGAGTAGTTTAGTGTCGTGTCGAGTCCACACGGACACGCGAACACAGGGTCGCGCACGCGTGCACGGGCACTGTGCATGCCCTGCACTTCGGGGGACACAGCGTGTTGGACACTACACTTCGACACGTCAAATTTGATGTGTGGCATGGGGCCGACACTGACACGGGGCTCCCCAAATTTCAGAGCCCCACGTGTCGTGTCGGACACGCACGAGCACGTGCACTAAAATTGCACTGTGCTGCAGGCTAGCGTTTTCGCACACTGATACGCGTGTCTTGTGTCACGTACACGCCACGTAGACACGTGGCAGGGTTTTTAGCCCTAGTCTTGGTCGACCCGTGGACACAATCACGTGGGTTGTGTCATGTCGTGTCGTGTGCACGGACACCGTGAACACGTGCACGATGATTGTGCACTGCTTGTGTCCAGTTTTCCTGTTTTGGGTTTTATTATGATTGGACACGTTTGTGTCCACTTTGGTGGACACAAACTCAACACATGACACGTGTGCAATGTATTTTCACATTACCAACCACTGTTTTGGGTTTTTAATTTAATTTTCAATATTGATTATCATTTTTCCTCTATTTATTGATTTACTTAGTATCAGTTATTTTCTGTTTGGTCCCAGATTTCATAATCCAATTTTTGTCAGTCATTTAAACCTAATTAAACTGTTAATTGCATGAATTGTAAGCTCTGATGTGTACTCCTACATGATTTCTAATGGTGTGTTGAATTTGGGTTTGATTTGGTGGTTGTGTGATTCAAAAAATCTGGAAATTCAATTAGGGGACTGTTTTGAACTGTTTTACTGAGATTGGGTGATGTTTTTAACTGAGTTTTTAAACTGTTTTGGGTTCATGTTGGACTGAATTGAGGGGTTTTTTTTTCCTATGTGTTAAAACTGAAATTGAATGGGATAGTTCACTGTTGTTCCTCACTGTTTCTCATGTTTCACCCACACACACATACTCACTGTTTTCACACTCTATATCTTACTGATTTCTCACTGATTTACACACTTTTCACACACATAAACACGCACATGCCTCACTGTCCTCTACACACACAAGCCCACACTCACATTCTCACTGTTACACACACTTACATGTTATACACTCTCACTCACTGTTTTCATGCCTAACACCTATCCACACACACATGAACACCCCCTTCACTTTTTTTCACTCACACACACACCCTCTCTTGATACACCCATGTTTCCTCTCACTACACACACACTCTTGTATTTGCACACATGCCTATGTCTAACACACACACATGACACATGAGCACATGTGTCCCTCTCTCTATACATATGTATGTATATATGTATTGACATATATGTGGTATGGTATACACATACCTGCCTATAGGTTATATATTCTAAGTTATATTATATAACACATCAATGTGTGTGTATCAATATATATAGATATATATTTTGTCATATAATGTATGTATCTAATATGTGAATAGGAGCCTATATATCAATATATGTAATCTATATTAGATTGTGTGGTATGGCTATACATGTATTGTTTTAGATATAGATATTGTATATGGTGTTGCCTAGCCTATGGCCTAGTCTCTTAGCCTATGGCCTATGTGAGTGTCTGTGTGTCAGTGTAGAGTCTAGATTAGACTTGTTTAGTCTTGTTAGACTTAAAATAGCCTTGTTAGCCTAGTATAGACTAGTTTGACTTAGGTTTGACTTGGTTGACCTAGTTTGACTTCTAGGGTTGACCAGAGTTGACCAAGAGTTGACTTTGGTCTAGATTGACCTAGATTCATGTAGTATGCATCGTAGTGCATCTTATTACTATTCTGGACTTGTTGTGACTTGTGCTGTTCTAATAGGAGCCAGACACCACTCCTCGGACAGTACTTTCATTTTGGACATTCAGTTAGCAGGCGAGTACATTCTCTGATCTTTTCATACCTGTCTGGACTATATTCTTGCTCTAGATTACTCTACATGATGCTGACACGTATCTTCACGGATTAGTACTATATGGATCCTTTCCTGAGATGTTATCCCTCTACGGGTGCATCGGGTATTTTATGTTCATGTACTTTATCATGTGCATCAGGTACTCCTTGTACGCGTACTAGTTCATGTTTTTACATGTTCTCATGTGCTTTATCACGTGCCTTATGTACTACTCATTACATGAGTTCACGTATCCTTAGCTGTATTCATGTGCTTATAACGTAACTTGAATGGATCCTTGTGTATTGATTGGGGCGGGGTGAGTAGAATTGGTTATGTGATCATTATCTCCAGTAGCTGTATAAATGTGCCTCTTATTTGTATTCATGTGCCCCTAAGCCGTTTACATAACCATATTGTACTGTAAATCACTTAGCCACTTACAGTCTCTACTTATCATGTATTTACTTTCAGTTACAAATATCTCCTGTTTACTCGTACTTCCTTTTTAGCACTTCCTGTATTTTACTCTATTGCATGATTTATACTCCTAACCTGCTATGAACTGTTTGAGAGATATGTGCTCGCTCCCGTCCTGACTGGACCTGTTGAAAATTTTACAGTGAATGATGAGGCTCTGGTGTCTACCCCTCTTGGTGTAGCATTAGATATCACTAGTGGCTTGGACCTACTAACAGTTGATGATACTTCCCTAGATTAGGATGTCTTTATCTTTCTAGATTCTGTATTGAGTTTCTGAGAACTTATTTGGATATGTACTTATTTAGACACTTAGAATTCTGGATTTGTATCTCTGTGTTTCATTTCTGGATATTTATCTATCTATCTTCATCCTGTTCTACCTTAGTTGTGATTGAGATATATTCTGTTATGTCACCCCCATTCGGGGAGTATAACTGTTTATTTACCCTTATCTGTTAGATGTTGTGACCTAGGACAACGTTCTACCACCGACACTGCAGCGTAGGCTGGGCGTTGTTACGTCCTCGTACCCTCACAGTGGGTGCGGGTTGTGACAAAGGGGAAAGCATGCGGCTTCTCACAACAAGAAAAAGGATCCTAACAATCTGAACATGAAGGAAACTTCCTTCAAGCAAAAGAAGGCAAAGTCTCATATGCTTTGTTTCAAGTGTGGCAAAAAGGGTCACTTCAAGAATGAATGAAAAGCAAAGACCAAGCAATCAGAGCAAGGAGAGCCTAGTAAGGTATCTATGATCACTGACGTTGTTGCTATGATTGTGCAGGTCGATGAGGTGGGGGCTGACTTTGACTGTGGATAGACACTGGAGCCACCTGCCATGTCTGCTCTAGCAAGGAGTGGTTCACGACCTATACACCAACTTTTGAAGCAGTTATGGTGGCGAACCAGGCAAAAGCTGAAGTACTCAGGATCGGAACGGTGGTTTTGAAGCTGACTTCGGGGAAGTCTCTGATGCTTCAAGGTGTGAAGCCCGTACCTGCTATCGCAAAAAACCTGATCGGAGGCCTACTCTGCAATGCAGGCCTCAGATGGACATCAATGCTGGCCAGATGGTGATGTCTATTAAGGAAATAAATTTTGGAATAGCTTTTTGTACCGAAGAAATGTTCAAAATTCAGCTTATAAATCAGTCCAATGTAATTAATGCAATCACTTCTTCTGCTTATACTTTTAAGTTGTGGCATAATAGGCTAGGATATGTTCATTGTAAACGAATAAACAAAATGTCTAGTCTAGGACTTATCTCCAAATGTGGGGGTAAGGTAGAGAAATATGAAGTTTGTGCTCAAACAAAGATCACAAGGAAACCCTTTCCTTGGGTTAATCGAAGTATAGATCTTCTGGAGTTGGTACACTCCGATATCTGTGACTTCAAACAGTTCTCTACAAAGGCCGGGATGAAGTACTTCATAACCTTCATCGACGATTTCTCAAAGTATGCGTTCGTCTACTTGCTGAAGGTGAAAGACGAAGCATTTGAGAAGTTTAAGGAGTTCAGGGCCGAAGCTGAGCGGCAGACTGGACAACAACTCAACAGAATAAGAAGTGATCGAGGTGGAGAGTACAGGTTTCATGAATTCGTATCATTCTGAAGTACGTGTAGGCAACTCTAGAGGGGGGTGAATAGAGTATGTGTCGATAATTGCCAATTAAAAATAACTCTAGTAAAGTTCACCCAACATAAATAATAATCAGAGTATAAGTGCAGAATATAAATAGAGATCAGAGAAGCATACGCAGACACAATAATTTTTAACCTGGTTTTCCTCGTGGAGGACTAGTCTAGGCATGAGAACTCTAGCTCAGGATTAAAATCCACTATTTGTGAAATAGCGTACAACCACGTGCCTTTACTCAGAAGAGCACGCCAACTTCTTACAAATTTGCAGATGGTGAGACTTGGAATTGTCCAAGTGACTTCTTTTGAAACTCTTGCACAAAAACTTCTAGTTGACTCGCACTGAGCACCTTAGAGGCTTGGAAAGTTTTGTGGCTAGTTAGATGAGAAGAATAAGCTCTTGAATGTATAGGCTATAGGAGAAGAGAAGATGAGAAGATTGGATGATTGAAAATGAGAGAAATCAAGGCCTATATATCAGTTCGACTCAACTGACAATAGCCTAGAATAAATAAAAAGTAAAATACAGACTCAGAGAATACGTAAACAGCAGCATGTCATAGCAATCAATGATGTTCGTCTTGAGCTGATGTGTGGTGATTGTCTGTTTATGGAGCTTTGATGTAGCTTTATGTATCAAGTTTGATCATAGCATATATCGTCTTGTTAATTATCAAGATTAGGTTGACTGCGATCAAGTTTGGGTCAACAATCTCTCCCATTTTGACAATTGACAAAAATACGATATTTGTATGTCGCAACATTCATACCTGGACACATAGAATAATGATAATAGCTCCCCCGTAGATGAACATGTCGGCCTCCCCTTAATTGGATATGTCCTGAGACAAGTTCTAATCCAAGCAAGCACTGTAATATATATTGAAGCTAAAAAAATTTGTTCATAGAAATATCACATGTATTATCAAGATTTTCCAAAGCATAATCAAATATCACAAGTATTCACCCCCTTAATTTGTCATTGAGAAAAAAAAGATAAAACGATAAAGTGGCTACCCCATAAAAAGTAGATAAAGTGAATATATACAATCACACAACATGGAACCACAATCATAGAGGGAAATTACTAGCAGTCTTATAACTCATAAAAATGAAAGTGCATAATTTGGAAGGAAATACAATGCATGAAAATAGAAATACGATATCCTAAAGTGGTTACTACATAAAAAAGATTGAAACTATAGCCAATATCAGCAGCAGCATCAGCAGGTACTAAATCACGACCATCATGGAGCACGGAATGGACCAGCAGAGTCTGAAGGGTCGCTGGCAGAGCGACGAGGGTCGACGAAGGCCATGTCTGGGTCCAGATACCGCCTGACCCACGTGTCTTCAATACGGTAACCTTCGCGAAAAGGGTCCCATACGATAGGGAACGACATAGTAGGATGGGTAGCCAGGGTGTACTGGAGTTCGTGCAGCGAGTTGCTGATAGCACTCATCTGAAGGGTGGTACGGTAATCCAACTGAGTCCAGCGATCGTCTTCCAAACGGAAGCGATCGTCTTCCAAGCGGAAGCGATCGTGAAGCATCGCCTGGATGGAGTCCAGAGTAGCAGGTGGCTCGGGCTCGGGGGCATCAGGAGCAGCAGGAGCAACAGAAGCATCAGAGTCAGAAGACTCAGACTCAGCAGGAGGGGCAATAGCAGCAATAGTCCTCCATGCCTTGGATAGATAGGCAGGAGCAGGAAGAAACTGACACTCATCAAGAGGGATATGAAAAGCATAAAAGATCATCGGCAGATACATGGCATAGACCAATGCTCGTGGTTTGGGTCTCGTATTAATCATCCAGTCCATCATAGTATGAGGGAAGTTGAGTGAAACATGGAAGTGCAAGTGATAGAGTGCAGATATCTCAAGATAAGAAACTTCATCGGTTGATCCCGCTTTGGGCAAGATCGAAGAGAATATAATCCGATGGAGTTCATAAAAGTAGGGGTTGAGGAATTTTGCTCTAAGCTTGCGAGGACGGGTGTTAGGGGTACACAAGTCGTCTTTGAAGCTTTCAAGAGAAGATCCATTGGGAAATTAAAACCATCGGACAGCGACGAGTTTCTCCTAAGAGTTGGGTTCCGGGATTTCAAGATAGTCGGCAAGCTCGAAGTCATCAAACGATATATCAATACCGGCGACACGGGAATAAATCTGCGTGTTTTCATGAGTCAAATTACAGTAGAACATTTGTATGGCATTTAAATAGACAAGGGATGAAGTTGAAACAAGTTCATCTAGATTTAAGTTATGAAATAGTGAATCATAATCCGAAAATATTGTAAAGTTGATCGGATGTCCCGAAAACACGCTACGTGAGCGAAAGTCGAAAAACCACTCATTCATCTAATGAGACAAAAAGTTGCTCATTGTAGGTGTTAGGGTTTTGGGGAGGTGGTGGATTGAATAATGGATGGATAGGAGGAGGAAGAGGAGGAGGAGGGTTAGAAGATGGTGCTCCTTCACTTCTTCTTTTCTTTCCTTAACTAAAAAGTTTTCGTGCTATTGATAATGAAAAGAGAAAATTTGAAAGAGAGGAGAAAAAGGAGTTATATCTCACACAAATGGTTGGAGATGGAAGAGATCCTTCAAAACTCCTTAGATATCTTGAGTTTGGAAGGAGAAAGCCCTAAAGACATAGGTTTTCTAGGGTTAGGGTTTAATAGAAAAGCGTTTGAAAGGAGGTAGATCGAAGAAGATGAAAGTGAAGAGAGAGAGAGAGAGAGAGAGAGAGAGAGAGAGAGAGATGAGTTTTTCGAGTTTAAGAAATTTGGGGCCAGCAGGTCGGGTGAAATCTTGTCCGTCGGATCAAAAAATTTAATGGCTGAGAGCAACTGGTGGTTCTGTGAGTAGGCACACAGAGTTCGGCCCAAACTCTGTGTGGGACAGAGTTCGACCTGAACTCTGCCTGTATGTTCCAAAACACAGAAAAAACAATGGTTGAATAGAAAAAAGTCCAGAATTTGAAAATTTGAGTGATATAAGTCATAAAAACAATGTAGCCATATAATAAATGACCGTTAAGACAGCGATCGTTGTAATGAAACTACCTTGGGGTAGCTGTAGCGGCCGGATCCCAGCTAGCGGTAGTCCAAAGACTAGTGCACCGTGTCGCTTAGGCTTTTACGCCTTGTTGTCAGAAGGTCCCTTTCGGCTTGTACCCAAAATTGAGTTATTATAAATGATGTATGTCATAACCGTTATTTATGCAGGTACATATTATTATATGACCGTTTCATCCAATATTCCTAACTCTTGACAAAGGAATTGGAAGCGCTTTTTGGCTAGTGATTTAGTAAAGAAGTCTGCTAGCTGATATTCGGTGTCAATAAACTGTAAGTTTAATAGTGCCGTGCTGTTGATGATCACGTAAAAAAATGATGTCTAATCTCTATATGCTTTGTGCGTGAGTGACATACTGGGTTCTTGGTCAAGTTTATAGCACTAGTGTTATCACAAAAAATAGGTATGTGCATAAAGATAAGTTATAGTCTTCAAGAGTTTACTTCATCCACAGAATATGTTCACAACAACGACCAGCTGCAATGTACTCAGCTTATGTTTTGGATAGTACGACAGAATTCTGCTTCTTGCTAAACTATGAGACTAAAGCCCTTTCTAACAAATGACATGTGCCACTGGTACTCTTATGGTCGACTTTGAATCACGTAAAATTAGCATCAGAATATCTGATTAAGTCAAAGGAAGTAGTTTTGGGATACCACAAGCCTACCATAATCGTTCCTTTAAGATATCTGAAGATACGCTTAACAGCGGTCATGTGTGATTCTTTAGGATTTGCTTGATATCTAGCACATAAGCAAACGCTAAACATAATATCGGGACGACTAGTAGTTAAATATAATAGACTAACGATCATACCTCGATACTTACGTTGATCGACCGGTTTACCACTTTCATCAGGTTCCAGCTTTGTTGTAGTAGCCATAGGAGTGCTGATAGGTTTGATGTTTTCAAGCTCCAACTTTTTCAGCATGTCCTTTGGATACTTCGACTGGATGATGAAGACGCCTTGCGAGTATTGTTTGATTTGCAGTCCAAGGAAGTAGTTGAGCTCGCCCATCATGTTCATCTCAAACTCGTTCTGCATACACTTGGCAAACTCTTTGCATAGACCCTCATTTATAGACCCAAATATGATATTATCTACATAAATTTGTACTAACAAAACAGTATCATCAAAGGATTTTATGAAAAATGTAGTGTCAATTTTCCATTTTGAAAAACCTTTATCAAGTAAGAAAGTACTAAGGTGTTCATACCAAGCTCGAGGAGCTTGTTTGAGGCCGTAAAGAGCTTTCTTAAGTTTAAAAACGTGGTCGGAAAATTTATGATTTTTAAAACCAGGGGGTTGCTTGACAAAAACCTCTTCTTTAATAAAACCATTTAGAAAAGCACTTTTCACATCCATTTGAAAAAGTTTAAAGTTTTGAAAATTTACAAACGCGCAAAGCATCTGAATAGATTCAACTCGTGCAATAGGAGCATACGTCTCATCGTAGTAGATACCCTCCTCTTGGTTGTATCCTTGAGCTACGAGACGAGCCTTGTTGCGAGTGACCGAACCGTCCTCATTAACTTTGTTGTGAAAAACCCATTTAGTACCAATGATTGAATGATCAGCAGGTCTAGGAACAAGTTCTCAAACCTGATTTCGTTCAAATTGATTGAGTTCTTCTTGCATTGCAGATATCCAAAATTTATCGTTAAAAGATTCTAAAACAATTTTAGGTTCAATTTGAGAACTAAAAGCAGTGCTAGCAATAGAATCTCTTAAAGAAGATCGAGTAGTTATCCCTTTCGATACCTCACCTATTACCAAGTTTTCTGGATGCGAAGGTTTCAATTGGAACTTCTTTGGTAAGCCCTCCAGAGAGTTGGTTTCGGGTGGTGTATCCACAGAAGTGAAGGTTGCTGGTTCATCATCATCGGGAATGATATCTGTACTATTGTTCTCATCAAAAGTTATGTTAGTAGACTCTTCAACAATCATGGAGCGTTTGTTGAACACTATATATCCCTTACTCTTGTCAGCATAACCAATAAGAATACTATCATCAGCTTTGGCATCAAATTTGTCCACGTTGTCTTTGGTATTCAGGATAAAACAACGACAACCAAACACTCGAAAGTAAGAAACATTTGGAGTTCTACCAAACCAAAGCTCATAGGGTATTTTCTTCAAAATCGGTAGAATCAAAACCCTATTCAAAATGTGGCGCGCTGTGCTGACAACTTCTGCCCAAAAATATTTCGAAAGAGAAAATTAGTTCAACATGACTCTTTCTTCCGCTCCATAACACCATTTTGTTGAGGAGTTCTAGGATAAGAAAACTCATGATAAAGCCATTTAAATCACAAAACTTTTCAAAATTGAAATTTTCGAATTCGCCACCATGATCACTTCAGATATGAGTAATCATATAGCCTTTTTCGTTTTGGACTTTTTAGCAAAAACTTTGAAAATTGAAATGATATCATTTTTATTTGCGAGAAAGAAAATCCAATTAAATCTTGAAAAGTCATCAACGATAACAAAAGCATAGAGTTTACCACCAAGACTGGCTACTCTACTAGGACCAAATAGATCCATATGAAGTAAATACAATGGTCAGATGGTACTTACAGTGTTTATGGATTTAAATAAAGATTTGGTAGTCTTATTCTTTTCACATTTGGCACATACCGTGTCTTTCTTGAATATGATGTCTGGCAGGCCTCTTACTAGCTTCTTGGTTGATAATCTTGATATTGGTATCCATGTTGGCATGACCAAGGTGCTGGTGCCATAATAGCCTTTCGTCTTTGTAGGCGTAGAGGCATCTTTCTGTATTGTTAGTATCTCTAGATAGATACAAAATATATATGTTATCTTCTCTTATCCCTTCAAAAGCGATGTCTCCAGTTGATCTATCATAGATACAACATTTATTTTTTCCAAAGTTAATATCATATCCATGATCAGCAAGATGACTAATGCTGAGCAAGTAATATTTTAACTCGGTTACTAAACAGACATCCTTAATAATGGGAGAAGAAGGATAACCAATTGTATCATTACATATGATATAGCCTTTCAGATTGTTGCTGAAGGATACATATCCTTCCCTTTTCATCGATAGTGTTACGAATATATTAGCATCTCCAGTCATATGTCGCGAGCACCCACTATCGAGAATCCATTTGCTTCTAGTTTGAGAAGGAAAGTCCTCCTACACCATGAGTATATGTGACCTTTGATACCCATATTCTTTTAGGTCCTGAAAAGTTAGTCTTCGGTACCCACATACATATAGAATGATATCAACTAGTTTTCTAAATCTATACTGCGGTGATATGTGTTCGTGTAAACCATAGTAAGTGCAGGTAGCATGCATATTGGTATTGGGTGCAGGAAGATATTTGTGTTTATATATGGGTACAGGATGATGATAGCTATGTGTAGCAGTAGGATGACTGTAGCGAGTGTGTGTAGCATCATGATGATAATGGTGATTGTGTGCAGCAGGCTGATGATAGAATTTACATGTATGTGTTTTTCGTGCTGCATGTGAGTAAATGTACATAAAGGCATGATTTTGAGTAGTATGAGGATGAGTGTTCTTGTGGTGACGTGCTCTCTTGTGTTGAGCCGTTCCGTATTTGTAAGTGTTGTGACTGTGAGACTGATTTTGAGGTTGAATCACTGCTTGTCCAGTCTAATCTCTAATTTCTTAGAGGCAACATGCAACTCATCATATTTAGTAGTAAGGCCATGTATTCTAGCAGTAGCAATATTGTGTTTGTTTTTCTCTTCATCAAGATCTTTATTTAAAGCAGTGATATCATGTGTTTGCTTTTCAACAAGAGATTGGGCATTATGTAAGCTTAATTTAAGCTTAGATACCTCCTTAGTGCTTTCCGTGGGTGTAGTGTTTCTAACTTTCTCAAGTAAGCAAGAAAGTCTAGATCTCGACTTCATGGATCTTGATCTTTTCCTTAGCATGCTTATACTTATTAATAACCTTTTTGTGGTCTTCAAAAAGATCAGTAAAGGCGTCACCTAGTTCATTAAAGGAGAAATCTTTAAAAGAGTCATTTATCTTGTCCGAAGTTGCCATTAGCCAGACGTTTGCAGTATCCTATGGAGACTCCTCTTTTTCGTCTAAATCGCTGGCCTCGCTTTTGTGCCAGATGCTAGTGTTGGCATACTTCATGAGGTTGGCCTCTTGTACAGTTTTTCGTATCTGCTTCCTTTATTTGCTATAGGACAATCTTTTCTGACGTATCCCGTCTTCTTACATCCGAAGCAGGTGGGTTCTTCCTCATCGTCTTTTTGTTCCTTCTTCCTTTAGTTGAAGTGTAGGAACTTCTTGAAATTTTGAACCATAAGTGCTTCATCGTCACCTTCGGAATCATCGTCATCTGTTTCCTCTGTGATGGTTCTTCGGCGATGAGCTCTTAAGGCAATTTCTTTTTCTTTTGGGGCCGTTTCTTCAAAATCTTTGAGGTCGAGCTCATGCGTCATTAGCTTGTCCATCAAAGTTTCTAGTGACATAGCCGTAAGATCATTCCTTTCGATAATCGCTCTGACCTTGGGGTTCCAGATCTTCGGCAATTCTCTTAGCACTTTGTGTATCTTCTCATGATTGGAATATGCTTTGCCAAGGAAAGATAGAGGGTTGACAATGTCGAGGAATCTGGTGAACATTTGAGTAATTGTCTCGTTTGGCTTTATTTTGAATGTCTCGTATTCTTGTGTCAGACGGCTAATTTTTGATTCTTTAACCTGTGTGGTTCCTTCATGAGTCACCTCCAGAAGCTTTTATACTTCGTGTGAGGTAGAGCATGTGGAGACCCTGTTGAATTCAGTCCTGTCTATTGCATAAAAGAGAGGATTAATAGCCCTAGCATCTAGACTTGTCTGTTTCTTTTCCTGGTTAGAATATTTGTCGTAGGGTTTTTCAACAAGAGTTCCCTCGACAGCTATTCTGGCAGACTTTTTTGTGACCATCCATGAGGATGGTCCACAGATCAAAGTCTAGAGACTTAAGATAAAAACTCATTCTAGTTTTCCAATAGGTGTAGTTGGTTCCGTCAAATAGGGGTGGCCTATTTGTGGACTGTCCCTCACCATAGTTAGGAAATGTATGTTGTGTGGTTGCAATAGATCAGCTCTTAGGATGTTAATCCGATATAAGAGAACAGAGCTCTGATACCAATTGAATTACGTGTAGACAACTTTAGAGGGGGGTGAATAGAGTATGTGTGATAATAGCCAATTAAAAATAACTCTTGTAAAGTTCACCCAACAAAAATAATAATCAGAGTATAAGTACGGAATATAAATAGAGATCAGAGAAGCATACACAGACACAACAGTTTTTAACCTGGTTTCCCTCGTGGAGGACTAGTCCAGGCCTGAGAACTCTAGCTCAGTATTGACATCCACTATTTGTGAAATAGCGTACAACCACGTGCCTTTACTCAGAAGAGCACGCCAACTTCTTACAGATTTGCAGATGGCGAGACTTGGAATTGTCCAAGTGACTTCTTTTGAAACTCTTACACACAAACTTCTAGTTGACTCGCTCTGAGCACCTTGAGGGTTTGGAAAGTTTTATGGCTAGTTAGATGAGAAGAATAAGCTCTTGAGTGTGTAGGCTATAGGAAAAGAGAAGATGAGAAGATTGGATGATTGAAAATGAAAGAAATCAAGGCCTATATATACTAGGCTAGAAAGGCAGAGTTCGGCCAGAACTCCGTCCCAAATATTCAAATTTATGGCCGTTGGACAACTAGAAACCAGCCAAACCTAAAAATTAGGTACTGAAATTAAGGGGACAGAGTTCGACCCGAACTCTGTATGGGACAGAGTTTGGCTCGAACTCTGTCTCCTTAGGGACAGAATGTTCAATGGGCTGTTTTGGGTTTTGCAGATTTTTGGACTTTTGTTTGTGGAGCTTTTGGTGTAAAGTCTAGGGTTGAGATACTCTGTGCGACTCAACTTACAATAGTCGAGACTCAATAAAAAGTAAAATACAGACTCAGAGAATAAGTAAACAGCAGCATATCATAGCAATCGATGATTTATCTTGAGCTGATATGTGGTGATTGTCTGGTTTTGGAGCTTCGATGTAGCTTGATGTGTCAAGTTGAATCATAGCATATATCGTCTTTTTAATTATCAAGATTAGGTTGACAGCGATCCAGTTTGGGTCAACACGTTCTACAAAGAATATGGAATTGTCAATGAGACTACGGCTCCGTACTCTCCTCAATCAAATGGAGTAGCAGAGAGGAAGAACAGAATGTTCACAAAAATGATTAACTTAATGATGTTGACTGCGGGTCTTCCAAAGTGCTACTAGGGAGAAGCTGAATTGACGGCCACTTTTATTCTAAGTAGGGTGCCTCATGCAACTTTAGACATTACTCCTCATGAACTCTGGTTCAAGGTCAGACCTAACTTGAATGTCATTCGAGTGTGGGGGTGTCTGGCATATGTCAAGCTTCCAGATTTAAAGATTCAGAAGCTTGGGACAAGGAGTAAGAAGATCTTCTTGGGGTATGCCGAGAAGAGTGATGCTCGAAATTTTTTTGATATTGAGTCAAATCACATCATTGAATCTCGCGACGCAGAATATTTTGAAGACAAATTTGCATGGCACAAGAACATTGTTCTTGCAGATATTCCAGAGAACAATGAGGGTGCGCAAGAAACTGAAGTTTTCAATGAAGAAGTAGTCCAAGAAGAAGTTTTCAATGAATGAGCTAAACCCATCGGATGCAAATGGATCTTCAAGAAGAAGATGAAAGCAGACGGAACTATTGACAAGTTCAAGGCTAGGTTGGTAGCCAAGGGATTTTCTCAGAAGCAGGGGATCAACTACTCTGACACATATGCTCCAGTAGTTCGGATGACCGCCATAAGAATGTTGATTGCTCTCGCAGCGATACATAAGATGGTGATACATCAGATGGATGTAAAAATGGCTTTCCTAAATGGCGAGATGACCGAAGAGATTTACATGCAATAGCCAGAGGGATTTGTCGTCAAGGGTCTTAAAGACAAAGTATGCAAGTTGGTAAAATACTTGTATAGTCTTAAACAGGCTCCCAAGATGTGGCATGAGAAATTTGACAAGATTATAATGTCAAAGGGTTATATGGTCAGCGAGACGGACAAGTGTGTTTACACAAAGTTCGTTGATGGAAGAGGTATAATCGTTTGTCTGTACGTGGATGACATACTGATCCTAGGTACGGATATAGGCTGTGTCACGGAGACAAAGAAGTTTATCTCGAGCAAGTTCAGTATGAAGGACTTAGGGGAAGCTGATGTGATCCTAGGAATCAAGATCATTCGGACAGACACTGAACTAGTGTTGTCACAGTCTCATTATATTGAGAAGATGATCACACGCTACGGGTATCAGGATCTTCCAGGGATCGATATGCCTTACAGGTGTGATCTGAAGCTGAAGTCTAATTTAGGAAAAAGCGTCAGACAACTGGAGTATGCTAGCGTTATCGAAAGTTTGATGTATGCTACTACTGCCACAAAGCCTGACATACCTTTCGCCATGGGAATGCTAAGTCATTTCACGAGCTACCCATGCATTGAGCATTGGAAAGCTGTGAAACGAGTTATGAAATATCTCAAGAAGACTCAGACATATGCACTTCACTACAGCGGAGATCCGCCGGTAGTGGAAGGCTTCAGTGATGCCAGCTGGTGCTCAGAGCTGGAGGGCGAGAGATCCACAGGTAGATTCATTTTCACAATGGGTGGAGCTGCTATATCATGGAAGTCGAAGAAGCAGACTATGCTCTCGCGGTCATCCCTGGAATCTGAGTTCTTTGTACTTGATACCGCAACGGAGGAAACAGAATGGCTTCAGGAGCTCATGTATGATCGTCCAGTAGTTGGGGCACAAATACTGACGATACCGATATACTGCGATAATCAGACGACTGCGACAGTGGCATCAAATGACCTCTTCAACAGAAAGAAGAGGACTGTGCGGTTGAAGCACAGGACAGTACACGATCTTATCAAGAGATGTGTAATTGCAGTGATTGATGTTCGGAGTCAGAAAAATCTGGCGGATCCGTTCACCAAGGGCCTCAAGCGCCAGCTGGTCGATGACACAGCAAGTAAAATAGGCTTGAAGACATTCTAATATTGTCTTATTGTATTCCTACCATAAATTTTTATGCTATTAGTTCAAAGAAAAATCTACTATGCATCTAGATTTTGGTTCAAAGTAGGACCATTAACCGGAAGGATATCAGGAACGGTGGGTACATGTCCTATTGGGCATGGGGAGGTTACGGATCTACAACCACTGTTGTCTATTATTATTTTCTGCGAAAAACAGTTCCTGTGGGAAGGTTGGCTTAAATGCCTTAATGAGTTCTCAGGCAGAGTGAATGCCTAGTGTGCTTTACAGAAAGCACGGCAGTGCAACACTACAAGGAGTGAAACTCCATGCTGCAGTGGGATGACTCCACCATGAGGTTCCCGAAAGGGATAATGCCTCGGCTTTGCGAGCCAAGTCACAGTGGCGTAACACCACAAATAGACAGGTAGCCTAGTACTGTATGTTGAAATTAAAGAGGGGTGTAGTCAGTACTACAAAGGGGAGGAGTTTTTCATGTTACAGTGGCACGACACCACGATAAGGTACCTTGATAGGGGCAAAGTCTTGGCCTTGCTAGCCACGTCGTTGCGGCGTAACACCGCAAGGGAGCCTAAGGCTTTATGCTGGGTAGTATGGCACTACAAAGAGGCGGTGACCTCGTGCTACAGTAGTATGACACTACGATGAGGTTCCCGGTATGGGATAAGGCCTCGGCTTTAGGCCATGTCATAGCAGCGTAGCACCACAAGGGAAGCGCAAAGCGCTTCATGCCAGGTCTCTTTAACAAAGAACTCACCTATAGTGTATGGAAAGAGATAGCAGGCCATCTCTTGAGGGTAAACTTGTAAACGCCTAAAATTATACACTGAAACCAGGCTGGCACAGGGCCTTTAATGTGCAACCAGATGCATATGTAACTACATTATGTGAGTGGAAAGAATTTCAGCTATGGTGCAGAATTCAAGGCTTAGTCCATTCTTGTATTATAGTCTGTTGTTTGACCTATACAGAAAGATTCAAGTCGTCAGCGATATCTCTCCTAATGCATGATGGACAGTTACTGTGGGGAACACTCAAACCCATATATAGAGATATGTGGGAGATTATTGAGATTTTGGCCTTTGCATTGGAAACTTTAGTGCCACATCGGCTAGGCCAAAAGAAATGATTCTCTATATATAAGCTATGCTTGTTTTGAGATGCACAAGTGGTGTAGAGGTGCACATGGGTGTGCCATGTGGGGGTATTTTTCTAGTGGAAAAAAAGGCTAAATCAACAATGAAGCATTCATGCTTTTTGTTCTTGGGAAGCTAAGCTCCGTTGGGACTTAGCGACTCGGACTTGGGCTCATGGGCTCATGAGGCGTAATGTACTGTTTTGTTGGCGCACTTTACACTTAGCGCGCCAGTGGACGCTGCCTGTTGGCGCAGGTTGCGCAAGTGGCGCTGTGCGCGCTGTGCGCACGGTGTGCAAGGTGCGCGGGGTGCGCGCGGTTTGCAAGTTGTGCGGGTGGTGCAAGTGGCACAAGTGGCGCGCTTGTGCGCCAGTTGACTCAGATCGTGTCTGTGCATGATCTGAGCGGTTACAACACGTTCGGAGCGATTTTTTCCATGACCTGAACGTTCTGCTAACTGGGCAGTTGCAGCGCGGGCCTATATAAGGTCTCTTCTCTCTCACAGTGCATATAGATAAGAAAAAAAATAAGTGTTCAAAATTCCTTACGATTTTTCATAGACTTTGTGAGAGTAGAGAAGCGTTGCACTAGCGTTACTTTGCATAGGAGTCCGTGCGCCATCCGAGGAGTCAGAAGAGCGGAGTGTTCCAAAGTTCTCCGTCGAACTTGCTGGTTCCTGGAAGCAGTTCGTGTGGGGACGAATTAAGCTTTGAGCAACGGTGATCATTCAGCCCAGCAGGCTGTTCTTCCATCCATCGCCTGTTATTGTTGCTGCTGCTAGCAATTCGATTGGATACCTTTTTTTTAGAAGTACTACTCTCGTTTGCTGCTATAACGAAATCTTTTTAGATTTTCGTTATCCAGAATCCTCTAAGGATCTTTGTCAAACATCTTCTTTGAATTATTGCTAGAAACGTTGTTTTTACAATCATTTAATTTTCTCAGTTTTTCATCGAAAATTGCGCCCCGAGACTAATACTTTTACTAGTATAATTAAAACTTAAAAAAATTTCATTTATCCCACCAAGATCTCTCTCCCGCCCCCCCCCCCCCCCCCCCCCCCCCCCCCCCCCCCTCCCTCCCTACCCCCACCCCACCCCACGCCACCCCACCCCCTTCCTCTCTCTCTCTCTCTCTCTCTCTCTCTAACTCTCTCAGAGATATAGATAAATGAGTAGCGCTCAAAGACCATACCATGCCTCAATATCCAAGTCTTGCTCCATATGTAGTACATAATCAATAGCAATAAAAGGCATTTCTCCAGTGAGGAGCATTCCAACATAGGACCCTGTCTTCCTTCTTGCATTCTCGTGTTTGCCCATTAGTTACTTGTCGAAACAATATGAGGAATTAATCATTGGCATTTCGACTCGAGTCTGTGTCCAACACAACAAAACGCTCATTCAACAAACATACATGACATGAAGAAATGATCAAATAAAAGATTAACGAACATTTGAAAAGAGGAAGGGAAATAATAAACTCAATACATAATTAACACTGCGTGTATATCTGCGCACATCAGCTGGCTCGTGGAGGTTATACGATCAGTTCTTGAGCGGAACTTTATCGTACTTGACGACACACCCGGCGGCGGCAGAGCCAGTGGTGGCCTGGACACTGTTTATGCAATCGGGTTTAAGTGCGTCGATCGCCTTCTTGAGACAATCGAAACATGTTGCATTCGAAGCAGCACTCTTGCTGCTGAAACAGTGGGCTGCGCCGTATGCTACAGGCGCAGCCGACGTCTGGTTCTTGAAGTCCATCTCTCCTTGATTTGGTGTTTCGTTCAGCAAATTCTGGAGGATGAAGGCCACGTTCTTTTGGTACTCACCGCCTTGATCGACCTCCACGTTGCTGCACTCGGCAGTGAACTCGTCCGCGCCGCTGACCGTTAATCCCCATACTCCCACCAACAACAATGTCACCGCTATCATCTTCGCCGGCATATAACTCTCCATATCTCTCTCTCTCTCTCTCTCTCTCTCTCTCTCTCTCTTGCTTGATGAATGTTTTGGGCTATGTATGGGAATGCTGATCTCCTATAAGTAGGGCTTCCTCAGTAGTTAGTATTGATCAAATTCTTGCATTCCACTATTTTCTTTATGTTTGTACATACGTAATTGGTATCTGTCTAGCTAGATGAGACTAGGTCTATCGCAAGAAATTGAAGGAACGCCCATGGATTATCCGTCAACCGAGTCAAATATAAATACTTAAATGATTATATACAGATCGATCTTAAAAAGGAAAAAGAAATGCACTAAAACTTCCAATAAAAACGTAATGTTAAAGAATAATGTTATTTGTCCCTCCAAATTGTCCCTCCAAACCATCCTTCCTTACGTGACAGCTGATATGGCATGTTGATGTGGCAATTGACGTGGCAAATTTTAAAATTAAAATTAAAATTAACATTAGCATTAAAATTAATCAACATTAATATTAATATTAGCATTAAAATTAATATTAATATTAGTATTAAAATTAATATTAACATTAACATTAACATTAATATTAACAATAATATTAACATTAATATTAACATTATTATTAATATTAATTTTAGCATTAATAATAGCATTAATATTAGTATTAACATTAACATTAATATTAAGATGAAATTTTTTGGATAATTAATTTTTGGGTTTAAATTTGCCATGTCATCTGTCATGTCAGATGACACATAATTTTATGTAATATGTCACGTCAGCTGTCACATAAGGAATGATAATTTGAAAGGATAATTTGGAGGTACTAATAGCTGCCACATAATATTATTTATTCACTTGGTAACCTCCATCATATATAATGTATATTTCCCATTATAACCGGCTTGGAAAATGTCCTTGATTCTACCAAATGGCAGAACTTTATTGTTATATGAACATTAATTTAGCAGGTTATAAACTTATAGAGCTGTGTTTTGGGGTTTGTGTTTGATTCTATATAACTTATTGTTAATTTCTGGTGAATGCCTCGGCGATCTATATACGGTCCGAGCACTTTCTATGTTTCCATATTTTCTCTTACAGGAAAGACTATAGGATAGCGCGCATTCCTAATTTGAATAAACCGTATTCCATAAAGTAATTCAAACAGTGTCATATAAAGTTTTATATGACAAGCATTAAAACAATGTGAACGTACATAATATGACAACAAGTCGATAGTCTTTGTGACAACATATAAATTTTTTTACTTTATGCAAAACGTGAAATAGATAGAGCGAGTACCAAAAAACACGATGTGAAGTACTATCTATAGCACCCGGTTAACATTCCATGTTCTATACAAATCGACTACACGTGGGATTATTTTCGTAGCTATGCGGGTTTAACTCTTTTATTAGCAGGCATCAATTTATTTACTAACGACACAAGCAAGTAATTCATCTTATTAAGTGTGAAGGCAAGGCAAAGACAGAGACGAGTTCATCGAAGCCACCCACCTGAACGAGAACTTGTCTCAACCGAGCAGAACTCCGAGCAAGTCACTGCAAAGCCAAGCCCGAACGTCGTTTGCTAATGATTTATCTTGTTGACCTGAGCGAGAAGGGACACTACATTTTCAACCTATGTGGAGATCCTGAGTATGACGAATGCCATCCATGTGTCAGAGAAGCTCGGGGATTCGAATGCAACAAAGGTGGCACGATTTGAGCAAATGTCAGTCTCTAGACATAGTTGTATTAGTACCAACGGTACACGTACTGTCGGTGTATCAACAGTACACTTGTAATACATCATTTTGCCCTCCAAAGGCTCTGGTCCAAAGTTTTTATTTTTTGATATATCACTGGTGTACCGTCGTTATTATACCACCGGTATACCGATGTCGGGGCTAAAGGTAATTTTTTTTATGTTTTATTAACACTGTTTGATCGTGATCAAAGATCCAGATCTTTTCGGTAATGTGGTACTTAAAATAGGTATTTCCTAACCTAATATCTATGATTTAAAGTTTTATCAAGATTGCAAATTTTCAAGCACAATGAAGAGGGGCTCCGATATTAATTTAAAGAGAGATTGTTTCGGGAAGTTCTGCATCGATTCTTTCTCGTCTTCGATAATCTTTTTATTTCATTGATCTATTTTCATCTTGTTATATATATAATAACAATAATTAAGTTAAAAGTTTGATTTGACCAATGGATCATGACGAGAATTATCCAACTGTATGAGCAGGCCCTTTGGTAATCCAGACTTCTTAGCATACATATTAAGCCTAAGATAACGTGTATAATATACTTGTTAAACCTTTTTCTTTTAAAGCACAAAGGCTCGAATATTCTGTGATTTTGCATATAACATGCTATGTCCAATTGTCTTGTCAGAATAGAGTTTCACAAGAAATTAACAATAAGTTATATAGAACCAACACCAACTCCAAAACACAGCTTTGTAACCTGCTAAATTAATATTCATTGATCAAGAAACTTCTGCCATTTGGTAGAATGGAGGACATTTTCCAAGCCGGTTACCATGAATAATGTCCTACTATATATATAATTTATAAAGTATTTATATTTGACTCGGTTCGTTCTTTACTTTATTTTTGTTGTAGACCTAGTCTCGTCTAGACAAATACCAATTACGTATAGACACAAGAACAAGAAAATAGTCCAACACACAAAACACAACCTTGGCTGTAGAATGCAAGCATTTGAGCAACACTAAACTACTGATGAAGCCCTATTTATAGGAGATCATAGAGCTCAGCATTCCCATCATCAAGCAAGAGAGAGAAGTAAAGTTAAGAGAGAGAGAGATGGAGAGTTATATGCCGGCAAAGATGATAGCTGTGACATTGTTGTTGGTGGGAGT
Source organism: Iris pallida (assembly GCA_029216955.1). Classification (NCBI taxonomy): domain Eukaryota; kingdom Viridiplantae; phylum Streptophyta; class Magnoliopsida; order Asparagales; family Iridaceae; genus Iris; species Iris pallida. The sequence goes on from JANAVB010006394.1 coordinate 6,203,763, forward strand.
ATGGGGATTAACGGTGAGCGGTGCGGACGAGTTCACTGCCGAGTGCAGCAACGTGCAGTTCGATCTAGGCGGAGAGTACCAAAAGAACGTGGCCTTCATCCTCCAGAATTTGCTGAACGAAACACCAAATCAAGGAGAGATGGACTTCAAGAACCAGACGTCGACTGCACCTGTAGCGTATGGTGCAGCCCACTGTTTCAGCAGCAAGAGTGCCGCTTCGAATGCAACATGCTTCGATTGTCTCAAGAAGGCGATCGACGCACTTAAACCCGATTGCATAAACAGCATCCAGGCCACCACTGGCTCTGGCGCCGCCGGATGTGTCGTCATGTACGATAAAGTTCCGATCAAGTACTGATAGTAGAACCTCCACGAGCTAGCTCATGATGTGCGCATATACGCACGCAGTCAGTGAATTAAGTATGTTTCTTGTTTGTTTTTTTTCTTTCCTCTTTTCAAATGTTCGTTAAATCTCTCTTATTTGATTAGTTCTTCATGTCATGATTGTTGAATAAGCGTTTCGTTGTTGTGGACACAGACTCAAATCGAAACGACTATTATTCCTATTGATTATGTACTAACATATGGACGCAAGACTTGAACATTGAGGTATGGTATGGTCTTTGATCGTTATTCCCCCAATTAATACATTTGTATATATATTACATCTCTGATTTGATTATTTCAATCACAAGGAATTTTAAACATTTGTCAAGTCGAGTCTAACTAATATCCATTCATGTCATATTCCTGATCATCTAATCAAGTCATGCGTAAGAAACTTCAATATTACTATACAAATCTATCAATAGTCTATGATTTAGAATCCATCAAGACAACAAAATTAAGTGATTCAATATGCAACACAATTATCGTTCATCCAACCAACCAGAATATTTTCGAGTCAACGTCTATCGCTTCTCGTTACACCTCAATCTCATCAAATATATACATAACCAGAAATATATCCATTCGCTAAACTCCAATTGTTTCAACCAGTGCTCTTTGCCAAACTCAATACAGATCAACTTATACACTCAAAATCAAATCCGTTTATAGGCAATCTTAGGTCATCAAGTGATACAATTCTTAAATCTTTAGAGTCATCCTCGAATGCATCCAAATACACTTCTAATCGTAGCACCAAGTGATCTTTGCATTCAACTCAAACTTCAGTCCAATTGATTCAAGCCAACAATTCAATACACGATCCACATTGATTTTCCAACCAAGTCATTTATTTCACAATCTCGAATCCTTATGCTATCTTATTATGCCAAAGATTAATTGTACTCGAACGTCACCAATTCAACAAATGACCTTCAAATTCGCATCTAACCAAGCATAACTCTAAACAGAGACCTTGCACTATCCATCCATAAATTATAGACTCATCGATATCAATATCACCAAATTCAACAAACATCACTAGGACTACCCAATACACCACCGAGAAAACTAGTCAATTTGCACACAAACTTTCTTTCTCCATTCTCTGGACCAATTCTCTTCCTGACAATCCTTACCATAGCGGTTCCAACGACCACAAACATAACATCTAGTTACATGCCACTTGTTATCACTTACAATCCAATTGTAATCATTAATCCACTTGAATAACTTAAGTCATTACCACTCCTTGAACTTTAGGCACATCTCCTTCATCTCGCATCGGCAGCACTCACAACTAACTACATCACCTCGAATAATATCATGTTACTCATCCAATATCTAACTTACCAAATCCAACTTATCCTCATTCTAAACATCCTGCCTTATGACTACTCAAACCATACAATTTGCTCTCCGAGGCCATTGCTAACCAACAAAATATCTACATTAGAAATCATAACATATCTAGACTTATTGTATACAACACTTGACATATAACGCCGAGGAGGGTCAAAAGACTTGATCACGTAAGCAACTCAGAGTTTAAGATAATCAACTGAGGGCCGAAGGAAGTAAAGTCGTACTTTGATACCATTATGTCATGCCAATTCACAAAATCGAAAGTCACCACTGGACATGATGTCATGCAAGCCTAAATTGTACTTGTACAAGGCTAAAACAAAATACAGCGGATAGAATATCTCAGAATACAAGTTATTGCAATAAACAGAAAAGTTGATAGACATAAGATATATGAAATATGATTCTCTTTATTGATAATATGCAACGGAATTAATTTCAACGACTCAAGGCAAAAGAACATCTTGATTATAAATGTTGGATTTCAATACAATAAACGATGCCACAAGGTTTATAACTTGTGAAACCAATACAATCAATATAGTTTCATAAAAATTAGCAAGTAAAAAATTTTGCGGGAAGCTTCCTCAAGCATGAAGAGCTTCCTCGCAAGAGCTTCTTATTTTCAGATAAATAAGAAAGTAAAATTTCTTTCAAAGAAAACTTTATAAAACTTTCCAACAATGTAGAACTGTATTACAAAGAAAAATAACAGAAGAATTCTAAATACAAGATTTGAGATTCTGGAAAGTCTAGCGGTAGAGATTGAATCGATGAGTGATTCCTTTACTGATGATCCGACAAACTTTAGGAACCTTTCGATACGCACAAACATTAGTGGGCACAACGTTCTTGCAAAAAAGAGTTCTCTGATTGCTAATAGGTAGCCCCACGTTAGTTGAGGCTTAAGAAGATTTTGCCACATAACTGCAGTTAAACAAGGATTTAGCCATATTCCTATAGGGATTGAGGTACGCTCTACCATGTAGCTAGCAACTTGTCACGGACTTAGTATTTTAGGCTACACTTCGACCCGTGCGACGCACTACCTTCCTACTCGAAGAATCGTGCCAGCCTTTCTGAACCCGCTTAGCTAGACCGGTAAGACGATATTGTGAATAAACTGGAGTAAAAGAGAGATTGGAAGTATGAAAACTATACTATGCTAGAAGAGACTACAATTGTGGGTGGTGAGGAACAAATGAGGCCTCCCACTTATTATAGTGCCCATAGGGCTTTACATGGAAACTCATGAAACTTCTGAAATCGACATATTTCAGGAATTATTCTAGGAATATTCTAAGCCTAGATATTAATTATATGGAAGCTTCTAGCCAATCTAGAAAGATCATGAGATATCTAGAAAGGTCTTGAGTTTTCTGGAAGATTCTTGGTACTTCTAGAAGATTCTCGAGCTTTCTGAAAGATTCTACCATCTTCTAGAACATTCTGGAAGCTTTTTTGTATAACCTTGGTCCGTGCAAGGTTATGCAAGTTTGTCTCGGTGGGGTGCAAACGTTTGTGCGTGACATTCTCTCCCACCTGTTTCGTCGACACCCTCGTTGACGGATGCAGCAAGTCTTGGAATGACGTCCACCCTCGTAGGCATGGTCACTGCACGTCGTTCCTTCTTCGTGTGTCTCATGTGGTGCTTCCCTTTGTCCATCTTTTTCTTAAGAACGGAAGCAAACTGGTTCGCCGCACCAACTCTGGCCTCGGTCTGTGTCCTCCTTTGCACAAAACAAATCTCGTACGGGCTATCGAGTCGCGCATCCCCGTCGTCCCGTGGCTGCACTTGGCTCTGCACACCTCTGTGCATACGAGTCTCATTGCAAGCTTGTCGACCCAATTATCCCCCAAGAGCTTTGAGTAACTCCTTGCATGAGTTACTCCGCCTCGTCGTTTCTGCCTTCGTGCAGCTTGCGACACGCTTCTCTGCACTCGTGTCCAGCCGGTAGCACGGTCCACCTCCCTCCGCCGAAGTGGCTCCTCGGTACGCCCCTTTGCAACACCCTTAGTCTCGTACGAAAGGCCTTCCTCCTCGATCGAAGCCTTCCTTCCTCTCGAGCACCGTTAGGTATGCCGTCTCCCCTTTACCACCTCACTTGAGCTGATTAGCGGAGATAACTTTCTCCTATGAAGCGATCTCTCATTCACAATAGTCTTCAATTCTTTCTCTCTCTCAAAAGTTGTAAAGCACTATTGTGAATGAGAGATCGGTTTGAATAATTTTTTGACAACTCTTGTTCTTCGGAGTCTATAATCAATTTTTCTTCTTTCAAGTGAGTTATGGTGATCCGTTTGGATCGGGAGGAGCTTGTAGAGAGTGCATTCTCTTTATTCCATTAGTGGAGGTTCTTCAGGGTTGGACTCCGATCGTTCCGTGGTTTTTTTCATCTGGGTTTTTTACGTCAAAAATCTTTGTGTATGCGATTTGTGTTTGGCATTTTTAGTTTGTGTGCTTTTTGCTCAGTTCTCTCGCAGGACTCTCTGGTTTGGAAAACTATTTTTGCGCATTTTGTTCCCAACAGAGTGGTATCAGAGCTTTGGATTCAGATAAGTGTCAGAAGTTGACAGTCAAACCAGAAAGCAGAGATGGACGTGAAGCCGGTGCGCATCGAAAAGGTGAACGGTACAACTTTTACTACTGGAGAAGCACGATGAAGGATTTGTTATTTGTTAAGAAGTTGTATCTGTCGGTATTTGCTTTCGAGAGGCCCAGTAGTAAATCCGAAGAGGACTGGAATTTCGAGCATATACAGGTGTGTGGGTACATAAGGCAGTTCGTTGACGAGAACGTGTATAATCACGTTGCCATATCGAGCATGCGAGCACATTATGGGATAAACTGAAATATTTGTATACGAAGAAGACCGTAGTAAATAAATTATTCCTGATCCGGATGATGATGGGTCTGTGGTACAAAGATGGTGCGTCTATTACGGATTACTTGAGTGAGTTTCAGGGTGTGGTTGACCAGCTATCCTTGATGGAAGTCAAGTTCAACGGCGAGGTTCAGGAACTTTGGTTTCTATATACATTGCCAGACTCGTTAGAGACCGTACGAGTATTTATGATCGCTTCTGCTTCGAAAGGCATGGTCGGTCTGGAGTTTACCGAGAGCGGTGTATTGAATGAAGAGATGCGGAGACATTCTCATGACACTTCATCCACATCCTACTCAGAGGTGCTGGTTTCAGAGAGCCGCAGAAGGGGCAAAAGTAGGGATCCAGGTGGTGGCAGAGACAAGAGAAAAGGTAAGTCCAAGGTTCGATAGAGGGACTCAGAGTGTTACTATTGTGGCAAGAAGGGCCACATCAAGCAAAACTGTTTCGCTTGGAAGAGAGAGAAGAAGGGCAACAAGGGGAAGCAAAGTGAGAACACTACAATGGCAGCCTCGACACATAGAGGAGATGTGATCGTCGTAGGTGATGAGGTTGTCATGACCTCGCCTGTAATTATAATTCTTGGCTGGTGGACTCGGGTAATTCAGTGCACGTATCTTACAATAGGACATTATATTGTCACTTACACGACATGCAACTATAGAGTATTGAAGATGGACAACGAAGATGTGTCGAAGGCGGTTGCCATTGGAGATGTGCATGTGAGAACGAAGACGGATGCAATCCTTATTCTTAAAGATGTCCATTATGTCCCTAATATTCGTTTCAACCTGGTATGAGTTGGAAGGTTGGATGATAAAGGTTTCTTCAATCTCTTCGGGAACGGTCAGTGGAAGCTTTCCAGAGGTTCAATGGTGATTTCCAAAGGAAGCAAGAAGTCTGGACTCTACTATATAGAGGGGAGCGCACGAAGGACACATGAGGTAAATGCAGCTACCGATGTGTCTACCGAGTTGTGGCACAGGCGGCTCAGCCATATCAGCGAGAAGAGGATGAGCTACTTGGTGAACATGAAGGTGATTCCAAGGCTAAAGTCTAAAAAATTAGAGAAATGTATGCAATGTTTAGCGAGAAAGCAAAATAGGATGTCTTTCCAAAGTCACCCAAGTTCAAGAAAGTCATCATTGCTCGAGTTGATTCACTCGGATGTCTGCGGTCCTATGAAGGTAAAATCTACTGGTGGTGCTTCTTATTTTGTGATATTTATTGATAATTGTTCCAGGAAGGTTTGAGTCTATGCCTTAAAGACCAAGGATCAGCTGCTGCCCAATTTCAACGAGTTTTAGGCCTCTATTGAAAGGAAGACAGGCAAGAAGCAGCTATGTGTTCGGTCCGACAATGGTGGCGATTACATTGGTCCCTTTGATGCTTATTACAGAGAACAAGAGATATGACCCCAGAAGACTCACCAAAGACACCGCAGCTCAACGGTGTAGCAGAGCGAAGGAACATGACACTAATGGAGACGGTACGATGTTTGCTATAAGAGACAAACTTACCGAGAAGTTATTTGGGTAAGGCTCTTTATACTGCTACTTATACAATTAATTTATCTCCTAGTACTCCTTTGCAGGGTAATGTGCCTGAAAAACTATGGTACGAAAAAGAGCCGTCATACAATCACCTATGGATGTTTGGTTGTAAGGCCTTCGTACATGTATCGAAGGACAAGATATCCAAACTTGAGCTGAAGGCGAGGCACTGCATCTTTGTAGACTACGGTCGGGATGAGTTCGGCTAAAGACTCTACGATTCCGTGAGAAGAAAGCTCTACAGAAGCAAAGACATGGTATTCGTCGACAATCAGGCCATGACCAACACTCAGAATTCTGAGATACCTTCTGAGGTGGAGGAATTGCCTGAGTTAGAGTCATTTTGCTTCGAGCAGTTCCCAGAGGGCATCGTAGAGGATCCAGTTATGGGGGAGCCAGTACATGGAGTTGCTCTCAACCTTGATCATCAACCCGCTGATGGTGGTTAGGGTAACCCTCAGGAGGATGAGCATTCTGGGGAGGTAGTTCCTGAAGGGGATGAGGCTATTGATATACAGCCAGCACCAGTAGTTCTGTTGAGGAGGAGCGACAGAGAGCGTCGACCATCTACGAGATACTCACCAAATGAGTATGTGCTACTGACTGACGGGGGAGAGCCCGAAAGTTTTGCAGAGGCTATGGACGACGAACATAGGCAGAAGTGGATGTAGGCTATGTAGGAGAAGATAAGTTAATTACAAGCCAACTCCACTTATGATTTGGTGTGATTGCCAAAGGACAAAAAGGCTTTAAAAAATCGATGGGTGTTCAGAGTAAAGCAGACAGATGATACTACTCGCCCTCGATATAAAGCGAGGCTGGTAGTTAAAGGCTACGGTCAGTGAAAGGGGGTAGATTATGATGATATCTATTTGCCAGTCGTCAAACAGTCGTCTATTCTGGTTGTGCTAGAATTGGCAGCCAGTTTTGACTTGGAGGCCGAGTAGATAGACGTGAAGACAACATTCCTCCATGGTGTTCTTGAGGAGTTATACATGGAGTAGCCAGAGGGATTCTATGAGAAGGGTAAGTCACACTTGGTCTGTCGGTTATGGAAGAGCTTGTATGGTCTGAAGCAGACTCCGAGGCAGTGGTACAGGAAGTTTGAGTCATTTATGGAAGAGCATGGTTATGCACGGATGAGATCGGACTACTGTGTATTTGTGAGACACTTTGTCGATGATGATTTCATCATTTTACTGCTTTATGTTGATGATATGCTACTGGTGGGTCGAAATGCCACTCGGATAGCGAAGGTGAAGCGCCAACTGGGCACAACCTTCTCTATGAAGGATTTGGGTGCAACGAAGACTATTCTTGGGATGGAGGTCAGCCGAGAGAGAGAGAGAGAGAGAGAGTCCAAGCTGCTATACTTGTCCCAAAAGAAGTACACTCACCGGATACTTCAGCATTTTAGGATATACGGGTCGAAGAAAGTGAGTAACCCCCTTGCAGCTCACTTTAAGTTCACTGAGGATCAATGTCCATCTACCGAGGACGAGAAAGAAAATATGGAGCGGGTTTCATATGCTTCAGCTGTGGACAGTCACATATATGCTATGGTGTGTACGAGGCCAGACATCGTTCACGTAGTTGGCACAGTTAGTCGGTATCTTTCCAATCCTGGAAGGGTATATTAGAGTGCGGTCAAGTGGATTCTGTGGTACCTTCAAGGCACTGTCGATTGGAGACTTTCTTTTGGTGGTGACGAGCCAAAGCTGATCGGGTATACTGACACTGATATGGCTGGAGATATAGATATGAGGCGTTCGACTTTGGGCTATGTAATGATATTTGCTGGTGGAGCGGTATCGTGACAGTCATAGTTGTAGGAATGTGTTGCCTTGTCGACGATAGAGGTAGAGTACATTGCGACGATAGAGACTTGCAAGGAGTTGCTGTGGATGAAGAAATTGTCACAGGAAGTGGGGCTAAAGCAAGAGCAATATACTTTTCTTTACGATAGCCAACGTGTTATTCACCTTGTGAAGAACCAGACATTTCATAGTCGGTCCAAGCACATTGAGACTCGGTATCATTGGATACAGGATGTGGTTGAGAAGAACGACGCAACGCTTAAGAAGGTCCATACTGATGACACTGGAGCAGGCATGCTTACGATGGTTCTACCAAGGGGGAAGTTTGAGTACTATAGGAGGATCGTCGGAATGACGACCCCCTCCACATAGTTGTGAAAGGGGAGATTTATTAGAGTGGGTGGGGTTTCCAACCTATGTAGAAAATATCCTGGAGTCGAAATAGGTATTCCTATATATAATAGAAATATTCCAATAGATTTGGATTGGATATTCCTATATATAATAGGAATGCGTCAATGGTTTAGATTGAGTATTCCTACTTATAGTAGAATACATCAATTAGTTATGGATTTGAGGCTATATATACTAAGTATTTCCTCACCATAAAATATATCTCAAAAAGAGAGGAGCAATAGTGCTTTACAACTTTTGAGAGAGAGCAAGGATTGAAGACTATTATGAATGAGAGATCGCTTCAAATAATTTTTTAACGTCTCTTCTTCTTCGATGTTCGCAATCAATTTTTTTTCTTTCAAGTGAGTTGTGGTGCTCCGTGTTGGATCAGGAGCTTGTTGAGGGTGTATTATCTTTATTCCATTAGTGGAGGTTCTTCAGGGTTGGACTCAGATCGTTCGTAGTTTTTTTTATTTGGGTTTTCCACGTCAGAAATATCTGTGTATGCGATTTGTGTTTGGCATTTTTGGTTTGTGTACTTTTGCTCGGTTCTCTCGTAGGACTCTCTGGTTTGGGGGAACAGTTTCCGCGTTTCATTTCGAACATTTTTTTATGCTGGAACATTGCATGTCGTATAAGCAAACAAGAGGCTTACTGTATCGTAAGCTTTAACCACGCTAGAACATGTTTCGTACGAGATTTTGGTTCTCGCTGGAACATGCTTCACGCGATAGATTGTTTCTCACCGGAACCTGGAATATACTTCTTACAACTTATTTCCATATTTTTCTTGATCGAGAGGCTATGCTTAAGAGAGCATTTGTACGCGGAATACTAAATAGCCAAAAATTCTATATTCTAAGGAATTTTATTCTAGACGTCATATTCCCGAATATTCTTTATTACCACGTTTGGTCACTACCAGAATAAGTCATATTAGCGACGCCAGAACACGTCGATAATATGACAAAAAATGTCGCTATTCATATTTACCGATATTTTTAGCGACGTTTTCCTGTGGTCGTAGAAAGCTATGTCGCTGACAGGCAAAACGTCGGTAATCGTCGCCATTACCGGCGCCTACCGACGTCAATAAACGTCGGTAATTGACCGACGTTCACTGACGCCACGTCGAAAAAATGGTGACGTCTCAGACGACATCGTTCAACATCGATGAATTTAGCGACGTATGCTATTTGTTACCGACGTTCACCGACTCTGTAAACAAAGGAAACTGGAACGCTAAACGTCGGTAAATGTCACTATAACTGGTGATTTAGCGACGTTTACCGACGTTTAGATGCGTCGCTAAACGTCGCTAAATTATAAAATAAATAAATAAATAAATAAATTACAGAATGTCCAAAGAATCATATTTTCTACCTGCAGTTCAATAAATAACAAAAAACCACAAGCACATTTTCTTCCTGGGTTCGTCGACCCCTTCGGTGGAACACTCAACACCGGTACATCACAATATACATATGTATCAACGCAAACGAGAGTAAAAGTCTACAAGAGTAAAATATCCAAAGTCGGTAAACGAATATCCAAAGTATACAACCAATATCCACATGAATCCACAACCAATAATGAAATTCTACACAAACAAATAATCCACAACCAATACTGAAACAATATAAACAAACACTAAAAAAAATACTACAATCTCGTAAAACAGTCCTAACTCGGACTACTACAGATCTAGAGGAGGAGGGGTACCGCCGCGCCTCAAGGATAGGAACATCTCGTACTCCTCCCGTAAAATCGTCACCAATGAAGGTAGTGACGTCGGTAGAGTCAGAGGTACTGACGCCGGCGGAGTCGACGACGATGAAGGCGCACCCGGAGGACAATAATGCTCCAATGCTGCTAGTCACTCATGGTAGGAATGCATGGTAGATAACAGCCTCGTACTGCTATCAACCATCGAATCCTGCATCAACGTGAGCCTCTCGCCCATGGACATCTGTGATGCCTGCAGATCCTTCATGCTGCGCTCTGTCGACGCTCTAAGATCAGTGACGCCCCGCTCTGTCCTCTCAGTCACATCCCTGAGCTCCATAATGCTGCGGTCAAGCTTATCCAATCATGCTATGAGCGCAGCATCGTCCGTCTAGTGCTGCTCTTGGATCCGTCGTAGCAGCTCGTCACGGACAGACTCCACCAACTGCTGGACTCGGACAGACTCCTGGGAGGGCTGTGGGCCATGCACACTAGCATGGGAGGCCCTAGAGGACTTTGTCATAACTAGGGTACCATAGGATCCCGTATCGTAGTACGTACCCCTGTGGAGACCACTAACGGTGATCACCCACAGCTCGTCCTTCGACGGAGCTAGAGCGGGCTGCGAGGAAGTACCGGCCTCTTCCGCAGCATGTGCACTAGCAGCCATCCGCTCCTTAAGCCGTTTAAACTCGGCCTAGAAAGCATGGATACTCTATTACTTCTAATGTCTAATGTACTTATTATTACTAACTACATGAATATCAATTTGCATGCATATTTACTAAGTTATATCAAAACTAACACGAAGTATTAAATTTAATAAATAGAATTGTAATACTTACATAGGCCTGCTCCGCTCTCCCGTCAATAAGCTTCCCGCCCTTCCGATGTGTAGCCAGGAAGATAGTCACCATATTGGCGTCATCACCCCTCCTTACCTGTAATTAAATATATTTCCTTTTACTAATTTATCGAACTTGTATTAAAATAATATTTCTGAAATAAAAAGACATACCTAACGACGGAAATGTTTCGTCATCAGAATCGACCCACCGCACCACTTTGACCCCTGCTTCCTAGCCGCCTTGGCCTTCTCAGACTTTTCCTTGTACCTTGGCTCGTCGAATCGAGCATTCATCGCAGTCTACTGCTCAGGGGTGATCCAACCTTGGATCGGCTTTCCGCCACGATCATGAGTCTTCTGATCATTAATAGCGTCGTGGATCAGCTTAGCAGCGACGGCAGGAAACTTTCCCTCGATCATCTCGGCCCGGTGCGGTGGATAGAAAAATATATCCTAGAAGAGTGTAAACCAAATATTTATCAGTCATATATAATATGCAAAAATTATATGATTCATGTTAAAAGCAAATATATTTTAACCTTGAAGCGTGCAAACCAGTAGGCCTTCCTTTCGTCCGGAGCATCAGAGTAGTTTATCCAAGGACCACCATAATTAGTCCTCAAGAAGTGGCCTACACTACAAAAAAAGTGTTTTTCTGGGACCCCAAAAATCCGTCTTAAAAAGACCCAAATCAGTCCTAAATTGTGATTTGGGACGAATTTTAGGACGGTAAGTGACAGTGCTATTAGGGTGGCGTGGCAAAAAGTTTTAGGACCAAAAATGCCGTCCTAATTTGGTTTTAGGGTCGAAAAATGTAACCGTACCAAAAGAGTTTGAATTATTACATGTTTACGATGGTTTACAAAACCGTCCCAAAATAAAAGAGTTTGTGACGAGTAACACCCGTCCTAAACAAATTTGCCAGCGTTACAAAAGAATGTCGTTTTTATCTAGGACAATTACATAACTGTCCCAAAAGTAACACTTATGAAAATAATGTCTGTATTTTTTAGCTATAAAACATACAATTTAAATACACATAAATTCATATAATCATGGACGCTGTCAAGCTTGTCCTCAGATGTATCTCCAGGCATCAAAGCTCCAATACCAAAAAACCTTAACAACATCAAGCATTCTTTACCATTAAGTAGAAGACAACAAAATTCATATATAACTATATATTTTCAATTAATAAACAACAAAAAGCTTAACATTAAGCATCCTTAACCACCATTTCCAAAATAAATCCAAAACACTACATCACCCACAGCAGCAGTTACAAAATGAATCCATTGTCTCCACCATTACATACAAAATGCTGAACCCATTAAGCATCCTTTTCCAAAATAAATCCCAAACACTATACATCACCCACAATTCAGTTACAAAATGAACCCATTGTCTCCACCATTACACCATATTTTTAGTATATCCAACATGAACCCAAAAATTAAGCCAAACTTTTTATCATCACAAGATCGTCGCCCATCATTTTAGCATATCCAGAATGCTTTTGAAGGACCTGCAAATGAAGATATGCCAATATATTAGCAACCTGCTAACTATACACGAACAACCAGAAAAGAAAGACAAGTTCTTCCAAATTGTACAGACTAGACCACATTAGTTTGTGAAGGTTTAAACAAATTGTACAAACCTACTAACCGTTCTTCCAAACTGTTCGGACCTGCGTACAAAAAAGTTGGAAAAAAAACAATGTACAGAAAAAGCTTCAAGTGACAAAGGGAGCTTCAAGTGAAAAAAGAAGTTTAAATGAAGACGGGAAAAATTGGGAAACATTTTAAATGGGAAGTATAATTATTCTAGCAAGAATTACAGTAACAAGCTGGAAAAAACCAATGTAAAAGTTAAAATCAATAGACTGACACCACAAGGTGGTTTCGAGAGCAAGCCATTAAGGATGTCTCTTCCTCAGAAGGATAAATGACTTCCCAACCAGGGTTTTGCCTTAGGACGACATCTCTCAGTACTACCCATGGCCTTCACTGATTGGCCAATTACAACTAGGGGTAGTTGTAATCAAGTGCATGTAATATATGTATAAGGGTAGGGTTGGATACCATGTTCAGTCGCGCTTCAATAATTTAATAAGATACTGACTGTTGATGTATTCGAAAAAATGGTAAAATCAAAACATCACCTACTTGGTATCAATATGAATCTTAATATGAGGTTGGCTCGAACAACACAAGTTCTAATGCCTAAGAGTGGTTGTCAGGTGTTTCGAAAGCTTAATTGCTTTCGTTCAGTTATCTGATCAAACGGATAACTCAGTGTATCCAATACAACGATCTAGAACAGGGTTGATCCTATTATATCGAGAATTTCGAGAAGATACCAACTATGACCGAGTTCATAAGGTACCTTGAGGAAGATACACATCAGTATTAACCTGACGTGTACCGAGCAGAGTCTGATCCAACATCAGGATAATGAAGGGTCCGATTTGATTTCCCAATGTCCACCCAATACTCGGTTATCAGTAAAACCAATTACCGTACCGAGTATCCTCTGATGCTTGTCGAATATCATATGACGTCAATCCTGGTTTGGATACTAACGTTGTACTACTTCCTGTGTATACTTGTACCTATATAGGGATTGGTACCAGGGGCTGGCACCATTCGTGTATATATAAGAGTGTCGAAAATGAGGTAGTCACTCGGTCACTGGGTATAACTCACAAGATTTTGTTCACTCATGTCCCTGTTCTGTCACTATTCTCCCCAAAAGTATAAGCTGACTGGGCATACAAAGTGCAAACAATTGCAACTGCAACTGGTACCCCTTAAATAAAGTTACAGCAGCACCTAAATTACTGTATCATAGTGTGATTGAACCCAGGAAATGCAGTGAACCTACATGAATTTGCAGTAGACGGGATCAAGGTGGACAGATGCAAGCTAACCTGGGGTTAGGATACCAAGACATCCCACACACAGGTTCAATATTCTGAACTTGAAGTTCATTCTCCAAAATAAAGTTCAATGACTGAACTTGAAGTTTCAATTGTCTGAAATAAAGGTACAGATCGGATATCAAAACAGGGAACTGAACTCCTTAGTTCAGAAGGACTGTTTATAATGAGATAATGACCTGAACAAAATAATGGACTGATATATGTAGGTGATATGGACATTTAGAGACTGAATATAACTGTATAGTGTAAATCTGAGACTGAACATTTAGTCCAATAATTTGAACTTAAAACAAAACAATGGATACCCATCTAACATGCTCTAAAATTCAGTGTAAAAAATAACTTGGCAATATGTAAAAAATATCACTGGTTTCGGAGTTTCCAGGGAAAAGGACACAGTAAAAACAGAAGCTAAAATTCAGTCCAAAAAATCAGTCCAGAAAAGAAACCAATGTAATAAATACAAAATTTAACTTGAAAGAAAGGAAATGGAGAACCAAACATAAATTGCAGCCACGAAAGAAAACCAAACATAAGAATCACAGAGAAAAACCAATATAATAAGTTGATAGTTGGCAAATTACCTGGACGATGTACTGGATTGTTGAGAAAGTAGTTGAGCATTCAGGAACATGGCCACAACTTCATCTTTGAGCTCAGTCCTAAGCTCACTCTTGACCGCCTCAAGCTCTTTCTTGTGCCGGGCCTCTTGCTCCTCACGCTCTTTCCTTAAAACGTCAGTCTCTTCTCTCAACTTCTCCGCATATTCTCGTAACTTTTCACCATCTTCTCGTAGTTGTACAATCTCAGCATTTGTTGCTTGTTGAATCTCAGCCTGATGAGCTGCTAAGGATGTTGATCCTTTACCGCTTACACCTACTCCTTGGCCTAAAACTCGACCATGCCCATCTTGTCCGATCACTTCCCTGTAAACATTATTCAATTGCTCCTCGTTATCTCGTTCTTCAGCTGCTAGCTCTTCAATTCTCCTTTCTAACATTTTCTATAGCATGCAAGGAGGTTTGTGTTAAATTTCTCTAATTTGCAATAGACATTTTGTTAAAAAAAACTCATTACAAATATGAATTTTATATACCTCTGTTCCAGCAGCCCCGTCTTCTTCATTATAACTGCCATCTTTTCCTCTAGTGGCTCTCCACATGTTGACAAGGTCAACTGGCTTGTTTTCTAGCCTCCTCTGATGTGTATGCATGTTCCAAAGTAAGAAAAAATTTATACATTATCAACTGAAAATATATGACAATTATCTTACCAAAAAACACAATACTAACCTTTCTCTTTATTTCTGGAAAGGATCTTCTACCAGTTCTAGGGAGAGCACAAAGTTTTCCGCGATTAACTTGGTTCTTCTCCGAAACTTTCTAAAAAACATTTGGACATTATTTAGTAAATTGAAATAAAGGGTTTGCCACTAGCATGAATATGGATGTAAGTTATTTGTTAGTCGATTTATACCTGTGTGTTACCCAAGCCCCAATATGCCACTAGAGTTGGCCATTGACTGGGCTCCACCCGGGGCGGCACATTTGCTAGGCGCTCTTCATCGGTCTCAAACTTTGTATAGAAGTCTTTTTTCACTCGATGCTTGAAGGCCTTCCAGGAAATTCCCATTTTCTTAAAGCAAATAGCTTTAAAAGCATCGGGTGCATTTGTGTTTTCCTTAAAAAAACATGATATCTAAGTTATCAATATAAGTAGCCATTATCAATAGCAAAAATATGTGAACAACAGGTGATGGTAAAGCATTCAAACATGATATCCGAGGTTATACTTCCAAACAACCACAAGAACAACAAGATATAAATTAGTTGAATCATCCCAAACCAAAAACAAGTAACCACTTCAACATCTTCATTCCAACATTAAAAAATATAAACAAAATATTGCACTTGAAATGACAGTTTCAATCAACACTTCTAGGCCACAGCTGCTTCAATCGAATTGTTTTTACTCTTGATGGTGAATTATAGTGCTATGATCTATAGCTTACAATACAGACCTTGAGTGTTACAGACTACAAAGTCAATGCCAATGTGTCTATAGGTTTAGCAAGATAGACAATAGGGGGTTCACTATCAAGTAGGATAATAGTAAAAATAAAGATAGTAATCCATGAAAATACAGATAAAGAGACGGGAAAAGTTACCTTAACCGACGCCCAGACCATTTCTAGTTTATCCTTATCAGCCTTACGCCAAGATAACATTGTTAACAGAAACAATTTGCCATTTCGGGAAAGGTTACCAAGATGAGACATCAAATGGTGCCCATGTTCTCCAACTGGTTGGCAATCTTCATCCCACTTTATGATTTTTTTTACTCTATTATCCCATTTTTTCCATGGCTTAGCAGCTCCTCTATGTTGCCTAGTGGAAGGTCTACTCTCCATCGTACCTTATCAGAAACAAAAGGGAAAGACTCATAAATATACTACTTAAAAACCAGAACCATTAATAGCTCAAAATTTATATTATAAATTTCAATACAAAACTTACCCTTCGGTATTTTCTCAGAATTCTCTACTGGCTCATTATCTAAAGGCTCATCATCGCTCTCTTGAAAAATTTGATGTCTTGATATAGGAATGCGCAAGACATCCTCCATAAAAGAGGGTTCTAATCGTGGCTCTAATGTCCTCTCACCCATTGCTATGACATGTTCCATATTCTTTGCAATACGCGATGACCTACGCGTAGGACTGTTGTATGCAGCCTGAAAATACATAATCAATGTGGCAGTATATAGGTAGGTGCTGTCAAGATAGCCCAACACAGTGCCATAGGGAAGTTCAAACCATAGTACGTAGTAAGCTATGCAAAAAAACACTAATAAGACATAGAAGTTAGTTCAAACCATGGTAAAAATCTATGCAAGGAAGCTCAAACCATAGTAAAATACTCTTCCTCTACAATTTGATCCCAGTTGAAGCTAGGCATCAGATCGAAGCTCACCGTGGGTCTGCATGAGCTCAATAACATCCACGATGCGGCTCAACCAGCTCTACCAATGAAGAACCAAACCACCATAGCAGGATACCCGAGTATCAGAAGAAGTATCAATTGCACAGTGGCGTATCAGAAGAAAAGTGCACACTGGTGTATTAGAGCGTATCACAGCTCACTAGACATTGGCAGTGCAAGCATTGGTAGAGGGTCAAGACTAGCACCAATAGAGGATCAAGACTCGAGGACCACGGTTGTTGCTTTTCTCATCATTTGCTACATGTGTTGTATTAGATATAAGAAAATTAGATTCAATATGTATATAAAGAAAAGGAAAAATGGTCATCCTCGACAAAATTTGAGGATCAAATATCCAGAATTGTCAAGATAGTCCAACACACTAAAAAGACATAGAAGGAAGTTCAAATAAGAATAAAAATCTATGTAAGGAAAAGCTGAAACCATAGTAAAATACTCTTCCTCTACAATTTGATCCCAGTTGAAGCTAGGCATCAGATCGAAGCTGACCGTGGGTCTGCATGAGCTCAATAACATCCATGATGTGTGTAATGCCCCGCTCTGCACGAGGCATTTGGTTGGCTTGTTGGATGGGATCAGAATGTTGGACCGTGACTTATATTGGAGATCAGGAAAATTGAGACTGATGTAGTCTTTCTTAGCTGGTTAGACGGAATGGGTATTGGAATGTGGCTCGCTGGTGGAGCTACGCTTAGTGGGATTGGAGCAGGAAGACCGTTATATAAGGCAAGTGGAACTGTCCTCCTTCCTCCTTATTCCTGTATGCTTAATAAATGGAATAATGTGATGCTATGAATATGTCCCTAATATCTCTTACCTTGAATGTTGAATAATTGTGATGCGATGCTTTAGTTGCTAAATTGATAGAGATTCATATGCTGGAAATCATTGAATGAACAATACATGAACTTTGAATTGCTGAACGAATCACACTCGAACTGCTAATGTAACATGATGCCTGAGATTGAATTGATAATATCCCTTATGCTTAAGATCGATGAAATGAATGAATCACTCGAATAATGAGATGCTGCATAAATAATACATGAGAAAAGAATTGAATATGCTATTGTCCCTATGAAATGAATAAAATGCTACAGGTCCCTTTCAAATGAATGAATACTGTTGTTCCTCCTTAGAAGGAACAAATGAGAAATGTTGCAATAAAGCAATGAATGAGAAATGATGAGGCTTGGGATCGTTGAGATCACCAAATGAAATGATGGTAATGTTGGGAATGAATAAGTCATTGAACATGACTTGAATGAGATAAATGATGATGCACTGTTGTCTTTACTTCAATATTTTGCCATGCATTTTATGTTCACGATTGAGATGGACACGCATTCGCATGGTCATAGGACAACTTATGCATAAGTGATGGGGATATGTTTTCTCGGACGGTACCCCGGGACGTTAGGGCGACCGATCCGGCCTAGGAGAAAACATTGGCGTGCCAGTAGGGGCACGGGTTTTGTGAGGCATCCTTTGGGGCTAGCTACCTTCTCTGGAGTCATCTCATTACCAATGAAGACCTATATGGCAATGTCCGTATGGTTAAACACCAGTGACCATGTAGTCAGGATGCATGCTAATGAATGTCTTATGCAGGCAGAGTAAGTATATCTGCTAACCTGTAATTGATGCAGGTGTGTGGGAGTCGGCTATCGGTAAGAAATCACTTAAATGTGATAATTTAATATATGTGTTGGTTTAACTTGCATGCTTACGTTCCAAATAAGTTTGATGATGCCGTATGTAGCCTTTCAGAATGAGATCCTGCTTAACATGTTAAATTCAGTATGCTAGAAAGATGCCATGCTTTAATCATTGCTCAAACACAACATACATGCTAAGTGATGCTTGAAGTGAGAACTGTTATAACATGTTTAAGATGTTAATGTTAACGATGCCTCAATGATACCTTTTCTTGATAACACCTAGTATGCCTCAATGATGCCTTTGCATGATAACACCAAGAATGCTAAAAGATATGTCCACATGAATGCTACAAAGAATATGTTTACATGCTTCACTCTGATTATTGCCCATGAACTGTAAACTGATGCTAGGTCCCAAGTAGAAAGACCATTCTAATAAATGTTTGCTTAAATGATCACTTTAATGTTGGTTTATGCGAGTGAGTTGGATTCTACTCGCCAGTGCATAGATGATGTGCTGACCCACGTTTTGTGGGCAGGTGCTCTTGCTTGGAATATTCTACACACGAAGATCGGCTTGACTGGTTCCGCGGCATCGAAGATTTGTTGGGCATACAGAAGCTCTCCTTGTACAAGATGATGTCTTCTGTTTATAAAGGGCATAATGTATGGAACATGTAATCAGTTGTACCAGTGAGATTGTAAGCCAAGTCGGTATATCGAGTTGTAATCCATTGTATCCAAATATCAAATGTAAGCTGTATAGCATTGTTCAGTTGGGTTCCAATGTAAAGAGAGATGTACTGTAATCATTATACTTCAATACAAGTCTTGTACTCTTCTTTAATTATCAATAAAGAGAATAAAGTTCTATATATCTCTGTGTGGCTTCAAGTTACTCTTTTTCTCCGCTGCTGTAAAGAAGTGATGTACTTCTATTCAATGAGAAAGATTGTCCTCACTAACTTCAATTTGTCTGCTTCTGCCGCTGCGATGTGTTTCTATTTGAAGATAATCGATTATGTACCATCTTTGCCTAGTACAAGTGCAATACCAGACTTGTACGGCATCACGCCCAAGCGAGGACGATCGATTCCAAGAGATAAAATATGTGAAGAAATGACTCTACGAATCGGGGCGTGACAATGTGGCTCAACCAGCTCTACCAATGGAGAACCAAACCACCATAGCAGGATACCCGAGTATCAGAAGAAGTATCATTTGCTACATGTGTTGTATTAGATATAAGAAAATTAGATTCAATATGTATATAAAGAAAAGGAAAAATGGTCATCCTCGACAAAATTTGAGGATCAAATATCCAGAATTGTCAAGATAGTCCAACACACTAAAAAGACATAGAAGGAAGTTCAAATAAGAATAAAAATCTATGCAAGGAAAAGCTCAAACCATAGTAAAATACTCTTCCTCTACAATTTGATCCCAGTTGAAGCTAGGCATCAGATCGAAGCTGACCGTGGGTCTGCATGAGCTCAATAACATCCATGATGCGGCTCAACCAGCTCTACCAATGAAGAACCAAACCACCATAGTAGGATACCCGAGTATCAGAAGAAGTATCATTTGCTACATGTGTTGTATTAGATATAAGAAAATTAGATTCAATATGTATATAAAGAAAAGGAAAAATGGTCATCCTCGACAAAATTTGAGGATCAAATATCCAGAATTGTCAAGATAGTCCAACACACTAAAAAGACATAGAAGGAAGTTCAAATAAGAATAAAAATCTATGCAAGAAAAATCTCAAACCATAGTAAAATATTCTTCCTCTACAATTTGATCCCAGTTGAAGCTAGGCATCAGATCGAAGCTGACCGTGGGTCTGCATGAGCTGAATAACATCCAAGATGCGGCTCAACCAGCTCTACCAATGAAGAACCAAACCACCATAGCAGGATACCCGAGTATCAGAAGAAGTATCAATTGCACAGTGGCGTATCAGAAGAAATTTAAGTGCACACTGGTGTATTAGAGCGTATCAGAGCTCACTAGACATTGGCAACGCAAGCATTGGCAGAGGGTCAAGACCAGCATCAATGGAGGATCAAGACTCGAGGACCCCGAATGTTGCTTTTCTCATCATTTGCTACATGTGTTGTATTAGATCAAGATAGTCCAACACACTAAAAAGACATAGAAGGAAGTTCAAATCAGAATAAAAATATATGCAAGGAAGCTCAAACCATAGTAAAATACTCTTCCTCTACAATTTGATCCCAGTTGAAGCTAGGCATCAGATCGAAGCTCACTGTGGGTCTGCAAGAGCTCAATAACATCCACGATGCGGCTCAACCAGCTCTACCAATGAAGAACCAAACCACCATAGCAGGATACCCGAGTATCAGAAGAAGTATCAATTGCACAGTGGCATATCAGAAGAAATTTAAGTGCACACTGGTGTATTAGAGCGTATCAGAGCTCACTAGACATTGGCAACGCAAGCATTGGCAGAGGGTCAAGACCAGCATCAATGGAGGATCAAGACTCGAGGACCCCGGATGTTGCTTTTCTCATCATTTGCTACATGTGTTGTATTAGATCAAGATAGTCCAACACACTAAAAAGACATAGAAGGAAGTTCAAATCAGAATAAAAATCTATGCAAGGAAGCTCAAACCATAGTAAAATACTCTTCCTCTATAATTTGATCCCAGTTGAAGCTAGGCATCAGATCGAAGCTCACCGTGGGTCTGCAAGAGCTCAATAACATCCACGATGCAGCTCAACCAGCTCTACCAATGAAGAACCAAACCACCATAGCAGGATACCCGAGTATCAGAAGAAGTATCAATTGCACAGTGGCGTATCAGAAGAAATTTAAGTGCACACTGGTGTATTAGAGCGTATCACAGCTCATTAGACATTGGCAGTGCAAGCATTGGTAGAGGATCAAGACCAGCACCAATAGAGGATCAAGACTCGAGGACCCCGGATGTTGCTTTTCTCATCATTTGCAACCATAGTAGTAAGCTGTACACTAGAACAGTAAAAAAATCGCTTATGATCAAATTTTTAACCTTTTTTATTTTAGGGACAGAAGAGTCATCATTGTTTGCAACCTGCAACATAAGAAAAATAGTGAGATATTCCAATGAATGAAGACAGAAAACATAAGACTTGATATCCAATTTATTACCTTCTTCATTTTAGGGTCGGAAGGTTCTTCATTATGGTTGCTATCTTCCTCGCTAAGCAAGTCATCACCGACGGGGATATACTCATCATCTCTTTCACTTGCGCTTCTTTTTCCCATCTTACTCGAACTTGTTCGAGTAACCATCTTCGAATTCATTACAAGCTTTGAAGCTTGTTACAAATTCAAAGCATCCATTTTTATTTTATTTCTAGTAATATTTTCCAATCTTTGCCTCTCATATCCCGACATGAACCCAGGCTTGATAAACTTCTTCTTTTGTGGGGACATTTTTCCTAATAGAAGTTAAAAATTGCAATATGCAGGGTTATCCCGTGATTGGTCATTACAAACCTACACTATCAACTCAAATACAAATTGCAGTCTCGTATAAGTAGCATGATGAATTAAAGGGATACAGAAGCCAGAATAGTAGAGCCACTAAATAATTTGATGGTACTTTACAATTTGGATGCTTTATCACAGAACATGTAGAAGCCACTAAATAATATATGTTTATCACAGAACATGTAGAAGCCACTAAATAGTAGAGCCACTAAATAATATATGTTTATCACAGAACATGTTTATCACAGTAATGTCTAGAGGGACAAAATGGACAAAAAAGTAATAATTAAAACACAATCTAATTGGATACAAACACATATATGATTAAAATTATATTACAAGATAATGTCACAGAACATTTTTGTTCCAGACTTCCAGTCTATTGAGGAGTTTCTACGTCAAAATACCTGATAAGCAAACGACTTGCGTACATTTACTATCATCATGCGGACATTACAACATTAATGATATTTATTATTAACAGCACAATGACCACAATAGGATGGCTAGCACACCCAAAAGCCACTAAATAGTAGAGCCACTAAATAATATATGTTTATCACAGAACATGTTTATCATACATCATGTAAAAGCAAGTATATGACAAGATGAATGAAGTATAGTATAGCTTCTACAACCACTTTCCTGTAAACATTTTTTCTAATAGAAATTGAGAATGAATGAAGTAAAGGAAATAAGCAAAATTAATCAACATTCACTGAAATAAGCAAAATTCATCAACGTTCAATCACAGTAGATAAAACAACCAACAACTTGAAAGGATATAAAATAGCTAAGAGATACAAGTTTGTAATTTGATATCCATCACAAATAGTTGCAAATCAAGCTACAAACTTGCTACTCATGGCCACTGTCATCATGGTCATCATCACTATCACAAATATTTGTGTCAACCACCAAGCCCTCTACTCCTTGCCTAACCCAAGATCCAGTATGAGCTTCATCCAGATGTTGCATGCTATAAGGTTCCACTCTATTAGCTTCTAAATCTTCTACTATTGTTGAGTACTTGTCAAATGCGTCTCGCGGCGACATCTGAACAACAACATGCCAATCTGACTCTAGAGGGTCTTGAACATACCAAACTTGTTCTGCTTGGGATGCTAAGATATAAGGTTCATCAATCACCCTATTCTCTTTGTATAACAAATGATTGAAGTTCACCAGAGTAAAATTAAACTCATCCACTTTCTGGCCCACTCGTGGATTAACCCAGTTGCACTTAAATAAAACATACTTCATGCCGTTCAAATATTTTATCTCAATAATGTCTATCAGTTGTCC
The DNA here is from genome assembly GCA_029216955.1 of Iris pallida. NCBI lineage: Eukaryota > Viridiplantae > Streptophyta > Magnoliopsida > Asparagales > Iridaceae > Iris > Iris pallida. The sequence continues at coordinate 6,227,155 of JANAVB010006394.1, forward strand.
GTAGAATATAACATCCCCTGTAAGAGGATTTCTATCTTTCCGACTAGAATAACTCATTTGTTCTGCTTTTAGGAAGACTCCACTATTCTGAGTTTTTCTACGAAGATCAATTTTTTTTGTTCGAAATCTAAAACCATTAACAATGTAAGAATTGAATTTCAAAGCATCCTTAAGAGGGCCTGAAGCTAAGCTTCTGATCTCCTCTGATATTTGTACGTCTGGTAAACCTTTCACCTATATTAAAAAACATTAAATAAGTTTAATAATGATATTTTACTGCAAGTTGTCAAAAATATTAAATGTTCATTAAAAGATACATCTACTTACATGCTCCTTAAACCAAGTGACAGAGTGTTCATTATGAAGGCGACTAATAAGGTGTCGTTGTGAAACTTGTGGATATTTTGACCCAAGTTCAGCAAGGTGTTTCCTGTATAAAGATGTAGAAATTTATTTCAATTACATAACTAAACGAGAGGATATAAATCATGGTATTAGTCAAGACAAACTTACTCAATGAATGGTGCTACTGCCTCCGTGTTGGCAAGCACATATCGATGAGCTTGTATTTGCATAATTGGATCAAGTCGAAAGTGCACTGCTTTACCTAAAACACGACCAGATTTCTTTCCTCCATCATCATTTCTTCTTGGCCGCTTCATTTTGGTTTCCGTACTATTGTCCAAATACCTTGAGCAGAAAGTCATACATTCTTCTAACAATACTGATTTAGCAATAGAAGCCTCTGGATGAGCACGATTCCGCACATAAAGTTTTAAGGTGTGCAAATATCTTTCCATGGGATACATCCAACGATACAATACTGCTCCAGCAATTTGTAACTCATCCACTAAATGCATAGGCAAGTGTTCCATTATATCGAAAAATCCAGGTGGAAAAATCTTCTCAAGACTACAAAGCGTAAGTGCCATACGATCTTGAAAATTTTTCAAGTCTGTAATACTATTTACACTTGAACACAACACCACAAAGCAGTTGCTTAATTCAATTAAGGATTTAACAACATGCTTTGGTAAGACCCTTCGAATAGCTATAGGAAGTAACTGTTGCATTAAAATGTGATTGTCATGACTCTTAAGACCCCACATACTCCGCTCTTCTGTATGCATGCATCGAGATATATTAGATGAATAACCATCAGGGACTTTTACATCTCGCAACACTTTCAAGAAAATGTCCTTTTCTTTGTTGCTCATTGTGAACTCAGCTAGAGGCAAGTACTCTAGAGTTCTTCCCCGTGGTTGAGGATGTAGCTCTGATCGAATTTTCATATCTCTGAGATCTTTTCGAGCCTTTATATTATCTTTTGTTTTGCCTTTAATACCTAGCAAAGTAAAAATAACATTATCGCATACATTTTTTTCAATATGCATAACATCTAGATTGTGGCGAATCATATTGTGTTCCCAATATTGTAGTTCAAAAAAGATGCTCTTCTTCTTCCAACCTAATCTTGTTTTTGGCAGACTGTGTGTTTTTGCTCTCTCTTTTTCTTCTTCTTCCCTCTTTCTTTTTGTAAAGAGGTCCTCCTTCTTATATTCAGTTAAAACATTGAGATCATTCAACTGCTTTAACACTTCTGTTCCAGATAATGTCAAAGGTGGTGGCCTCATTTCTAATTTGCCATTAAAAGTTACCCTCTCCCTTCGAAACTTATGGCGCCCCGATAAGAATCTTCGATGACCCCAGTAACAATACTTGCCACCATTTGTCAATCGGGTAGCTTGATGATCCCTATTACAATAAGGAAAAGCAAATTCACCTTTTGTGCTCCATCCTGACAACATAGCATATGTAGGAAAGTCGCTAATTGTCCACAACAGTGCTACATTTAGTTGAAATAACTGTTTGGTTGATGCATCATAAGTAGAAACACCAACCTCCCAAAGTTCTTTCAACTCCTCTACTAACGGTTGCAGATAAACGTAAATCTTATCACCTGGACCTTTTGGTCCATCAATAAGAATAGACAAAATTAAGTTAGGTTGCTTCATGCACAACCACGGGGGTAAGTTGTAAGGGATGACTACAACAGGCCAGGTACTGTGAGCAACACTCATATTACCAAACTGATTAAATCCATCGGTAATTAACCCAAGTCTAACATTACGACTGTCTCTGGCAAAGGATGGATTATTATCATCAAAAGCCTTCCAAGCAAGAGAATCTGCCGGATGCCTCATTACACCATCCTCTACTCGCTTCTCAGCATGCCATTTCATAAGCGAAGCTGTATGCGATGACCAAAACAATCGTTGCAGTCTTGGTATTAAAGGAAAATATCGAACCTTTTTCTGAGAAACTTTAGTACCCTGGTCAACCGGAGGAAGATTACCCTCGTTGGCATGATCAACTTTATATCTAGAAGCCCCACAAATCTCACATTTGTCGAGATTCTCAGTTTCATTTTGAAACAACATACAACTATTAGGACAGGCATCCCATGTTTTGTAAGTGAACCCCAAGTCAGTAGTTAGCTTACTGGCTTGATAGTATGATTTGGGAATCTTGGCACACGGAAACACCTTTTTTAAGAAGACCAACAGCATTGTGAAAGAACGATTTGTCCATCCATTAAGTTGCTTCAGGTGTAACAGTTGGACAACAAATGATAGCTCAGTGACACCTTTAGGACAACTCTCGTACAAATCGCTTTCTGCTTCATTTAGAAGTTTGAAGTATTTCGGCATGCATTCATCGAACCGCAAGTTTTCTTCTGCCATGGGCTCTTCCTCGCAACCCATATTTTCTATCATGCATGAGAATCCCATTCCCTCTCGTACCATTGTTGTCATATTAGCACATTCATTTAATCCAGCATCACTTTCATCAACTGACATATCATCTCCTATATTATCGGTGTTATTACCCAAACCACCCAATAACTCCCCATGATATATCCAATCCATATAACTCCTTTCAAATCCATACATCTCTATATGAACCTCCACAGTCTGTCGATTGTGATAAACACGATTTACACATCTACTACATGGGCAATAAATATGGACCGTATCAGCATTCTTAGTTCTATATGCAAATTTAAGAAATGCTTCGACCCCATCCTTGTATGCCTTTGAATTCCAATCATGTGATCCAATCCAACGCTTATCCATATCAATTTCCAAAAGACAATTATCACCTAGCACCATCCAAAATATATATTCAGAACAATAGTTGTATCTTTATTGTTTCAAGAATTCAATTTGAAATTTCTATTTGAGGCAAATTGAGGCAAAAACCTTGAGGCAGCAGCTATATAACTTTCTAATAATTAAAATACAGAGGCAAATTAGAGTTAAAATCATATAACTTGAGGCAGCAACTATAGCTTGAGGCAGCAACTATATAAGTCTTATCCATTTCAGTTTCCAAAAAAAAATATACTTTCTAACAAATTAGAGTTAAAATTCTTATGCAATATATCAAGCAAAGACAAATTTAATAATAGAGCAAACACTTATTGGTAGCCATGTACTAATGTGCCCAAGAAGAAGAAATAATAAGCATATAGATAACCAATTGATTATGACAATTACTAGCTAGAAAAAGGAAATTAATATACCAAGGTTGATTATGACTTACTGACATGGAACTAACACATGGCACAAATAACCAATTTCAACTGAAAAGCTCAAGCATGATTCACAAATGTTGATTTTCAACAAACTAAAATCTACAAAGAACATAGCCAGGTTCAAATTCATCTCCATTTATAATATGTTTAACATCAATCCAGAATGGGCATGCAAATGTGTCCCAATTTTTTAAAAAAAACCCATTTTTTACAAATAATCACAGTAATTTCTACATGAACGCATAATCACAATAATTTGACAAATTAAAATCTACAAACAACATAGCCAGGTTCAAACTCATGTTCCTATCCATGCAAATGTGTCCCAATTTTTCACAAGAAAACCCAATTTTTTACAAATCATCACAATAATTCCTACATGAACGCATAATCGCAATAATTTGACAAATTAAAATCTATAAAGAACATAGCCAGGTTCAAACTCATGTTCCTGTCCATGCAAATGTGTCTAGACCTGTCAAGTCAGCCGGGCCGGCCCGACACTGAATTTGGGTGGGCCGGGCTCGGGCCTCTTCGACCCATGAACTATAGCGGGCCGGGCCGGGCCGGGCCAAGGGTGAAAAATCTCAGCCCAGTCCGGCACGTGACCCACGACATGAAGACTGGCTGGCATGTACCCACAAAAAAAGCCAAACTATAGCATGTACCCACAAACAACACAGTCACCGTTCATCGCCCGTCATGAAGACTGGCTGGCATGTACCCACAAAAAAAGCCAAACTAAGCACAGCACAGCAAAAAGCAAAGCCAAGCAAACCCAAGCCAAGCAAAGCACAAATTGCTTGGCCAAAGCCAAGCACAGCACAAATTGCTTGTGCTAAAGCCAAGCATAACACACATTGACAAACAAATGATAAGCAGTGTTTGGGGTTCGGGCCGGGCCGGGCTGGGATGGGCCGGCCCGGCCCAATTGACAGGTCTAAATGTGGCCCAATTTTTCAGAAAAAAATCTATTTTTTCACAAATAATCACAAATTAATGACAATGTGCACATATTGTGGTGTTCTAACATATTTTTGCCACCAAATAATTTTCTCAATAAACTGATATACTTCATAAACCGAAATCTTCCCAAAAGAAAAATAATCACCTAAATAACTGATGCTTAAAACTAAGACAAAAACATGCAGCCGGGAACAGTATCACATGTAAATAATTATGAAAAATTGGTACATAATCCTAAAAAAAATCTTGGTAAATAATCCTGTATAAACAGTGTCACATGTAATTAAATTCGAGCAAAAAATTGGTAAATAACTCTTATTAGAAATGTCAGTACGTTTGATGTATATGAGAAGACCACAAGGATACTAAGCACCATTAACTAGAGATGGTCGCAACCACTGCCAGTTAGTTTAACAAAAGTTTCATCCTTTCAAGTGTCTTGTATTTGTGCAGAACTAACATTGTCCAAGATGTATGTAAAACAAGTGGCATAAGTCTAACAAGGTTTAATGGTAATCTATGATTCAGGACCGTACAACTCATTTCGCAACCATTCCCACTGAGTCTCCCCCAATATAGTTCCATCACTAGACAGTGGGTCTCTGTGATATCTAGTATCCAAGAGAATAACCTGTAAGGTACACCCAGTTATTTGCTACAGACACACACACACATATACACACATATACACACATATCCAAGAGAATAACCTGTAAGGCACAAATATATATATACACACATGTTTTACACATTGAAATCTGCAGACGTCAGGGAAAAAGTATGAGTTGCATAGGATAATGAAAAAAGAAGAAGTGATGGGTGCCTCAAAATTGTCAATCTTGATGATATGTGCAAACCATTCTCCACTGCCAGAGAACAAAGTAGCAATGATGAACAGTATCACTAGAGTATGACTAAACAATAATTGTCATTGATAAATAGTGATGACAGAAGTCAATTCATGTATATGGACAAGTAATCAATTTCAAGCAAATGTTGATAAAAAAATTGGTAAATAACCTAGGACAAAATAACATGCAGCCATGTAAACTGTGTACAACACTCATATTTCTAGCAAAAATTTGAGTAAAGTATAAAACACTCAAATCTCAAGCAAATAATCTAGGACAAAATTACATGCAGCCGTGTAAACAGTGTGAAACACTCAAATTTTAAGCAAAATTTCAGTAAACAGTGTAAAACCCTCAAATTTTAAGCAAATAATCTACGACAAAATTACATGCAGCCATGTAAATAGTGTGAAACACTCAAATTTTAAGCAAAATTTCAGTAAACAGTGTACAACCCTCAAAATTTAAGCAAATAATCTACGACAAAATTACATGCAGCCGTGTAAACAGTGTGAAACACTCAAATTTTAAGCAAAGTTTCAGTAAACAGTGTAAAACCCTAAAATTTTAAGCAAATAATCTAAGACAAAATTACATGCAGCCGTGTAAACAGTGTGAAACACTCAAATTTTAAGCAAAATTTCAGCAAATAGTGTACAACCCTCAAAATTTAAGCAAATAATCTACGACAAAATTACATGCAGCCGTGTAAACAGTGTGAAACACTCAAATTTTAACCAAAATTTTAATAAACAGTGTACAACCCTCAAATTTTAAGCAAACAACCTACGACAAAATTACATGCAGCCGTGTAAACAGTGTAAAACACTAAAATTTCAAGGAAAAATTGAGTAAACGGTATAAATAGTGCAAACAATCTAGGACAAAATAACATGCATCCAAATATTAGGGAAAGTATAAAACATTTTGGTAAAAAATTCTAAAGATTGGGGGAAGTATACCAAGCCGCAGCAATGGAGCACCTAGGGTTGGAAGATCGGACAGAGAGAGAGCAATGGTCGGGGAGAGAGAGAGAGAGCAGCAACACTGGAGCACCAGGTCGGAAGAATGGTCGGAGAGAAAAAAGAGCAGCAACACTGCATCACCTAGGTCGGAGAGAGAGAGAGAGAGAGAGCAGTTCTATCGCCATTTTTGATCGGAAAGAGAGAGGAAGAGAAAGTTTTTTGATCGGACAGAGAGAGAAGTCCTATCGACTATAGGAAATAGGTTTTGGGATGGACGGTCTGGATTAATCCATCCGATCGAATGGTTACGATGGAAACACGTGGAGGTAAGCTTTCCCCTCATATAATTTGGCAATTAGCCGCCACACGTGTGGTATTCCCGCCAACATATTTGGGACGAAAATATGTATTATTTGGAACAAAAATTTTCATCAGTCCCAAATAGTGATCATTTTCACAATCTGTCCTAAAAAAGCAACATTTTGTTACTAAAAATATAGCCGTCCCTAGAATTATACTTTTAGGACTTTTTAGACTAGTGTTCCTTATAGTGTCGTCCCCAAAAGACACTTTTTTTGTAGTGCTTGGCGTCTCTGTACCGACGGGGGACGATATCTATACAGACAGGAAAAAAAATGATAAACCAAAACACTTACTTTGTACCGTCGGCCCAGATCTCCGTCCTCGTCTCCTCCGGAGGTACGCATGCATCATCTGCCTGATGTTGGTCTGTCGTCGGCTCAGCCTCCTCCATATGCTCATCTGTCTCCATCGTCGTATCAGCAGGAGGAATGCTAGAAGACGGAGCAGTCTCAGGCCTGGAACTACTCATCTCAGGAGATATGCCACGTAGCGTCGGGGCAGGTGGAGGTACTGTACGATACATATGAGTACTGGGCGATGAGGATACAGAGCCGGTACCAGTTGGAGGTACCAAAGGAGTACCCTATCCTCTGCTAGTACCAGTATCCCGTGCCCCATGTCGGGACATGCAGAACGATCCGCGATGACCTGTCATAGCTGATAACAACATATGATGAGATACAACAAATAATAGTACATTAGAAATATAAAAGTACAACAAAGACAAGATAATAACCACGACAATATATGATGATACATTTTACAAGAAACATCTAAGTCCAGATAGTATATTCTACAAAAAATATCTAAGTTCAGATAGTACATTCTACAAGAAACATCTAAGTCCAGATAGTACATTCTAAAAGAAATATTTAAAAAATGAAAGTACATCTCTCTCAATTATCTTCAGAATATTCATCTTGTTCATCTTCCTCGACCTCATCTTCCTCTTCCTCCTCCTCCTAATCTTCAGTTTCATCTTCGCCTTCGTCGGCTTCGCCTTACTCTTCGGATAATTCTACATCTTCTACATTAGTCGTGTAATGCGTAACTTCCGTGGTGTCCATATCAATAATATTGGTTAGAAGAGGTAGCTCGTCCTCCTGATAAGCTTTTTCGTCAACATCAAAAGTATCTATATCTTTAGTCTTGCATACTGCCCACCAGTCAGACTCCGTTGCTTCCCGTCTCGGATAAGCTGTGAAGTATACGAGCTGAGCCTGAGTTGATAGGACAAATGGTTCGTAGCCATGATATCTACGCTTGTAGTTTATATCCACAAGACCATGCTTGTCAATTTTCTAACCTTGATTTTCAATCGGATCGAACCATTCACACTTGAACAACACGATCTTTGCTGGTTCTCTGCCATAATTATATGTCAACTGCACAATCTCTCGCAAGATGCCAAAGAAAATTATTTCCTGGATCGACGTCTTTGTAGTTCGAAGATTTGATACAAAATAACTATTTTTCGTGGAATCAAGATCCAGGAAGCTGTCTCTGATCGGAGCATTTGTCGACTTGAACCTAAAGCCATTGTCACAGTAACTTGGCCATATTTTAACAAAAGTAATTGGTCCCTTGGCAAGAGTTCTAATTAATTCAACCTCTGGTAAAATTAGACGATCGACCTGAATACCAGAGAAGAGATGATAAGTTATTTATTACGTAGTTGCATTAGAAAAGGCCAGTAATTACCGAGTTGCTTACATATTCGCTCAACCAAGAAGAAAAATGATGTCTCATTTCTTTTTCTAATGCTTCGTCTGTTAGGTAGGGTCTAACCGACCTTAACTCATCATTATATGTGCTGAAAAACAACGAAGCCACCACCGATTAGTACAATAATATTAGCTTATACTATTACATTGAGATGACGTAAACTCATCATTAATTACTTACCCCTCTAGCTTCTCCACTTCATCCTCGTCGTAATTGAATAATATATACAACTGAGAAGCCCTTAGCTCTTCGTCATTCAAATATCTCTTCTTCATTTTCCCCGAAGGCTTTTCGGACGCATTAAATACTTTCAATATTCCATCATTAGATTCTTGATATCCGTCGTCATTTTTTGGAGCCCTCGTTCTATTCGTAGAAACATGAGATTTGAAATACGTCGAACAGAAGTTTGTAAAGGCTTCACAAATAGAACCCTCGACCCGAGCCTTGGTTTTTACCTTCCTCTTTAGGTAGTTCAAATGCCACTCAAACTGGTACATCCACCGATAACCGACGGGCCCACCAACACGTGCCTTGTAGGAAAGATGAATTGGCAATTGCTCCATGGAGTCGAAGAATCCAGAAGGAAATACCTTCTCAAGGTTGCACAGTGTTACCGCAATATCGTTCTTCTGCTTTTCTAGACGATCGATGAGCAACTTAGTAGAACAAAGATCTCTGAAGAATATGCTAAGCTCGGTCAATGGATCCAAACAACCTGGGGTAAGAATTCTCGAAATGCAATTGAAATTAACCTCTCCATGAATACGTGATAATCATGGCTCTTCATACCTGTCAGTTTGTTCTCCTTGAGGTCGACGCATCTTCTCAAGTTCGAAACATACCCGTCTGGAAATTTTAAACCTTGAATCCACCTACAAAGTCTGACTTTATCCTCCTTCTCCAGTGAAAAAATTGCCTTAGGCTGCTTCAACTCACCATTCCCCTTCTCTATCAAATGCAATGCAGGACGTCTACATATTTCTTCCAAGTCCAATCTAGCCTTTGGATTATCTTTCGTCTTCCCCTTTACGTCCATTATAGTATTAATTATGTTGTCAAACACATTCTTCTCGATATGCATGACATCAAGGTTAGGTCTAATCAGATTAGTGCTCCAATATGGCAGATCCCAGAATATACTCCTTTTCGTCTAGTTATGAGTGCGACCAAATCCGTCACACTTATAGCCCGTAGCAGGCTCTTCAATAGCTCTTGGTAAATCTTTTATCTCTTTTCATATCGTGTATCCGGGCTACCTTGGCGGGGAATTAGCCTTCTCCACAACGCCAACGCGAAAAGCATTCTTGTTCCTCCGGTACGGATGATCCTTCGGCAGGAATTATCGATAACAATCGAAGAAGTACGGTTTACCTCCGTATTTCAAACGGAAAGCCTTAGTGCGGTCCATACAATACGGACATGAAAGGCGACCATGCATGCTCCATCCAAATAACATACCATATACCGAAAAGTCGTTGATGGTCGACATAAGTGCTGCCCGCATCTGAAAATTTTATTTTCTAGATACATCATACGTGTTGGAACCTACTTTCCACAACTAATTCAACTCATCAATAAATGGCTGTAAATACATATCGATATTCCTTTTCAGATTGTTCGGACCTGGGATAATAACGGTGAGGAACAGATACGGAGCCTTCATGCACATCCAAGGTGGTAGATTGTACGGAGTGACGATCACGGGCCAACATGAATACTGGGATCCCGAAAGTCCGAATGGGGTAAAACCGTCGGAGTTGAGACCCAATATGACATTACGCGGATCAGAAGCAAAATCTGGATACTCTCGATCAAAGTGCTTCCATACTTCTCCATCAGATGGATGATCCAACACTCCTTCGGTCTGTTCTCGCTTATTCCAACTCATGTTTTCTGCAATTTCCTTCACCATAAACAACCGCTGCAACTGCGACGTCAATGGCAAGTAGTGCATCGAATCGGTTGGCTCCTCAGGTGCATCATGATTGTCCGAATCGAAACTAGGCCCCTTCGTGTCAAAAACCTTGTCCACCAACCCATCGTCGTAAGCAGCGTGGTTGTGGACATCCACATAAGGCTATTTTTTATTTTTATTTACTATGTATATATATACATTTGTATATATATAGATACATAAACTTCTATATATATATATGTATATATAACCATATGACAACACAACCCTATATATATAAATAAATATTCCATAGTCAAAACCAAAATGATAATTTCCTTGTGTATGGTTCATAAGAATATGCACATATGTACATATAATTCATTTGAAAATGAAATATCAGAATAAACGAATACTAATTATATTATTTAAGAAGAATAATAATAATAATAATAATAATAATAATAATAATAATAATAACCAACTAAAATGACCAATAAGAGTTTTTGGTGAGCATATCATACCCCATATTTATTTGGTCCTAGAAATTCGTACAATTATTCTAAAACAACATTTAAATAAACTATTAAATATTTAGAAAATATTTTTCAAGTCCTAAAAAAATAAATAAGTAATATTTGTACACACATAAAATGTCTACATGGCCGTCTTTGGTCTTTCTACATGTCCACATGGACTTGGATTTGGTTCGGGTCCAGTTTGGACTAAATTGGCACAACCGGGTCTCCTAAAATCTTAATCTTAATTAATATATAATTAATTAATCCATAGGGATTAAGTCGCAACTTGGCATGGTTTTCCTAGTTAGGACATCACTATGGTTCAGCCTTCCCTACCAGGGCTAATACACTAGTCAAAGCACGTCATTGCACTACCCGTGCCATGATTCCTAGTCACCTTGTAATCCAAATCTCAACTATGACTAAGACCATCTATCGTAATAATTAACTAATTAATTATTTATAAAATTCTAAAAATCACATTTAAATCAAATAAATAATATTAAAATATTTCAAAAAATTTCGGGAAGAGGAGCTACAAATCTACCCACCTTAAAAATAAATTCGTCCTCGAATTTAAGGACTACCAGAATTCAGTCTTTGTAGGTTGGTGAGAGGTAGTAGAACTTTATGATAAAAAAATTGATAAATAAATGAAATAGGACGAAAAGGTTTGAAGCTCTAAAATGCTCTCATCTTAAATTTTGAAGCAAGTCTGCTAAGGAAAATAATCATAAACAAAGTATTGACGAAATCTGCCTTCAACCCCGACAAATAAAATATGTGAATAAGTAAAAAAATTTGAAATTCAGGAAAAGGGAATCTAGGGATTTGACCAAATTATGCCCCAATTCATTCATAAAATATTGTCTAAAATAATATTTATTACTTTAAATAATCCTTGTAATGAAATCAATTGTCCAAATATTGTTAAGAACAATTTAGATACTTATAGCTGTATATTTCCCACAAATACAATATCTTCGAAAATAATATAGTAGTAATTTGAATTTTAATATAACTCATGATAAAATAGTAATTCCAATAATCATAGAATAAAATCTCTTCTAGAGTTTTGCAAATCTTCCTTCACTTTTTTTTCCATAATATCTAAAATAGAAATATAATAAAATTATTTCTCGATTTGGAAAAATAATTAAACTAAAATAAACTAAATAGAGAATGTGAGAAAACGGAAAGTGGGCTTACGACCTACCCACCTTAGAATGATTTGTCCTCGAATTTAAGGACTATGCTAATCCAATCTTTCTAAGATTTAAATAAATATTGGATCTAACAAATCAAAATCGATCCATAAAGATTAAAAAAAATGATTCAAGATTTTATTAAAATATTAAAAAATTGCATTTGATCGAATCTAAATATAATACAATAATAATTTAAATGAATAATATGTTTATCAAATGACTTGGAAAATATGGCTTGTATTATTTAAAAAATACATATCTTTGTTAGTCCAAGACTGAATCAAACTAACTATAATATAACAAACTAAATTTAATTGATAATTAATATTAGCATAATTTAAACGATATTTTATAAATTCTAAATCAAAAATGGTTTGACAAAAAAAATTGTTGTCATCCAAATATATTCTATAGTGGTTACAAATAAAATCTATTTTTTTAACCAAAATTTATTAAAATAAAACAAAATAAAACTTTTGAAAGTAGGGATGTGGGTTTACAATTCTACCCACCTTAGAATATTTCGTCTTCACAATTTCAAAGAGTACGATTAGGCACGACTATGAAGAATAATCAAGAGACCAAATTTTTAATTGATAAGAATAAAACGACAAATGGTATAATCAAGGGAGTTATATGATTCATGATCTAATTAGTCACGCATAAAATGACAAAGATACTAAACAAAAGGAGAGTGTGCTTTGTTACGACCAGTATTCGGTCAAATGGTCTAGTTGACAACCAAATATTTTTAAGAATGGTCAAGATTGAAATGGTTGGGCACGACCAATCTATGATCAGCATGGTTGAATCATTACCAGCTTTTTAAGGACTGACCAAAGTTCTCGATGAAATCTAAACAAGATTTTAATCGCATTTAAGATGCAGTCACGATCAGGACTAATCGTGCAAGTCATCCAAGCAGGGTAAAAATAGGAAGTCGACATGAGCATGATCATGATCAAAATATATAGTCATGACCGTAGTTGGAACGAAGGTATAACCTTAGCTATGATTTAGTCTTGATAAAATGGTTTAAGGTTGATCAAAATTGAAATCATCTTGGTACGAACAACTAGTTGAACAAAATTATTTAGAAACGATCATGGAATTGAATTCTAGGATGACAGCAAATTGGCACGATCGAAATAGAATCGAATAGCTTGGTCGTGATCAAAAAGTATTTAAGGGTGATCCAATCGAAATCGTTCTAACACGAACGATTGTGTAGGCATGATCATAGAATCAAACCTAAGAAAGGATATGAATTGACTCGATCGAAATATAATAAAAGGAGTCTAGTCATGATCGAAATTGTTCAAGGATGATCAAATCCAAAATCGTTTCGATATGCTTAAGATATTTATCCACAATTATTTAGGCACGAGTTTAGAATCAAAATCTAGATAAGCTTAGAAATCCAGTCGAAATTACGTTAAAAGATGACAATCTAAAAATAGAAGGATAAGAAAGGAAGGGAGAATTACTGATTTATTGAGGAGATTGTGACTAGGAATAAGCATAAATCAATTTAAAAACTTAATAGTTATATGCCAATAAGACGTAGTCTCCATGGTATTCGAAACTTGTTAACATAGTCAAAGTCATTTTACCGAGAATTTATGCCTCGTCAGTGTACAGCTAGCTGCATTAAATCCTTGGTTCCACAACTCAAGCTAGGTTGCGATAACGAATACTCTATCTTGACATAACAACTCATGGATGAAATTGGACGACCAAGATATAATTTTAATTATGTTCGATCACCCACGCTTACTTAAAATTATTTCAACTTAGGGGTCATGCCACTCCAGTGCACTGCTGGCTGCAGTGAATCCACAGTCTCGATAATTCAAATAAGTGACGACAGTACGTTGCTGTCTTGTCATCGCAAGTCATCAAAATTATTCCAACTATATTCCCAAGAATATCAAAGGAGTTTAAAATATTATAGAAGTTGATAAGGATAGAAAAATGTAAGTACCTGTTCTTCAAGTATAATGTTAGCTTCTTGAAAAGAAAAACAATTGATTAGGAAGGATAATGATCGAAGTCAAAATAAGTAAAAAAAATCTTATAATCCTTATTTCACGGATATTCAACGATTGGGAGGAAACTTTTGAATCCAAAAACTTAACTCGAGATTAATAGACAATCGAGTGAGAAGTTATTATTATTATTTTAAATAATTCCCTAGGTTCAAGGAAAAGAATATAAGTGATACGAACTTATGATATGGTGATGTTTAGAAAAGATATAAGATAAAGTTGTACAAATGATCATGATTAGCGAGAAATGACAGAAGGCAAAAGAAATATAAGCTTAAATTTATATTTCTCCAATATTCAAAATCGAGGAAAAATATGTATAAGGCACTATGTCTACCTATTATGAATATACTTATACACAAGTATATAGCCTAAGTAAATCCCACAATGTCATTCTCAGAGAAGGTTATCATATTTCCAAGTAAAATATAAATTTAAATAGAAATAATATATATATTATATTCAATATATAATATATATAGAAATTATTCATAATACTAGAAATGGACTACCATTATACACATCTATATATCTACATGGACGACGTTGGTCACACTACATGACCACCAGGACTTGGATTGAGTTCTGGCTAGTTTGGAGCAACCAGGTCTTCTAAAAGCCAATAATCCTAATAATAAGTAATTAAATTATTCCTAGGGTTATGTCACTATTTGGCCTGGTTTTCTTAGTTAGTGCACACCTATAACTCGGCCTCCTCTACCATGGCTAGAACACTAGTCAAGGCACTCGACCACACTCTCAGTGCCAAAATTCTTGGTCATCTTGCACTCCGAAACTTAACCGTGACTAAGGCCGTCTATACTAAATATTTATAAAATTCTAAAATTATATTTTAATTCAAACAAATAAATAAAAGAATATTTTCCAAGCTTTCGGAAAGAGGGGTTACGAATCTACTCACTTTAGAAATACTATCGAATCAGAATACAGTAGTACATCCTTCTATGAAAATTATCTAATACGATTTAGGATTCGATGAGGCCTATGTAGCAACCTTAACTACCCAACTGTCAAATTAAATTAGGGACTCATAGTCCTAACCATTCTCTTAAAATTGATTTACTCCTAGTTGTGAATGAGCATTTCCTAGTCACAGGCTCGCAGTAGTCCAACTAATATGGTACTACCACGAGTTCGTACAATTTGCTAAAACTGACCTGCATGGGCCACCACAAAAACTTGTCACGACCCGCACCCATTTTTCGGATACGAGACGTGTCCAAGCCAACCTACGCCGCAGAGTCGGCGATAGAATACTGTCACGACCAATATGCTCAAAATTACAAAATATACATTTATTGCTCATTCACATTATTAAATTAATTTTATAACTTACAAGGTTTCACAACTTCACATTTGCTAAAAAATACAATGTCTCACAAAATAGAAAAGTCACCTAATTCAACTATCTAGGTTGACCTCATGTCACGACCCACACCCAAGGTAGGCGCACAAGTACGTGGTTACGTCCAGCCAACGCCGCAGAATCGATGGTAGAACGCTGTATAGGTCGTCTATAAATACTACAACTAAACAGTATAAGGGTACCTGTCATCTCCGCACGGAGGAATATAATATGACATAACTCAATCACAAGATAAAACTAAGATAGATAGCACGGAATGGAAATATGATAGAAGTGAAAACAGGAAATGAGTTCAGGATCCAACACAGCTCGGAGATATAAACAATATCACAGAGTCACAAAATATAATATAAAATACTACAGTCTGAAAGCACTAGCTGGTTCGCAGTCCAGGCAAACCTAACTAAGCTATACTAGTCCAGGTGTGCAAAGTCTAGTGCCTCAACTGCCAGGTCACAGTCCTGGCCTAAGTGTCCATCTGCCTCGACCTCATAGTAGGTCGAGCAGTCTGCCTTGGAATCATCTGTAATATATCAACGGTATCCTGTCAGGAAAATGAGCAAGTACAAAACACTAAAAGCAGTTCCATATGAATTGACAAATTCTATAAGAGACAATCATAATGAAAAACAAGATAAAATTTTAAGACAGGAAATATAAACAGGATATGTAAACTGGATATCATGTCATGGTATAAATACAGAAATGTAGAATAGAACAGGGATATATGATATAATAAAGTAAATGTAAAATGTGCCATGAATTATTAGATCATTATGTGATCGACTTGGGAAATCGGACAGGCTATCCACTTGGCCCGACAATCACAAGAAAATTTCTGGAAAGGGTCATGCCGGCCAACCTGGATAACGAGCACAAGGAATAAGATCTCGCTACACCCTACGTGAAGTGAGGGTGGCGCAAGCACAAGAATTATCACGCCCCAGAACCAGAATACTGGAGAGCGAGGGCGTACATAGCCAGCTACGCATATTAAAACAGAATGCATCTCAACTATACGGTCACGGCTGTCTAGATATGAGGGTTTACTACAAGCCAACG
Source organism: Iris pallida (assembly GCA_029216955.1). Lineage (NCBI taxonomy): Eukaryota > Viridiplantae > Streptophyta > Magnoliopsida > Asparagales > Iridaceae > Iris > Iris pallida. Next base: position 6,243,746 of record JANAVB010006394.1, read on the forward strand.
GTCTCTTATGGTCAAGCCTATTGTCTCAATCTCAAGCAAGTAATATAATCACAAGATGTTTGACCACCAAATATACAATAAAAGGCGTCCCAAATATTACATATCAGCTGATCATGAAGCTAGTCGTACAAAATGCTAGGACTAGCAAGAGTTAAGTCATACATGATCAACCCTAGGATTTGTTAATCATGTTTACAGCCCGTAGGCAGACAGTAAGTAAATATGCATCGAGCTAACAGGTGCTCGTCGGCTAAACGCCTCAAAAGAATAAATTTACATATCAGTGTGTGAAACAAAAAGGGAAAACCCACTCGTAGCCCGGGTTCCTTCTAGTCGCCACCATCGGGCTGGAGGTTCGGAAGATCCTCGGGAGCTGCTCCGAAATCTGGCCATACAAAACCAGCTGGGTCAAACCCCAGAAAGAGCAAGTGCCACAAAGGAGGCAACGAAATAAGAACAAAAGCCAGCATATCAGAACATAAGAAAATAGAAAAGGTACAAGTAAATGAAACAAGAGTACAGCAGGACAATAAATGATTAGAAACCTCGGACCATTCCGGAAGCCAGGCTACAACCCGTAAACCAAACAAGGACCAGGGTTGTAACCCTTCGCCTGAACAGCACTTTGTCTCTACCCATTTATTGTTAGAATAGTAAAACAATCATGCTCAGGAGTAACCAGGTATAGGCACTAGACAAGATTTAGACAAGGCTGGACTTTATCCATTCACAAGCGGCCAAGCAATTACTACGGCTTACTACTTAACTAACTAGGGTTATCACAAGCCTTAATTACTAACAAGATGCAAGTGAGAAATTCCCAGTCCCAAGCCCTGCAGACCATCTAGTTATCCTTACGCGGGTTGTGAGTATGGTTGGGTACATCGCCCCGGAGACGATATACCCTTAGGTGACTTAGAGGGTGCAACACATGACAGTGCGCTGGAAATATGCTCTACTCGTCGACAAGCTACAAGTCCAATTAAGAGCGTCCAGATAACGAGATTGCCTGTGACTGGAAATTCTCCATGAACTATAGTTGATCTAGTCATTAGCCTAATCCATATTCAGCATGAATCCCTGACCGTGGGAACCAGGGAGTCATGTCCTAGACATGATGCAAGACAAGACAAGTGGATTGCACAAGCAAGCAAGCAGAAACACCCACGGTGTCAGAGCAAGTCAGGTTACAAGTCAAGAGTGCACCCCATCGGGTCACTATCAGGTTACAAGTTACAAGTCAAGTAAACTGTCGTAACAGCATCAAGATAAATCATGTCATGGTACTTGTCAGGAGTGCGCCACGACGGGCCACTATCATGTCAGGTTGGTCATGTCAGGAGTGCACCACTACGGGTCACTGTCATGTTATGCTAGTTCCTTGCCATACCATGCCAAGTACAATAGTCATTCCAAACGTATTAGGTAAAATCAAGTTCATGACAAAAGGCGTAAGGATATAAAATGGGCGTAAAATATCTAATAAAATATCAATATACAGGGCTATAGAAGAGCCAAGCTTAAGGAAAAAAAATAAAACCAAATCTCCATGATGGGACAGATTGCGCAAGGGTCCCTGGGGTCGGATTGCGTAGGAGTCAAGTGCGCCAGGGGCCAACTGCGCAGGGATGAGCTGCGCAGGGTACCAACTGCGCCAGAGATGGATGGCGCAGCAGATGGATTGCGCTGGATCAGGTTGCGCAGGGATGGATAGCACAGGGATAGATTGTGCAGAAGTGGACTGTGCAAGGATGGATGGCGCATGGATGGATTGCGTAGAAGTGGACTGTGCAAGAGCCATGCACGCAAGGAAAAAGGGAACGCTGGGCTAAGAAGCGCCAGCGCAGTTCAGCTCAGCGCAATGCGCTGGCCGAGGGGATGCGCAGTTCACCAAAGGGTGAGCTGCGCAATCGGCCTTGCGCTAAAGAGCGCAGGCCGAGAGGTCTGCTCCTCCAACCCGAGAAGAACTCCAAGAACTCCAAAACTTCAATTCTTCATATCTTTGTCAAATCAAAGCCAAATCTAGATTTTCAAAGGTCTAACTTGAGTAAAATTGAATTCTCTTCCACATGGAAGCATCAAAACCCACAAAAATCCAACCAAAATAGATCAAAACCTTGTAAATCCGAAATTAGTTAAAACCTAGATCCAGAACAATGGAAACTCCAAATCACAAAATGTCAAGTTCTAATATTGATCTCCATAGCCTAATCTAGCTAATGAACAAATAAAATATGGTTCTCATGTGGTGGCAAGGTGCACTTGCCTATGGTGGAGTTGTGTGGAAGAAGGAAGAAGAAGAAGTTGTAGGAAATTAATGGAGTTATGGAGGAGAGAGAAAAGGTTGGTGGGTTTTAATGAGGGTGGTTGTGATGGAATGGAGGTGGAGAATAGGCTAAGATGTTCCACTCATGATGAACCAAACCAAACCAAACCAAACCAACTCCACAAAATAAAACCAAGCCATGGTCCAAAACCCATTTACGAGAAACTAAATCCACAAGTCGAAAAAATAAAATACGTACTAAAATCAAATTACGAGTACAAATATGAAATACAGGAAATGGGGGTGACAAGAATATAGTGACAGGGTGGCTTGATCACATAGCTCTTAATAATTCCCCATCCCCGAGTAGTATAATGGATCCGGACATGACACGTCATGACACGGAACTCAAAAATAGGGGGCCATCCCACTCTCAAGTCGGTGTCTATATAAGTACAGGAAACAAACAGGATGTACCAACATACCGAGAAAATCTAGGAACAATATCTCATGACAGGATCCGATGTATACTAGTCCGTGAACCATCGTGTCGGAAATCAAGTAAGACACTACAACTGAATCGGATATAGCAGATATCAAGACAATGAAAACTATTGGAGAATGTACTCACATGTGGTCCTGAGCTGATAAGGTGAACAGATGATCAATGAAGTCACAGACCTAAAGATAAGATACCATGAGTCAAAATAGGGTTTGATAATGAAAGGCATGCTAATTTAGTCATGATATGCAAGTCTAAGCCAAACTAGGTCACATCAAGCCAAACCAGGTCATACTAGGTCATACTGAGCCAAACTAGGTCATATTAGGTCATACTGAGACAAACTATGTCACACAGAGACACACTAGAACAAACAAGGTCACAAGAAGTCAATCCAAGTCAAAGTAGGTCAATCTGGGTCAAGGGTTGACCCTAGGTCAAACAAGTCAAATGTTGACTGACAGTTGACTTTCAGTCAACTGGTCACCTCTGGTCTGGTTTTAGGTCAATTCTAGGTCAAGTGTTGACTCGAAGTTGACTTTGGTCAAAAAGTCAACTCTTGGTCATCGGGAGTCAAAACTAGACTAAACTACCCCCATCTAACCATTACCTACCAATACAACCTATATCTAACCCCATCTTAACAGTCAAAACCCAAATCTTAGGCTTACCCCAATACCTTACCTTTACCCTTTACAAGGTATTCCCAATACCTTGTCCCAATATAAAGGCAACCCCTCATAACCTTGGTAGACTGACCTAGGCTTCTTAGGGTAGCTAGACACTAACCTATCTAGATATTACCAACTAATAAATCTAGGTATCTAGCCCATCCAGTCCATCTTATCCCACATGTTGGTCATTCTCAACATACCTTAAGGTATCATGAGATACCCTATGGTATCTTGAGATATCACTCACCAACTCATCTAACCAAGCTCTATGTAACTTCTAACTCACTCTCCTAGTATCTTAGAGTAGCACCTCACTCAACTCTACTAGGCTACTAACCAACCTCACTTAGGTAGGAAACTAACTTATCTAATACACTTACTAACCTATCATTCAACACAATCCACACACACACAAACTCTCACAATTCTAGGCTCAAAACTAAGGGTTTACATAGAGTATGTATCAAGGGGTTATACAAGTGTCAAAGGGGGGTGAATTTGGGGTCAGGAAAGGGGTTGTTGCAGCCCTTGCAAACTGCTGCCGCAAGCTGCTGCTGCTTACTGCAGCTGCTTGCTGCTTTCCTTCTCCACCTCACTCTCTCACTCTCAACTCCACACACACACCTACATATATATACACATCCACACACACCTATATATATATATATATATATATATATATATATATATATATATATATATATATATATATATATATATTGAGACACACTCAATACAACATAACCCACACACAACAAAATATATATACATGAATATATATTAAGATACATTATGATACATGAAAGAAAATGTAAAGACACGCAAAAACACATCTCTAACATATAAAAATCTGAGATTAAAACATGTATTAAATCATTCAAACATAAAGACAAACACAAGTATGTCCAATATTGGAGGTTTCCCACATGGACACAACAACACATCAAGGACACTCCTAAATGTCTCCAAATTGACACAAAATGGACACAAATGGAGATACAACCATTGGGGTGATTCCTATGGATTTTAAAATATTCCTAAATGTATGAGAGTTTGATTTAGATGGTAGATTTTACCTTCCGGGAGGTGAAATCTCAAAAAACTCCTTCTGATACGGCACCGACACGAAGGAATCTCCAAAAGGACACGAACCAATGAAAACTCCTCCCAAACTTGGCTAGCACCTTCTCTTGCTAGAGGAGAGAAGAAATGAAGAAGATTGGATGGAGGAATGGATTGATTTGGGGGTGAAATCAATGAAGGCTCTTCTCAAGTTTGGGAAAGAACACATGGAGAGAAAAAAGGCTAGAAATTAATGAAGAAGTGGTGACTCACCCCCTCTAGGTGTGGCCGGCCATGTAGGGCTATTCCCTCTTGGTGCAAGGTCCAAAATACCCCCCTATGTCTCCATTTGGTTCAACTTAAGTTAGGTTTTGGTTTGGGGCTAAAATAGACTAGTTTGAGTCTCAAATCAACCCAACCTTGTCATGAGAATTTAGCCTAACCATACTAACTTAAATATTGTCAAATGTGGGCCATGTCTAGCTAATGAGTGGGTCCAACTAGAGTCTAAGCTACCCCGGGTCTCCGATACAAGTCGGAATGAGTTGAAATTCGAACCCGACTTAAATAACCCCAAAACAATATCATAAATAATAATATTTTTCCAAAATTATTCTAAAGTGGAAAATGACCAAAATACCCCTGTTCTTAAAAATTGGGGGTGACACCTCAGCATACCCATGCCTTCCCAGTGCTAAGAGTGATCGCGGCTAAACTTAAAAAATATTGGTTTCCAGTCAGGAATGGAATGAGTACATTCTCACAACAGAATCAATAAATGATGAAATCCATAAATCTGTAATAATACTGAGATACATGGTAAGGGATAAACAGGGAATCATGGTAGGAATCATGCGAATAAAAGCAGAAAGACATGGTACACAAGACAAGCAATGACAAGAAACTGTAATGTAGCAAGACTATATCTAACAAGTGATTTGAAATACACTTTCGACATGTAAACGGCTACGGGGTAAATCCGGTACCCTACACGTGTCGTGTGCAGCTGATATTATTCATGAATAGATATTATGGGATATTTCTGGGTATATTTACATGTCTACTAATGTACTTTTCCGTCCAGCTAGTACCCATGGATTCAAACAGGTGACGAACACGAAAATATATTGGTCACGAACAACATGCAAGAATCCATAACTACTATCTCGTGTGACAAGGGTGTCAATAACTAATTAAATATCAATGTAAAGCATTATTAAATACAAGAAATATAGAGATAATCAAATACGAAAACTATCAGAGATGTACTCGCCTGAAGTCCTGTGCTGGTAAAACCGATAATACTAAACCACTCAATGAGCCACCAGTCAACACATGCAAAAAGTCTCCGGATGCTGAAATAAATAGTACCAACATTTTTAGAATAGTCAAATTAGCTAGAATTTCCTGTCCTTAAGTCCAATTCTGGACACAGGGGCAAAACGATAATTTTGGGTCAAAATGGTGTCCGCCGTTGGACCCGCTTTGCACCGAAAAGCGTGCCAGAGTCTATGGTCTCTAAAGTCGTTAAACTATATATCTACAGGTCCAATTTTTTTGATACGAACCCAACCGTATTTTCGAAGTTGGATTCCGGCGGGACGTGCACAAAATCGCCCGTTGAGTCGGATCGTGGGACCCGTAAAACGACGATCCGGTCAACTGTCTCAGAATCGGACCAAACTTGGCATACAAGACCAAAAAAATGATACGATCCTGTTGATGTAAGTTTCTTTTCGATCTGACGAATGTGCACAAAGTAATTATGAAATTTGTACAGAGACCGATACGATAAATTTTGACGGATACGCATCAAATTCGTCGCGCACATGCAACCAATTTAAATTTCGTCAAAGCCCACACGTCTGCCAAGCCATTACGCAGCTTTCGATGCTTTCGGTTCGCGACCACGTCGCCCAGATTGGCGGGATGCACGTCGTGTTGAAGGATTTTATTATTTTTAAAATAGTTTTTTGGTAAACTTTGGGATCAGATTTCTCGGCACGTCGTCGATGAAATCGACTTCTGCAAAATGGGTTATGGAGCCCTATATGTTGTCTATAATTGTGTTCAAGTAGAATTTCTAATTTGGTACTGGATCGATCGGAATCGATCTTCAAACGTGGATATCGGGACTATTTTTTGCTCTGTTTTCGAACAGGTTTTCCATCGACTTTTAGTCGATTTCCTGAGCGATCTATGGCATCTACATGTAAAGCAATTAAAGGAAATTAAAGGCGTACATATTGGCTTCATACCTGAGGAGGAAGATCGCAAAACGATCAATCGATCGAGACATGGCAGCACTGTGAAGTTAGCCTCGCGGCTGTGTTGCTGTCACTGTTGAATTCCGTGCGCGGGCGGGTTCCCGCGCCTGGCCGACCGGCGATGGCGGCTCGCGGCGGCACACGACGGTGGTGCGCAGGGTGGCGCGCGCGGTCGAGGCCTCCAGGGACGTGTCTTCGAGTTAAGGTTTGGGTTTTCCTGATGAATACTCTTCCGATCTCTCTCTACTGTGTATATATATATACATACATATATATTCCCCCTCTCTCTCGGGCTGGTCTTGGTATGCTGTTGTGTGGATAACAGTGGGGGTCGGGCCTTGCTGGGCTGGGATTAAAGGGGTCATTAGTTTAGTTCTATATTTGTTTTATTTCTTTTATTTATTTACTATGTATATATATACATTTGTATATATACAGATACATATACTTCTATATATATAAATATATATATATATATATATATATATATATATATATATATATATATATATATATATATATATATATATATATATATATATATATATATATATATATATATATATAACCATATGACAACACAACCCTATATATATATATATATAAATATATAAATATATAAAAAAAATATAACCATATGACAACACAAACCTATATATAAAAATAAATATTCCATAGTCAAAACCTAAATGATAATTTCCTTGTGTATGGTTCATAAGAATATGCACATATGTACATATAATTCATTTAAAAATGAATTATCAGAATAAACGAATACTAATTATATTATTTAAGAATAATATAATAATAAGAATAATAATAATAATAATAACGATAACAATAACAACATTAACCAACTTAAATGACCAATAAGAGTTTTTGGTGAGCATATCATATCCCATCTTTATTTGGTCCTAGAAATTCGTACAATTATTCTAAAACAACATTTAAATAAACTATTAAATATTTAGAAATTTTTTTTCAAGTCCTAAAAAAATAAATAAGAAATATTTGTACACACATAAAATGTCTACATGGCCGTCTTTGATCTTTCTACATGTCCACATGGGCTTGGAATTGGGTCGGGTCCAGTTTGGGCTAAATTGGCACAACCGGGTCTCCTAAAATCATAATCTTAATTAATATATAATTAATTAATCCATAGGGGTTAAGTCGTAACTTGGCCTGATTTTCCTAGTTAGGACATCACTATAGTTCGGCCTTCCCTACCAGGACTAATACACTAGTCAAAGCACGCCATTGCACTACTCGTGCCATGATTCATAGTCACCTTGTACTCCAAATCTCAACTATGACTAAGACCATCTATCGTAATAATTAACTAATTAATTATTTATAAATTTCTAAAAATCACATTTAAATCAAATAAATAATATAAAAATATTTTAAAAATTTATGGGAAGGGGAGCTACAAATTGTAACATAAGCAAGCTAACTAAAGGAACCATCATCTCGTTTCAGTGTGTCAGTGTCGTGTCAGTGAGTGTGTCGGTGTCATATTTTTTTATGTGTGTATGTGTATGTGTGTGTTGGGAGGATGGATTGGTGACATGTGATTATGTTTGGGTGTGTTGAATTTGAATGACTTAATATCAGCATTTCTGGCATTATTAGGCAGTTCAGGGTGGGACAGTTCAGGATGGAATATCAAAGCTTAACTTAACCCTTACTAAGTTCATATAGTACCTAATTGAAGACACCACTATACCTATGTATATATATAGGTACACAATATAGGGTATACCCTTCACTGCAGTGATAAGCCCCCATCCTCACTGTTGTTTACCACTTCATGTTAGACTGCTGTCCTAGGGAAGAAAAAAAAACCCCTGCCTAATGCACATAGAGGCCAAGCAAAGGCCATTACCTGTAGGGACCTAAGACCCCTGCCTAATTAGTACTCTCCAAACTTGATTCTCTTCTTCATATCAGTTTCAATTTGACTGATACAAAGACCCTCCCCTTAATTCCTGAACCTCTCACATCCTCCAACTGATGCCTAGACTCGAGCACTTCCTGTGCAACAGAGCACAAGTGCTCTGCACTAAGAGGACACCCCTGACACTACCAAGTGGCCCTTGTCACTTCCTCACAGGTTCAGTCCCTATAGCCCCTTGCATCTGCTCATAGGATACAGCAGTATCACCACTCACCCAATTTCTTGTACGTCCATCCTGAACAATCAGTCCTATTGAGTACTTCAAATGCCAGTTAGAGACTGACATTCAAACCAGTCGAAGACTGATACTAGATCAGTTGAAGACTGATCCCTAATCAGTTTTGGAACTGAACCCAATCAGTCCCTAATCATATCTTATTGTCCCTAGTGGTGGCTCAGTGTATCGTGTCAGTGTACGAATATAATATATTGTATCGTGTCATATTTATGTCCGTGTCGTGTCTAAACTCAGATAGAATATAGGTTAGGGTTTACCAGATCTTGGGGTTTGTCGAGAGGAGGATGAGGTTGGCGTAGGTGGTTGAGGAGGAGCTCGCGGAGGGGGGGTCGGTGGAGGAGGAGCCAGGAGAGGAGGACGAGCTCGCGGTGGAGGAGGAGCTCGCGGAGGAGGAGGAGCTCGCAGAGGGAGGGGGGTCGGTGGATGAGGACCCTGGAGGAGGAGGAGCTCGCGGTGGCGAGCGGGAGAGACGGTTGTCTCGAGGGGGGAGCGGCGGTCGAGGGGGAAGAGCAGTCGAGGGAGGAGCGGCGGTTGAAGGAGGGAAAAAAATTTGGGGTGAAATTTTTGGATTTTGGATGGGGCTGGTCCCGTGTATATTAAACAGTTAGCGACGTCATTTATGACGTCGCTAAACGTCGCCAAAAAAAATGGCGACCCAATAAATATACGTCGCTGAACGTCGCTGATTACGAAATATAGCGACGTTCAGCGACTTCTCATCGACGTCACTTTCCAACAAAGTAATTGTAGTCACTCAACGTCGCTCCTTTTTGCAATCAGTGACGTTTTGCGACATATAAAAAATACGTCGCTAATATCAAAATATTAGCGACGTCTTAGCGAAGCGTCGCTAATTACGTCTCTAATTTGACTTATTTTGGTAGTGGGTACATAATATAATATTTTCGGGTATATATAATTTATTCCCGGGTATATATAATATATGTGTTTGCTACCATAAATAAATTCTTAGGATTATATTATTCCTCAAACTCACATGGAGAGATGTTTGAATAAAAAAATGTTAATATTTGATAGCAGTGACAATTCTTTTCATATCTACCAAATAAAAACAAAAATATTGCAGGTAAAATTGGCAAAGTCTGATTATTAAAAAAAATTAGATAAAATAGTTACAAAATATAGCAAAATACAATAATATAAAAATTATATCAAAATACAATAATGTAAAAGTATTTATGGTTGTCAAATGAACAAGAACAATAAATGTAAAATTTGATTGCAGTTTGATGTAAATAATCTTTTGTAAGACTTTGAAATAATACAACTTAGAAATTTCAAATCATCCTATGTAATATCAATGAAAAGTTAACCATATCACACATGAAGTCAAATAATATTTCTGTAAAACGTATGTAATATCGAACCTATATAATATCAATGAAAAGTAAACCATATCACACATGAAGTCAAATAATGTTTCTGTAAAACTATATAATTCTTCAACCAATCTTGGAAAACAACTTTGTCACACACTATACATTTTAGCTCGTCATTCCGTCCAAATCCACCGGCATTGGGTGTCAACATCTCTACAATAACACAATATTATTTTTTTGGTATGCTTCACTCCTGATTCTATGTGGGGTGAAGCTTGTAGTGAACAACCTGGCAGTTTTTATGCAGAGACTTGCAGCTGCTTAGCATATCCAGCCCTAAAAGTGCCATTGTCAGCCTTCCACTTTCTATCACTTGCTAAGTCTATGAGACACTCAACAAGCTTAGCATCCTCAATTTTGGTCCAATGATGCTTAGAACCAGCCATCTTAACAAAAAGAGAACTAAAATCAGTTTCAACTTTCGTATAGGTAATAAGATTACCAGCCTGATAATTCTACAGGATATTCAAGAACTACAATTTTGTAATTGCATCTTTCTAAACAAGAACACTCAAAACATTTTAACAATTTAAAAATTCAAAACTGAATAAAATAAGTAGCAGACAAACACTACCAAAATACGCTCATTTAGCGACGGAGGTTTAGCGACAGAATTTTTTCGTCGGTAGTAGCGACGGTTTAGTGGCCGCTCAGCGACTGATTACCGACCATAAACATTTGCAATTTTTATTTTAATTTTAAGGGCAGAAAAGGTCGCACATCCGTCGCTAGAGTGTCGGTGTTGTAGCGACGGAACTTTGGTCGTCGCCACGTAGTCGTTTATTTGGCGGGAATTGTGTAGATAATTGGCGGGACATATCTTCGACTACGTAGCGACGGATAATCAGTCGGATAAGCTATAAATACCGACGGCCTGGCGACGGATAGTTCACAGTCGCTATGCCGTCGCTAAATGAGCGTTCCAGACTTAAATGAAAAGGTGGGGGAACTTTGGCATTCCCCCCAAATTCAATCTCTCTCCTCTCCTCTCTCTCTCTCTCTCTCTCTCTCTGTCTCTCTCTCTCTCGTGCGGCTTCGTGAACGGCGACGACGACGGCGTCCTCTCCTCTCTCTCTCCCGAAGGTAATCTCCTCTCTCTCTCTCTCTTTCTCTCTCTCTCTCTCTCTCTCTTTCTCTCTCTGTGTCACGGTGTCGACGTAGGGGCAGCGGAGGCGGCGGGCTTGGGGACATTCGGGGTTGGGGCGGGGGCGTCGGGGGCTGGGCGGCTGGCTTGGGGCGGGGGCGGCGGGCTTGTGGACATTCGGGCTTGGGGCGGGGGCGTCGGGGGCTGGGCGGCTGGCTTGGGGCGGGGGCGTCGGAGGCTGGGCGGCTGGCTTGGGGCAGGGGCGTCGGGGGCTGGGCGGCTGGCTTGGGGTGGGTGCGTCGGGGGCTGGGCGGCTGGCTTGGGGCGGGGGCGTCGGGGCCTGGGCGGCGGGCTTGGGGCGGGGGCGGCGGGCTTGGGGCGGGGGCGTCGGGGGCTGGGCGGCGGGCTTTGGTCGGGGGCGGCGGGAGGCTTTGCTTATCAAATTCATCTAATTTATATATTGGCTAAATAATGTATTATCCATATTGGGTGTTATCCGTTAGTTTGGTGGTGTTTGGATTAGTAAATGTGAATCTGGCGTTTGGGTTCATGGTGTATATGTTCACTGTGTCAAGGAAAGTACGAGTTCTTCATCTGCATAAGTCAGTGTTTGGGTTCATGGTCTATACATCTAACTGTGATATACATATATATGTGCCTATTATAATTAGCATGCAGGACGGCTTGGGGTGTAATGTGTGATTGTAGACATGGTAGGAATTATAGGTAATTAACGCTAGTGTGACTAGACTAAGGTAGTGCTTGCTAGATAATAAGGACACTCTAGTATCCTAACCAAGTTAATTTAGACTAGATATTTAGGATATATCTCCCATATCCTAGAAGTGGACTCTTGCCATTTAGAAATAGATAGATTGACTTAGTTTGGTATCGGTATCGCACTATCGGTATCGGTATCGGTATTGCACTATCGGTCAAGGTTCACAATCGGTATCGGTATCGGAATCGGTTTCGGACTATTCATATGAGTATTGGTATCGGCGATATCGGTAGTATCGGCAGTATCGTATCGGAGTATCGGACTTTGGTATCGGAAAACAAATAATTATTAATAAATTATTTACATTTAAAAACATATATTTTGTACATTTAGGCATAATTTTAAGTATTTCAGCGTTATTTCTTAGTAGTTTTGAAATTATATGAAATAGTAGTCACCCTTACCGATTGGTTTTGCCAAATTGACCGGAACAAAGACCCCCATAGTCGGTATCGGTCAATATTTGGTATCGGTCGGTATCGGATCGGAACATGCCAAACCGTATCGGTATCGGCCGTATCGGATCGGTATCGGCAGATACTTTAAACCATGCTATCGGTATCGAAATATCGGTATCGGTATCGGTATCGCACTATCGGTATCGGTATCGCAGTATCGGTATCGAACTATCGGTATCGAACTATCGGTATCGGTATCGCACTATCGGTATCGGTATCGGTATCGCACTATCGGTATCGAACTATTAGTAACAACTGTATTTATATTTTCTCTTTTCGAACTAGAATACTAGCGGATCCACCAGTTACATGATTATATACTAATTCTGTTTAGTTTGTCTTACTATACAGATTTTTACATCTAATCTGTGATGGATCGTTATTTCGTTGATCGTACATGGATGTACAAACGACAACACGAGAGCAGAATAGGTGTGAGTGACGATTTTCAGGCAGGCGTGGAAGTGTTTCTTAAGTATGCCATGAGCAAAGCTCAGTTTATGGACGGTAACAAAATCAAGTGTCCATGTCATAATTGTCGCAATAGACGTTACGAAGAAGTGGTGAGTGTAAGAGATCATTTGACCCGTAAGGGTTTCGTACGTGATTACGACCTGTGGTCATCGCAAGGTGAACTATATGCCGAAAGACAGGTTGCGAATGCTGCTACTTATGCTTTTGATGATAATGCTGCAGCAGATTTTGTCGTCGATGACGACGAATGCTCCGTTGATTATGGAGACGTGCAGAACCTTGCACGAGATATGGTGTACGACGCGGCAGGGCCTAATTTTGATCCGGAGGATCCTAATCCCGAGGCGAAGGAGTTCTATGATATGTTTCAGGATGCTGAAACTTCTTTATATCCTGGTTGTGATCCACATTCCGTACTGTCAGTGACGATGCGTTTGTTGAACATAAAGTTCGATTTTAACTTGTCACAAACTTGCTATGATCGGATTACACAACTAATGAAGGAGGTGTTACCGAAGGAATCAAAAGAGCTTCCAAAAAACTTCTACAAGTCGAAGATGATGGTCCGACAACTGGGACTGGGGTACGACAAGATAGATTATTGTCGCAACGGATGCATGTTGTACTACAAGGAGAACGAGGATGTAGAAAGTTGTCGCTTCTGTAATGCGGATCGTTACAAGGAAGTCAGGGGAAAAGGAAAGTCAACTAAAAAACGACGTCCTTACAAGTATATGCATTACTTGTCGATCACGAAGCGCTTGCAGAGGATGTATATGTCTCAGAATACAGCAGAACACATGACGTGGCACAACGGAGAACGCACAAAGGACGATGGAGAATTGTCACATCCTTCGGATGGAGAGGCGTGGAAATATTTCAATTTTTGCCATCCGGATTTTGCTGCAAAGCCCAGAAATGTACGCATGGGGCTATGTTCTGATGGATTCGCCCCTTTCGGGCAGTCGGGATCTCAATACTCCTGCTGGCCGGTCATTCTGACCCCTTACAATCTGCCACCATGGATGTGTATAAAGACTCCTTATATGTTCTTGACAGCTATCATACCGGGTCCCAAAAATCCGACGAAGAATATCGATATATATTTACAGCCGTTGGTGGATGAGCTGAAACAGCTGTGGGAGATCGGCGTCACGACGTATGATATTTCCAGGAAACAGAACTTTCAGATGAGAGCTTCACTGATGTGGACAATCAATGATTTTTCCGCATACGGTATGCCGTCGGGATGGAGTACTCACGGCACCCTGTCTTGTCCGATATGCATGCAAAATAGTAAGGCGTTCCGCCTTAAGCATGGAGGAAAGACTTCTTTCTTTGATTGTCATCGTCAATTTCTGTCCACGAGTCATCCTTGGAGAAAGAACAAGGACGCATTCAGAGCTGGAAAACAAGAATTTTCTCATCCGCCTGCCAGATTGTCGGGATACGATATTTGGAAAGATGTAAAGGATTTTCCCACTGTAATGGAAGATCCATCGAACAATCGTGTCGATGGGTTCGGACAAACCCATAACTGGACCAAACGGAGTATCTTCTGGGACTTGCCTTATTGGAAAGATAATCTTATAAGGCATAATCTTGATGTTATGCATATCGAAAAGAATGTGTTCGATAATGTCTTCAATACCGTCATGGACATTAAAGGAAAGACGAAGGACAATCCAAAAGCAAGACAAGACATTGTCGAGATATGCAAGCGTCCTTATCTGAACTTGATACAAAGGGGAGCTGCTGGACAATTAAGTAAGCCGATAGCACAATACACATTGAGCAAAGAAGATAGATTAATAATCTGCAAGTGGGTATCTACTTTAAGATTTCCCGACGGCTATGTGTCGAATTTGTCTAGATGCGTTGACCTCAATGAACGCAAGCTAACGGGAATGAAGAGTCATGACTGCCACGTGTTTATGGAAAGATTACTGCCCATTGCTTTGAAAGAGTTGTTGTCTTCTGCTGTATGGGTTCCGTTGGCCGAACTATCAATATTTTTTAGGGATATTTGTGCAACTAAGTTGACTGTGCAACACATGGTTGAACTTGAGGAGAAGATTATCTTAACAATTTGCAAGTTGGAGAAAATATTTCCTCCTGGCTTCTTCGACAGCATGGAACATCTACCGATTCATCTAGCATACGAAGCCCGTGTCGGTGCATCTGTTCATTATCGATGGATGTACCCAAATGAAAGGTACATAAATATCGATATAATTTAAGCTGAATTTCCATTTATTTTAAAATTCTTTCTTAATTCTCAAGATAATTTGTCTCTCTAGATACCTACACTATCTAAAGAAGAAAGTTGGCAACAAAGCTCATATAGAGGCTTCGATATGCGAAGCATATCTTATCTGAGAGGTTTCAAACTTCTGCTCCATTTATTTCGATACTCATGTTAAAACAAATCGAAATAGACCTCAAAGGAATGACGAGGACGTTAAGGATGGAGGAATATTCAATGTAAGGGGCAAGCCTGTTGGGGCTAGTAAAAGACGGTGGTTGACAGACGACGAGTATGATGCCGCTCACCGATATGTCTTGTTAAACTGTGACATACAAGAAGTGAGAGATTTGGAGAAGTAAGTCAGTACACTTGCACTCGTTATAATCTCGAATTTGATGAAGTAAGTGACTACACTTATATATTCTTATTTTCTCTAATAGTGTATTTAGAGATGAAATCAAAATGAGGAGACCCGATATTATCGATGAGGGACTTCAAAGAGAGGTTGATTGTACATTTCCGTCATGGTTTCGCAAATACGTAAGTAACTGTGATTATAATTGAGATTATTAATATATAATCTGAAACATTTAAATTATAAATATTTGTTTACAGGTTTTATTGCCTGAAACAACACACACTCATGAGAGTGTTCGTTATCTGGCACTGGGACCGAAGAAGCAAATAAAGACTTGGCCAGGCTATGTCATTAATGGCTTCAAGTTTAAGTCCACTCAGAATGCTATAAATGTCGAATTTATCAATGACGGCATCAATACCAAGGATTCCGGTGTTTGCATAAGAGGCACCGTCTATGACGACGAGCCGGACTTTGACTATTATGGAGTCCTTCGGGATATTGTAGATTTATAATATACTGGCCCATATGATATGCATATTGTGATGTTCAAATGTGAGTGGTTCGATACGACCCTAAATATCGGTTGGAGAATCGATAAACAATTTGGATTCGTCGATATAAATTATCGCAGGAGGTATAGAGGGTCCGATACATTTGCAATAGCAAATCAGGCTGTTCAAGTCAACTATACAAGCTATCCAAGGCGTCGTAGAGATCGATTTGACTGGTGGGCAGTATGCAAGATTAAATCTAGAAATACATTCAACGTTGGAGACCCAGCATACCAAGAGGACCAGATCGAAAAGTCCCAATACTTGGGACAACA
Source organism: Iris pallida (assembly GCA_029216955.1). Taxonomy (NCBI): domain Eukaryota; kingdom Viridiplantae; phylum Streptophyta; class Magnoliopsida; order Asparagales; family Iridaceae; genus Iris; species Iris pallida. The sequence goes on from JANAVB010006394.1 coordinate 6,260,347, forward strand.
CTCAGATACAATGGATGTTGAAGATATTGTTGAGGAAAATAGAGGGAAGGAAGAGGTTGATACACAAGACTTAGCTGTCAACCAGGGGAGAAAGAGGCATCTTGTCCCAAATTTTGAGGTAGAAGAAGAAGAAGAAGAAGAAGAAGAAGAAGAAGAATTTGATGGGAATGAGGATACAGATGAAATCGACGATGAAGATAAGGATGAGGATGAGGATGAGGAGGATGATGATGAAGACGAGGCCGAGGATGAGAATGAAGACGATGATTAGGTTAAATATTGTTGTATATTAAAAACACTTCCAATTACGTGAATTAAGTTTGAGCTCATAAAAGCAATTACGTGAATTCATGTTTTTTTCATTCGATTATTTACTTATTACAGATGGCACTCTTAGTCTTTTTCGTCGCGGCGGCACTCGTCTCCCTACTGGTGGTATGTATATTTTAGTTTAGTTTTTTATATCCATTTACACTTTCATATTGTTAATTATGTTTATGTGTTCTATTTACAGGTCATGATGGTTGGCCGTGGTCGTGGTGCTGGTCGTGGTGGTGGTGGTGGTGGTGGTGGTGGTGCGGGTCGTGGTCGTGGTCGTACTGGTGCTGGTGGTCGTAGTCGCATTCAGAGTTCCCGGGATGTGACCCCATCGAGCGAGCCCGACCCGGAGAGTACCCCGGGCACAGACGCATCCCGCCCTCGATCGACTACTTCATCGAGGCATCAGTCCGTATCTGCTAGCGGATCCGATCCGCTATCGGAACCACCAGCTGCGGATCTACCAGGGGATGCCCCAGTTACTGCACAGTGGGCCCCGGAGTACCCCCATACTCGGTTCCATCCGGTTACTGGGGAGTACATACGCGGACCCGCGGATCCTCCGACGGCACCATAGAGGCCGAGAGGCGAGTTCCGACGAGAGCTATGGCCCGCGGGGACCTCGTAAGTAAATTTAAGTTAATTTATTAAATTTCTTTCATTTATTCAAGTTAATAATCCAGTCGTTTCTTCTTTGTAGTTTTTTTCTGTTTAATGTTGGCAGGGCCCTTGGAGAAATTATCAGGGCTAACTTCCACGGTCCCTACCTCAACTTTACGTCGGTGCCCCCAACCGAGCAGTACGTCTGGCTCGACGAGTTGAGGGTATATATCTATATATTTTGGTTAAGTCTATGTGGTTCTTTAATCAACCATTTTGTAAATTACGTGATAATTGATTTTCTGTGTTAGAGAACGTACTGGTGGCCACCCCATCGCGATGAGGGGATCCGCAGGACCTACCGAAGCGCATGCTCGAAGAAGATACGGGATATGATTCATGACCTAAAGATGGGGCATACGAGGCCGAATTGGATTCGGCAGGACTATTATGAGGACCTCTTAGGCATGATGGATAACCCTGCATACAAGGAGAAATCGGAGAAGGCGAAGGTGAACCGATCTGCCGCGGGCCTTCATACGGGGGGATCAAGGTCTCACGCAGCGACACTTGCAGATCTGGTGAGCAACCGTAAATTTATTTCACTATCGAATTAGGTATTATTAATTAAAGGAGTTAATTAGTTTCTACACAAATTTCGTATGCAGGCCCAACGGGCGGTGAAGGAGGGAAGGGCTCCCGAATCGGTCACCATGCACGACGTCTTCCAGCATACGCACAAAAGACGGAAGGACGGGCGCTTCGTCGACGAGAGGGCCAAGGAGACTGATGTAAGTACTTATGTTTATGAGATTAACGTTAGAATTAAAAGTATTCGGACTATAACTTAGGTAAACTTAGGATTCACACTTAACTTAGTGAAACATAGGATTTAGATTACAACTTAGGTAAATCTTATAATATAAACACATTCATTTGATAGGCTGCGTATCGTGAGGCCCTTAGTCGGGCTCAGTTACCTGACACCGAGGATGTCGGTGAAACGACGCCCTTCCGGATGCCCTCTTCTTTGGCCGCTCGGAACGACTTGTTCGTAGATACCGTTGGCGGCTTTAAGAAAGGGTACCTGTACTGAGTTGGCTCCCTAGGGCCATTGCATATGGCGACGCAGAGATTTCCACCGACACCGCCTCCTCCCGTGGCCCGGGTAGACGATGATGTTAGGTCGCAGCTTACGCAGCTGCACGAGGCGGTGTCGTCCTTGCGGGAGCAATTTGCCACGCACTTTCCGCCTGCGTCTGCTGCTGCCGAGGCGTCTGCTGCTGCCGGTACGTCTGCTGATGGTGCTCGTCCGTCTTCTACTAGTCCGTCGACTGCAGGTGTCGGTCCGTCTTCCGTGGACCATCTTTCTTTCAACCCTGAAGCCCCTGTGCTACCGCCTACGGCTGTGACGGCACTCCTGGATCTCATGTCCGCAGAGCAGCTTCGCCGACTTCCGAGTACTGTCTACGACACCTTGCCTCCGTACCTTGTGGAGGAGTTTGTGCGTCGGTCGAATACGGGAACGGACAATCGACCTCCTCCTTCTTGAAATGTTGTATTAAGAAAATTTGGATTATTTATGAGAGCTTTGAACTAATTGTGCTATAATCGGCTTATAGCACCGGATATTATGTTACTCTTTAGGATAATTGATATTTATTTTCTATTAATTTGGTTTGGTCTGTGATTCTTGGATAATTGGTCGTATGTGCATATTTGGTCTATGTGATTCTTGGATAATTGGTGTGCATTATATATTTGGTCTGTGTGATTGTTGGATAATTGGTGTGCATTATATATTGGTTTGGTTTATGCATATATTTGTGAACAGGGAAAGTGCTGCCAATTTTTTTCCCAAAAAACCCAGTTAGCGACGGACTAGTGACCGTTTAGCGACGGATATTCCCAGTTACCGACTAGTTTTCGACGGATAATCCGTCGCTACCTGGAGTTTTAAAACTATTTCCAGCCAGCGACGGGTTATCGACGGATAATCCGTCGGCCACTTTCTGGTGGTAAAAGCTTCGACGGCACAGCGACGGACATGCCGTCGCCAGGGCGACTGATAGTCAGCCGCTATTCCGTCGCTGTATGTGGCGACGGCTTAGCGACCGATTATCAGTCGCCATGGTTCTGGAAATGCATGACATTTCCAGAACCATGGCGACGGATAATCAGTCAGAAAGCCGTCGCTAAGACGTCGCAGTAGCGACGGGTCCGCGACTACTAGTCCGTCGCCATGGTGCTGGAAATGCCAAGCATTTCCAGAACATGATCGACGGAATAGTCCGTCAGAACGCCGTCGCCCATCCGTCGTTAATTACCGACGCATACCGACGGATTTGCGGCGGACCGATACGATCTGATACGCTGTTACGACGGGTTACCGACGGACATGTACGTCGCTATTGCCTACACAGTTCAATACTTAATAGTTGAAATGGACGGAAATCCGTCGGAAAAGTGTCGCTAATGCTTCGTATTGTGACGTCGAAAATCCGTCTCTATTCCGTTGCCGTGTCGACAACTTAGCGACGGAACGTTATTAGCGACGAGCTGATTGCCGACGGATTGTTTTGGCCAAATTCCGTCGGCAGTCGGTCGCTAATGGTAATTACCGTCGATTTCGCGACGGATGCGGCCGTCGCTAAATCGATAAATTTTGGTAGTGAAAATTACTTCAAACAATGACAATAATTTAAGTAAGACTACTAAGCTGCCACTGAAGGCTTGATTGCAGCGAGAGCCTGGGTTTTCCAGGTGAGGCAATGGACCTACAGAGAGCTCAATTATTGACCATAAAGGAATTTCCTTGCAATCAATAAATCACAAGAACCAAAACACCAAAAGCATGAGAAGATATGAACCCAAAAGCCTGCAACATATGCTTCTCTAATCCCAAATCAACTAGGTGAATATAGCTTTTTGCCCAAATGTTGGCTGACAATATATGTTGGAAGCTTGTTATCAAATAGCACCCGAGATAAACTTTGATACAGAAGGGGGTATCAAAGTTTTTATACCCCCTATGTATGACAAGTGGGTCCTCCCATAAAGTTTATATATATATATATATATATATATATATATATATATATATATATATATATATATTACACGTTTTGTGAAGAGAGAGGGGGCCCACCTGTCATACATAGGGGTATCAAAACTTTGATACCCCTTCTGTATCAAAGTGTTTTCCAATAGCACCCTCCTCCTAATCATTACAAAGTTCAATTTCTCAGAGTGCACTTTCCCCTGACCTTCCATAAGGAACATGCAAACTTCTTTCAATGTTGAACATGAATGGGACATGGGACTGCACAGGCAGTCACAAATGGGGGTTGAGCCTCCATGCCAGACTTCATGACTACCTATCGAAAAGGTTAACTTTCTATTTTACCATTAATTCTACCTGCAAAGGAGAGGTAGATTAAGTCCACATCTATCATCTTGCTTGGATCAAACATCCATCAACAATTGGTTGCCCTTATCAAGGCTAGTATGAATTCATATCACCCGAGGTTAATCCGATTCATAAAACAAATGTGTTGCAATATTTTTTTCAACACTAATCAAAGTGTACAATATAACACTCAAAATTGGTATAAATTGACAATGCACTACGAAAAAGTAAACAGAGCAGAATGAACATATAAAAGAACACAATGTTCTATCTGAACTCATAATTTCATGAGGTTATCACATTATAAAAGATCATGCAAAGAAGTGCCAAGAATTCTTAACATACACCACAACCAAGAAATAGAGGAAAATTTTCCAATTGCCATCAAATGGACACTTATTGAACCAACAGTGAGACTACATTATAAAGAGCTTTGTGCTCCCTGACATGGCAATTATTCTCAAAATCAAAAAGAGAACAAGTCAAGTAATGGTTGGAACACTATGTTCGTGACATAATACTAAAACTTAAAGTGGTGTTGTTTAAGAAATACTCAACACAACACATTTTTCATAGTATAATATTAATCTGTCGGAACTTGATGCGATGTCAACGATTGATGGGTGATTTGAAGCCATATTCTCGACAGACTGGAGGGATGATCATACAGCAGGAAGGAGTATACACCGACAACTTGCTTTGATGCGAACACTCATATGTAATCCAGGGTCGATCGACATTGTGACATGTAGTTGTGAGCATACCCAGTTGATATATAAGACGATACACTGACAGACTTGTACCCAAAAAAATTCATTTTATTCATCAGTCCGGTTTTTAAAACATTGGTTGTGACTTATATGATGCTGGTGTACGTTATATGTTGAGAGCGTTGTGGTTCATTAAACTTTTCTTTGATTTTTAGTCTGTGTTGGCTTTTGTCTCCAGATTTTGTTCATCACTGCTGGCATGGTGATGTTGGAAATTAAACAACTCCTATATGACATAGTAACCAAGAAGTGTGGCAAAGATCAGTTCCACAGCCAGAAAGAGCAGTCCATGGGGAGTGAGTTTACATGTAATATGTAAGCTAAACCCTTGTGTTCACATTAAGATAGTGTTTCGTATTTCTTTTCTAGCTTTGGATTTTCCCTTCGTTTTGTATAACCTCTTTGTAACCACTTGCAACTAAGTCATGATGATATCAAACTTTCTTTAAAAGTGTTTTTTAATAGCACTTTGGTTGATTTCAAGACCACCGTTGATTCGGTTCTGCTCATGGATTCGGATACCGTCTATGGATTAGGACAATAACTCGACTGACTTCGGCCTACGACACCATCTTGATCTTCATTTTTTTTTATACTTGTGAGATTCGATCTTTCGTGGTTTTCTCAAATATTACATCACTTCTGCTACCAAATTAGGAGAGGTCAGAATTGAATATTTATATAATTGGGTTTAAATTCATGACCATGTATAGGGACTCATTCCAGCTTGCTTGAGATTGTGTCCAACATTTGTCGGGAATGCTTAATTACTCAAATTCAACCCTGTTCGTTTCAGAGAAATTTGATTGTTTTCGGAAATATTCATATATATCGACGAAAAATTAAGCTCATGCACCTAAACATCTATAATAAGGTCATGCACAAATTGTGAGATCTCATGCAAGACATGCTATTCTTTCCAACTAATTAGTCCTCCTAGTTATACCTATTTATCAAGTTATACCTATTCCACATAATGTATGTGCATGCGATGCAATAGTATGAACCACCATATTGATGGTTAGTTTACAAGTTAATTAAAGGATAATTGAGATATTAGAGGTGACTAAAAGGTAAATTATTATGAATATATTATAAATATATAAGGAAAAAAAAAGTTAATACTCTTAATATAAATATTTAAATACATATTTATCATACGAGAAACTTTGTTTAGGGAATTAAAAGTGGTTAGCCATCCGAGTCCTCTGATCTACTATGTTGAACTTAAATTTCATAATAAAAGATACATCTGACAAACCAAAAGAAGAGATAATCATGAATAGAATTGAATAAACAAGATAAAACTTTGGAAAAGATAATAACAAATATTATAAATAATCAATCTATCAAATATATATTACTATAGCTTTTTGTATTTAGTACTCATAGAGTTGATAAAACAAATATTAACTACATTTCATTATTTATCATGTGGAATTTACTGTGGCATACTATGAAGTCTATAGCTACTTGTCCTTGTAGGGACACATTACTCGCTTTATGTTTGATAAAAGAGTTTGTTGTGGCAGTCACTAACTCAATTCAATTACATTCATGTTCATATTTGCTATCCAATTTATATATAGAAGAATACTTACTTAGAATACTTTCAATCACATTCATGGTCATATTTGCTAGGCCAATTTATACATAGGAGAATATTGTAAAATTATCTGAATATCTATCATTTTTTTTCTGCTGGTAATTCAATTAATATAATTTCTATAAAATAAAATGCAATATCTACTGCAATATGTAAATGCGGAGATATGTTACTGCAATATGTAACATGATATGTTACTGCAATATGCAATATGCAATATGTAATACGATATATTACTGCAGTATGCAATATGTTACTTCTATATTGATTCGTTGTTTTTATATATGTTTCGTTTCCATAAAATGCAATATGTTACTGCAATATTACTTCAATATGAAATTCAATATTTACTGTAATACGCAATATGTTACTTTCGTATTGATTGGTTGTCTTTATGGGAACGAACAAGGACTAGCTTTATGTTTTTGATATGTTACTTCGTTTATTGTTCTAAATTAAAATGAATATGTAATTGTTGAAATTGTTCTCTTATTATTTGATATTGGTTGGTTATTTTCATCTACTGACTTTTTATTTCTTTTTAATTCAGTGGTGGAATGCTTGTTTTTTGTTTCTTTGGAGGCTACAAGATTTTTGCAATCACAATTTGAAGCTGAACACTATTATTTTGTTGTTAGAAATAAAATTAGAGAATATTTTTTTGATTTTTTTTAAATTCGGTGGTGGAATGGTTGTTGGTTGTTTCTACAGAGGCTACAAGCATCACAATTGGAAGATGAACACTATTATTTTGTTGTTAGAAATAAAATCAGAGAATATTTTTTGATTTTATTTCTTTTTAATTCAGGGGTGGAATGCTTGTTGGTTGTTTCTATTGATGCTACAAGATATTTGCAATCACACTTAGAAGCTGAACACTATTATTTTGTTGTTAGAAATAAAATCAGAGAATATTTTTATTAAGCTTTTCTTTAATGGAAACCTGATACAAGTCTTAGAAGTTATTTTTTTACAATGTATTAGTATTTGTATTAGCTATGAATGTTCTTGGATCCCCTTTATTTTTTTTAATGAATCGGTATTTTTTTAAAGTGGTATTTTTTGAAAAATCAATACCAATATCGTACAATTTAGAATCGGTTTTTTTCAGTTTCGGTTAAATCGGTATTCGGACGATTTTTGTTCGGTACGATATTTTACAAATTAACATTTGATCAATCAACACACTTAATATTATAGAACCTTTTAACCAAAAAATATATTTTTTGACTTTTTTGGAATCATTCAATTTCAAAGTCAAGCTTCTACCAACCAGACAATTAATCAAACTTATTATAACAATATATAACAAGTAGCAAACACCTAATGGACGAACTTACAAGATCAAGATCATTAAGTTTAATCCTTAGTATAAGTAATCCAAAATTTAAAATTCTATGAAAACACAAAACATAAGCTCAAAAGATCAGAAACTCAATTCTTAGCATCCTTAACATAAGTTAAAGTCCACCAAAATCCATTCTAAGTTCTAAGAAACTGATACTCAACTAAAACAAAGATTAAAAAAAAATGAGTAGCATAAAATTAATCACTAACAACATTATATATATATATATATATATATATATATATATATATATATATATATATATATATATATATATATATATATATATATATAAGCGCCCTCACCACTTGGAGTAAATCCGGGTTTGGCAACATCTTCCAAGAGATTAAGGCGGCGGAGGACGACGTCAAACGCGCTGAGTCGAGGTTCACTTCGGATCGCTCCCCAGAGGCCCGAGCCACGCTCAACCTTACCAAGGCTATCCTCAAATCCCGCTTGAAAGTAGAGACGGACTTCTAGAAGCAGAAAGCCAGGCTAACCTGGGATACCGAAGGCGACAACAACTCGGCCTTCTTCCACGCCTGCGTCAGGAGACGCAGGCACCAGCTAACCCTTCATCAAATCTCTGACGAGAACGGCACGCTCCTCAAAGATCAGCGGAGCATCCAGACGACTGCCGCCAATTTCTACTCCAACCTATTCTCCAAAGACACCGTGGTCATGGATGACATCTTCCTGGCCAAGGTTCCTCTTATCATCGATGAGCAGGACAATGATCAGCTGGTTACCTCTCCATCCGCGGACGAAGTCAAGTCCACGGTCTGGGCCCTGGACGAACACAGCACCCCTGGTCCGGATGGATTCTCAGGTGTTTTCTTCCGGACCTGTTGGAACATCATCCAGACTGACGTGATCGAAGCCGCGACTGCTTTCTTTCAAGGTGCTACCTATCCAAAATCCCTATCCCGAGCTAATGTTATCCTCATCCCTAAAAAAGACAATCCGGAGACCTTCAAAGTTTTTTGCCCGATCAGCCTGTGCACCTTCGCTAACAAAATCATCTCCAAGATTATCGTCACCCGGATGTCCCACCTCCTACCCAAGATTATCTTCGAGGAACAAAGCGGCTTCATCCAAGGGCGGAATATCACTGACAACATCCTTCTTGCCCAGGAGATGATAACATGCATGAAGTTCCCATCGAGGGGGCAACATAGCCATCAAGCTCGATATGGAGAAGGCCTACGATCGCTTGGACTGACAATTCATGATCTGGGTCCTCAGGTGCTTCGGATTCTCCGAGACCTAAATTGACATCATTTTCAGATCCATTAGCAACTCTTGGTTCTCCACTGTCATCAACGGGCAAGCAGACAGATTCTTTAAATCTAGCCGTGGGGTCCAACAAGGAGATCCTCTATCCTCCACCGTCTTCATCATCGTCGCAAGCAGCAGAAACCTTAATAGCATGGTCGACATACCATGATTCTGCCACTTTCACACCACCGTTGGCTGCCCTATTATCACTCATCTGGCTTACGCCGATGACGTCCTTATTTTCTCCTCGGGGGACATCGGTTCCGTTGATGTGGTCAGTAACACCCTGGAGAAATACACCAGATGCTCCGGACAATGGATTAACCGTGACAAAAGTGTCATCTACACCCACCACAAAGCCGTCAGGAACCACTCAGTCACTCTCACCAATCTCACCTCCTTCTCCACCGCATATCCCCCATTTACCTACCTAAGCTGCCCTCTGGTTTACGGCAGATCAAACTCGGGCATCTTCGGAGGGCTTCTCAACAAGGTCATGAAAAAGATCGAAGGATGGCACAATGCTACCCTTTCTCCAGGCGGCAAGATGATCCTCATCAAGCACGTGCTCTCATCCATTCCTATCAACACCCTGGCAGTCTGCTCCCCGCCGTTGAAGGTTCTCTCCTCCCTGGAGGCCCTCTTTGCTAAATTCTTCGGGGGTCACCAAGACGGCAAGGATAAGCATCACTAGGCCAGCTGGGACACGATGGCTAAACCCATGGACGAAGGAGGCCTCGGGTTCATAAAATTATCCTACATCGAGGACGCCAGCTTGATGAAACTGTGGTGGAAGCTCAGATCACATATCTCTATCTGGACGCGGTTCATGCGAGCCAGATACTTCCAACACTCCCATCCGATGACCGCTGAAGCCAACAGTCGATCCTCAGCATCCTGGCGCCGTATTCTCAACGGCCGTCAGCTAGCCAAACCCCTCATCCGCTTGTATCTCGGCAACGGAGAGTCCTCTTCCTGCCTTGAATGATGGATTAGCAATAGAATATATCAGCTGTCCCCGAACGCCCCCCCTCACTGCACGATCAGGGATCTGTGGGACCCAGCGGTGGGATGAAGATGGGAGCATATCAGAGAATGGATCGGGTAGGAGGCAACGTTAGCGCTTGCCTCCGCTGATCTCAGGATCAATGACCTCCCAGACAAATAGATTTGGACCCCCAACATCGGAGGAGAGTTTTTAATGGCCTCCGCCAGGCGGGAGGCAGGGAGTGGCGGCATGAAAGCCCCACTAATAGCGCCTTTTTGGCAACCTTGCATCCCCAACAAGTGGGCTTTTCTAATCTGGAGAGCTCAGTGGAGGAAGCTTCTGACCGACGATTCCCTCACCTCCATCGGCTACAGTCTTGCTTCTAGCTGCCACTGCTGCTCCTCTCACAGTCCTAAAATAGCGGAACCCATTCTTCTTTTCGGATATCTTTCCAATCTGATCTGGCACGACCTCTCTCGCCGCTGCAGGAAGACGCATTGGCCCGGGGGCTTCAACGATCTCCTAGCTAACTGGGGAGACTCCTATAGCTATCAGATCGCTGCAGCCGCAGGTATATGGGTACTCTGGAAGAACCGGAACAAATTCAGGTACGAAGGCCGTTAATTCAACCCTGATCAACTCACCCGCGAAGTCCATCGTCAAATTCTCAAAATCAGGAACCGATGCTCCCACTCCTCGGAGCAAGTTTGGCTAGCCTGGAGATAGCAAAGCTTTGGAGCGCCCTCTGGGGCCAGACAACACAGTTAGGTTTTGTTGTTTCGTCGCGCTTGGCACGCTTACTTGTATAGGCTTCGGCATTTTGCGCCTGTTACATCAATAAAAGCTCTTTTCTTCAATATATATATATATATATATATAATCAAAATATAACTGGTTCGGTTTGGTATTTTCGATATGGTAATACACTCAAACCGTTACCACTACCATTATATCATATTTTAGTTGGTTCGGCAATTCGGTATCGGTACATAATTTCGGTTCGATTTTTCAAAATATTTGTAATCGATATTCGGTCGATTTTTCGGTAGCATTTGGTATTTTCTCACCCCTAATACTCTTGCAATAGAATTAGTGTTCAATAACAAGTGATGAAAAAGTAAGTGGAAGCACTCTATTACTCTGTTGCAACAAAAATTGTCTACTTTTTGCAACAATTTTTTAATTAAAAATACTCATTTTCTTTAGATTAATTTTTTCAAACTTTTGCAATAGTGATAATAGTATTTGGGATGAAAATTTTGTTGCAAGCAAAATTACGACTGGAAAAATCATCTTTCGCAAATAATGTTATGCAACAAAACCATTTTGCTGCCACAAAATACTATAGGTAACAAACTATTTATTGCAAATAAAACTATTTGCAACAAAATTGTTCGTTGTAAAAGAACACTATTTTCAATGAAAACTATTCTATTGCTAATTAAGTTTGCAACGAACAACAAAATCGTTGCCAAATTTGTTATGCATGGTGACCAATGGACAACATAATTTTTTCTAGCAAATAACTTTTTGTAACACTTTACTCATCTTTTGCAACAATTCTTTTTACTGTAAAAAGTACAAAAAAAATCTTGTAGTACCTGTTTGGTTGCTCGAAAGTGGTTTGAAAGTGAACTTATTTTTGGGGGAATTGCTGAAATCGGTCCATTTCTCCCATTTGGTTCTCTAACATAGAAAAGGGTGATTATATTGACAATCATCTTGTCTCCTCCCTTTTTCTTTACTTCTCACTATTGGGAATGCGGTGTGACCCGAACCGGAGTTGGCTCATGAGGAAAGATATTGTATTGGGCCCATATGTCTTAAAAGAGAATTTTTATGTAAGGCTTGAACCAATCCTAACTATCTACACTACATGATCCTACCTCCTAACCGATGTGGGACTAAATACCAACTCCATTGTCACCCCGCATTTGAGCGCTCAACCAGAAACGAGATACAATACAACAATCTCCACCTTAGCTCGATTGTTTTCGCTGACCGAGCAACCTAGCACACCCGACTACCATTTGTTCGTTCCCGCTAGCCGAACACCCTTAACACACTTTGGCTATCTGTGCTCGTTCCCGCTAACCGAACAACCTTAGCACACTCCGGCTACCTTCGCTCGTTCCCGCCAGCCGAGCACCTAGGAGATCCAACATATTGTCATCTCGATCCGTTCGACCACAGAACCAACCGGACACGTTCATCCACACCACAATTGTGTGCCAACCATAAAGCCTTGCTCCACATTGGGCTAGTCAAATCCACCTTTGAAGCCAATTCTTGTAGTTGATGCTCCTACTCCACCTTGAAAAGAGTCCGTATAATCCAATTATATACATGAACGTTCAGTACCATCTGTCTCGAACAAATTAGGTCGTCCAAACTAGCTCCGTAACCATGGGCTCTGATACCACTTGTTGGGAACGCGGTGTGACCCGAATCGGAGTTGGCTCATAAGGTGAGATATTGAATTGGACTCATGTCTTGAAAGAGAATTCTCATGTAAGGCCTGAACCAATTCCAATTATCTACACCATATGATCCCACGTCCTAACCGATACGAGACTAAATTACCAACTCCATTGTCATCCTCCGTTTTGAGTGCTCAACCGAAAATGAGATACAATCCAATATTCACATCCCCATTTCTCCAATGAACTTCCATGAAGTGAGGGGAAGAGCACGGGAGTTCCACCGTGGTTGAAGTGCTATAGAAGTGTCTATTTCCCAGCTCTTTTGGGGTCACCCTACCAACTGTCAGTCGCCATTCCGAAGAGCATTGTATATAGGGAATTGATCGAAGGCCGAGGGCTCGAAGGCCTAGTACTACTGCTCTTCCTCATATTGGTCAATGTAGTCTCATGGGCCTGCTCTTGCAAGTGAATGAGCTTCACGTACATAATGGCGTCACCCTTGGCCATGAGGATCTTGTGCGTACCGATTTTCGAGACACAGTCATGATTACAATGCTTTTATCATAATTCAACTTGCACTCTACTTGAAAGTAAAATTTTGAGTTGCCCCCACTTGTTTTTACCATAACGCATAAAATTATTTTCTTTTAACGGAAATCGATAATGACTAGCAGTCAACTCCTTTGACACCTCCCACCTGAACGCTTTTGAGCCCAAAATATTCTCATGTGGGGCCAGAACTCGTTTGGCCCCAGGTAGCTGCACACTCAGATGTGCATAGATTTGGTCTTAGGTAGACCTGTCAATGGATAGTCGAAAATTCGAATCCGATCCGATTCCGTATCCGAACTTTCGGATATTTTTCGAAATTTCGGATATCGGATCCGGATATCCGAATATTTTTCGGATATTATTCATTTTCGGATACGAATTCGGATATTAAGGTATTCGAATCCGTTAATATCCGATCCGACTTTAAATTGCAAATTTTGGATATCGAATTCGGATATCGGATTCGGATATCCGAAATTTTATATATATTATAGTATAATGTATACGTAATATATATTAATTAATAGAGAAGATTAAAGTATTTTATTCTCAATTGACTTTTACATAAATTAATTATAATATAATTTTTATATAATATTAATATATAATTACAATTTACAACAGAAGAAGAAATGACTCATATATGTAAAGAAATTGAATTTGGTTTTCGGATATTCGGATAATAACTAAATTTTTAATATTTCGGATTTCGGATATTCGGATAACAACTAAGTTTTTAATATTTCAGATTTCGGATATTCGAATAATAGCATTCGAATTTTTTAGCTAATCGGATCGGATATTATCCGATATCTGTTAAACTAAACGGATATAGGGGTGCAACTCGGGCGGGTTGGGTCGGGTTTGAGGTCAACCCGAGCCCAACCCGATAGATCATAAGCCTAGCCCAAGCCTAAGCCCGACCCGACTTCGGGTTCAACATAGGAAGCCCAAGACCAAGTCCGGAGGATCGGGTTGGACTCGGGTTGGGTCGGGTCCATCGGATTTATCGGACTCTAATATGATATTTGAAATAATTTTAAACAAGAGTAATATTAAATGTATAATCAAATAGCAATCAAGCCTCAATCATTACAAAATAAAACTGAAATGATATTTAGGACAAGGAATTGAAGAGTTCGGTGAAAAAAATTATAGTTTAAACTTTTTATTTAAGTAGTATGAAACAATATATATATAAATTATATGTATGTCGGGTTTCGGGTTCTTCGGGTTACCCAACACATGAACCCAAGCCCAACCCGATTTTTGATCGGGTTCAAATATTTTAACCCGAGCCCAAACCCGAACCCGAATATCTTCAACCCTAACCCAACCCATTAACGGGTTTACCCGATCGGGTTCGGATTTAGCCCGCCCAAGTTGCACCCCTAAACGGATACGAATTCGGAGTGTCAAAAGAGATATCCGTTCGGATATCGGATCGGATTCGGATATTACAAAAAAACTTCGGATACGGATACGGATATTGTTCTGTCCGTACCGATAAGCATCCGTTGACAGTCCTAGTCTTAGGTAGCTTCACACGCAGATGTGCGATGTGCATAGATAGATCTCAAATAGGAACAATCCATTGATAATATTTTGGTTTCGAAAGTGTCCACGTGGGAGGTCAAATGAGTTGACTCTTAGTCATTGTTGGTTTCCATTAAAGGAGAGGGTTTGGCGTTATGGTAAAACAAGTTGGATACAATTCAATTTTTTTTTCCTTCTCAAATGAACTGTACCTTTAATTATGTTAAATAAATGGAAAACAACTCAAAAATTCAAAAAATAATAATAAGTGTTATTTAGTAATAGGGTCTTGTATAATAGTTAAAATTAGGGTCTTCAAATCACTATTAATTTGTCTACGTCGGAGACGAACTCCAAATTCTAATATCTACTATTATATGAGACCATATTACTAAGACCATCTCCAATGGGGGTTTCTATCTTCCCTATTTCTATGGAAGAAATCCATTTAAAAAAAAAATTCTCCAAATGGTGATTTCTATCACCATTTCTATCCTAGGTGGCAATGATGTAGGATGAAAACTTTCTAGGAGAGTTTATACATGTAGAAATCCTCATGGAAATTCTCCTATCTCTCATGACAATTATTATTGGACCCCACATCATTAGATTGGTTCTTTTACTATGTGACACATAGGATAGAAATGGAGAACCATTGGAGAGCATTATTGTATGTCTACAATTTCTATGTAAAAACTCTTCCAACTAGGATATAAATCTTCTTAAAGTACAATGCCAAGTAAGATAAGAACTCAATTTTAGAAATCACCATTGGAGATGGTCTAAATAACTCAAATCTATAATATAAAGTACAGTGGGTTTTTGGTCCGACCCATGTGCTTTGGTTCAACGATGATGAAAGTACTAAATTGTCCCTCCCTCTATAAGAGAGGATGAGGTCCCATGTTGGGTGCGGAGCAACCGGTTGTTCCAACGGCACCCCCGCCTCCAGCTCCTCTTCCACCGCCCCTCCCTCCGCCGCCTCCGCTCCATCCTCGCCTACGCCGTCGTCGCCGGCCTCTTCCGCAACCCTTTCGTCGCAAGCAGCCTCCTCTACGCGCCGCCAACGTCGACCCTTCCTTCGCCGCCTACTTCTTCTCCGCCATGACCAATTCCAACCCCTTCTCCTTCAACACTGCCATCGCCATCTCCGCCTCCGCCGACCCACTCTCCATCTACTCCCAAATGCTCCGCCGCAGCGTCCCTCCCGACTCCCACACCTTCTCTTCCTTGCTCAACACCACCACCATCGCCGCCGCCACCAGGTCGCTCCACGCACACGCCCTCCTCCTCGGATTCCGTCCCGACCCTGTCGTGCAGACCGTCCTGCTCACCGCCTACTCCCGACGCGGCTCCGCCGACCACGTCCTGCGGTTGTTCGACGGAATGCCGCACATGGACGTCGTCTCCTGGATCGCCGTCGTCTCGGGCCTCGCTGCCCTCGGACGCCCCGCGACGGCTCTGTGTGTCTTCGCCTCCATGAGGCCCCACGCCGCCCCGAACGCCGCCACCGTGGTCTTTGTCGTGTCCGCCTCCGTTGGACTCGAGTCCCTGACGCTGACCCGGTGCCTGTACGCCTACGTCGAGAAGGTCGGATTCTTGTCCGTGCCATTATGGCACGGGTTATCCACTAGTAATAATAATAAAGGAGAGATGCTAATCCCAAGCATAGTAGATACATTCGCTCCAATCATTCCTGTGAACAATTAAATTGACATACTCCCAACATGGATATATAGCTAAGACTAATTAATTAATGGTTCAAACTCCCAAGTTATGGATTAGTATTGTCTTTGTCGGTGGAAAAGTTTCTTACCTTACCTAATTACCTCTGGCCATGAAAGGTTAAGGAAAAGGTTACTCGATCTATCCATGTGCCCAGCACATGCAGCACAGCCACCTTCTTCTCTGCTATTCTATTCATTCTATTGCTGACAAATATATAAACCAATATATATATATATATATATATATATATATTCTCTTGTTCTCTGCAGTTCACTCTCTGGCCTTCACTACCTCCCATGTTCCAATTGACGATTTATGCGGAAGTTTCTGCAGTAGAAAAACTCTCTAAAACAAATTAGTCTCGGTTAGCATCTCACAAAAACTGGCTGATTTTATTATTATTTAATTATTTAAATTAGGAAAAGCTTTGTATCGCACGAGAAAGAAAAAAGTTGACAATGGTATTAAGTTAACTATTTTGGAGTTCGTATCCGACGTAGACAAATTAATAGTGATTTGAAGACCCTAATTTTAACTATTATACAAGACCCTATTACTAAATAACACTTATTATTATTTTTTGAATTTTTGAGTTGTTTTCCATTTATTTAACATAATTAAAGGTACAGTTCATTTGAGAAGGAAAAAAAAATTGAATTGTATCCAACTTGTTTTACCATAACGCCAAACCCTCTCCTTTAATGGAAACCAACAATGACTAAGAGTCAACTCATTTGACCTCCCACGTGGACACTTTCGAGACCAAAATATTATCAATGGATTGTTCCTATTTGAGATCTATCTCACTACTAAAATATCATCAAATAGCGACGTAATTTAGCGACGGCAAGAAATTACGTCACCAGTAGCGACATCTTTATAAACACGTCGCAAAACGTCGCTGGCTAGCGACGTTCTGCGACAGGAGTATTATACGTCGCTGAAAAGCGACGTTCAGCGACATATTATTAATATATGTCGCCATGGTTGCGACGTTTAGCGACGTCAACACGTGACGTCGCTAAGTTATTTTACTTAGGGCACGCCGCTGCCTTCTTTCCCCCTCACTCTCACTCGAAAACCCGAAAATTTTAATTTTCCCCCCCACCCCCCCCGGCGACTCCCTCCCCCTCTGTCAGTGCCCTCCCCCCCCCCCCCCCCCCCACGGCGACCCCCTCCCCACCGGCGACTCCCTCCCCCTCCGGCGAGCTCCTCCTCCCCCAATTCGAGCTCCTCCTCCCCCAATTCGAGCTCCTCCTCCTCTTCCTCAGGTAAACCCTAACCTAACTCCTCTCCTTTCTCCTCCTCCTCTCCCACGGACACACACACACACACACACGGACACACACGGACACGGACACACACACACAGACGCAGACACAGACACACACACATACACACACGGACACTGACACACACACACACACACACACATACACACAGACACAGACACAGACACACATACACACACGGACACGGACACACGCACACACACAGACACAGACACATGCACACACACACAGACACAGATTTATTCCTAGTTTAAATGGTTTAAATTGTGATTTAAATGCTAGATTTGATTCCTAGACATGTTGTTAATCTATGTTAGTTGATATTTACATTGAGAATGGGTCGTTGCTGTGATATGGGATTCGAACATATGTGGGTTGACTTTACATGACTGATACATGATACGTTTCAAGTTTTTCCTATGTCAATCCTGTTAATCTGATTCTAACTAATGTTTTAAGTACCAATATTACTCCTACATGTGTATTAGCCTATGATAGATTGATCTTTACTTATTAAATTAAGTTTTATGATATGGGAATGGAATTTGGACTCGAGTTGGTTTCAATGGGTTGACTGATACTCATGAATCAGTTTTGATTGTCCCCTGAACTTCAATTCCAAATTTTTTTGATTCCTAATTGTTGTTCAGTTATCATTGGTTGTAACACATGTGTTAGTACCTGTTAAGTCCTTTTTTTTCATTTCTGATTAGGCTTGTGATTTGAGAATAGGATATTGGACATGGGGTTCGATTTAAATTGGTTTGATGAAAACTCAGGAATTTGGTTTGCTGTTCTTCCTTGAACTGAATTGAACTGATTCCTTTTGATGAGTTATAATGATCCCCACATGTTCTAGTTTGGTTTTCCTATTCCTGAGATAAATCCACTGAATGTGTCAACTGATTCCCTTGAATAACTGAAATTGAATTGACTGTTAACCAAGTGAATGGTTTAATTCCTATACCTGAGTTTTGTTCTTCCTAATGAGTTGAATGAATGTTTTAACATTGGTATTGGGATACCAATAGCGATAAGGTAAACGATACCTTGGTAGGTAATGGCTAGAAATAGGATATTTGACTTAGATTGGACTAAGAGTTTACAAAGTCAACTATAGGTCAACCCTTGACCTACTTTGACCTTGTTTGACTTTGTTTGACTTAGGTTGACCTTGTTTTACTTTGTTTGCTTAGTACAACCTAGTTTGACCTAGATTGCATATCATTGTTATTAGTAACTGTCCGCTAGTAATGTGTGTCCCTAATAAGACATAATATACGAATTTGTGCCTGTTGGATAATGTGTGTCCATCTTTGCAGAATTATTTCCAAATGGATATGAATTACTACTTGCGGAATCGTTCATGGATGTACAATCGTCGTCCTAATGATATGTGTGGTGTGCGGGATGAATATATAGCGGGAGTAGAGCAGTTCCTGTAGTTTGCTAAGGCGTTCCCTCAGTACATGGACGGCACCAAAATTAAGTGTCCGTGTGTGAAATGTCATAACGTGAAATATTATCCAGAAGTGGAAGTGACATATCATTTGTACTCGAGGGGTTTCACGCCTAATTACTATCAGTGGACCGCACACGGAGAACTTATGTCTTTAGCATCAGGGCCGGAGCCTTATGTTGAGCCATATATGCATGCGTGACCTAATTTTGTTTCAGATAATCATGCATACGACGACGGGTGCGTGAACATGGTTTTCGACGCTGCGGGGCCTAGTTTCGTTCATGATGCACCTGAGGAGGCACCGAACGCCGATGCTGTACAGTTCATGGAGTTGTTGGAGAATGCAAGGACTCCATTGTATCCTGGTTGTGAGGATCATTCATCGTTGGAGGTGGTTACAAGACTGTTGAGCATTAAGTCAGATTTTAACATGTCGCAAGAATGCTACAACCGAGTGTTGGAGTTGATTATAGAGATCTTGCCGGCGGATGCTAAGTTGCCTAAAGACTTCTACCGGTCTAAGAGGATGGTGAGATCGCTCTGGATGGGATACGAGAAAATCGATTCCTGTCGCAATGGGTGCATGCTGTACTACAAAGACGATAAGGACGCAGATGTGTGCAGATTTTGTGGTGCTGATCGCTATAAGACAACTAGTACAGGAAGGTCTACCGGTGCAAGAAGACCGACCGATTCAATGCACTACTTGTCTTTAACGTCGCGGTTGCAAAGATTATTTATGGTGAAAGAGACGGCCGAAAATATGAGTTGGCACATACGAGAACAGATTGAAGGAGTGTTGGATCACCCATCCGATGGAGAAGCGTGGAAGCACTTTGATCGAGTGTATCCCGATTTTGCTTCAGATCCGCGTAATGTCAGGTTGGGACTATCTTCTGACGGTTTTACTCCTTTTGGTCTTTCGGGATCCCAGTATTCGTGCTGGCCTGTGATTGTCACTCCGTATAACCTACCGCCTTGGATGTGCATGAAGACTCAGTACATGTTTCTAACCGTTATAATTCCTGGTCCGAACAATCCCAAGAGGAACATTGACGTGTACTTACAGCCTTTGATAGATGAGTTGAATCAGTTATGGGAAGTAGGCGCTAACACGTACGATGTTTCCAGGAAGCAGAATTTTCAGATGAAGGCAACCCTTATGTGGACCATCAACGACTTTCCGGCCTATGGAAGGTTATCTGGATGGAGCACTCATGGCCGTCTCTCATGTCCGTATTGCATGGACCGTAGTAAGGATTTCCGCTTGAAACACGGAGGAAAACCGTGCTTCTTTGATTGTCATCGGCAATTTCTGCCAAAAGATCATCCGTTCAGAAGGAACATGAATGCATTCCGTGCCGGCGTTGTAGAGAAGGGTGATCCACCGCCAAGATGGTGTGGAGCCACGATATGGCAGGAGGTTAAAGATTTTCCAAGTGCTATCGAAGATCCTACAACTGGGTACAAGTACGATAGATTTGGTAGAGATCATAACTGGACAAAGAGGAGCATATTCTGGGATCTGCCATACTGGAGTACCAATCTGATCAGACATAATCTTGATGTCATGCATATTGAGAAGAATGTGTTTGATAACATAATTAATACTGTGATGGACGTAAAGGGAAAACGAAAGACAATCCTAAGGCCAGGTTGGAATTAGAAGAAATATGCAAATGTCCTGCGTTGCATTTGATACAGCAGAATGGAAAACAGTTCCTGCCGAAGTCAATTTTCTCGCTGGACAAGGAGGATAAAGTGAGACTTTGTCGGTGGATCCAGGGCCTAAAATTTCCAGACGGATATGTGTCAAATCTGAGAAGATGTGTCGATCCGAAGGAGAACAAATTGACGGGTATGAAGAGCCACGATTGTCACGTATTCATGGAGAGGTTAATTCCGATTGCATTTCGAGAATTCTTACCGCAGGCAGTTTGGGATCCATTGACGGAGCTTAGCATATTCTTCAGGGATCTTTGTTCTAAGAAATTGCTCGTTGATCGTCTAGAAAAGCAAGAGAAGGACATTGCGGTAACACTATACAAGCTAGAGAGGGTGTTTCCTCCTGGATTCTTTGACTCTATGGAGCATTTGCCGATTCATCTATCCTATGAGGCACGTGTTGGTGGACCCGTCGAATATCGATGGATGTACCTGTTCGAGCGATATTTGAATCACTTAAAAAGAAAGATAAAAAATAAGGCACGGGTCGAGGGTTCTATTTGTGAAGCCTATGTTCTCGAGGAGATTATAAACTTTTGTTCGATGTATTTCAAGCCTCATGTTGCAACTAATAGAACGAGAGCTTCCAAAAACGACGAAGGAGATCATGAAAGTAATGATACAATACTGAAGGTATTCAATGCTCCAGAAAAGCCATCGGGTAAGATGAAGAAGAGATATCTGAACGATGATGAGCTAAGGGCTGCTCAGGTGTATGTATTACTCAACTGCGACGAGGAGGAAGTAGAGAAACTGGAGGGGTAAGTAAATAATACGTCTATATTATTTTAATAGTATTGAGAATGATACTATTACATTAATTACACGATGTTGTTTTCAGCATATTTAATGATGATGTGAGGTCAGGTAGGCCACACATAACAGAAGAAGAACTAGAACAAGAAATGAGACGTTATTTTCCATCATGGTTGAGTGCATATGTAAGACTTGAGAACTCTGTAATTACCTTTCTGTATATGTACTTGATTGAGAATGAGCTTAATTGCTTCTTTCGTGGTATTTAGGTCGATCGTCCATTCGCAAGACTTGACAATGAGTCTATTAGAACGCTAGCCAAGGGACCAATTTATGCTACAAAAATATGGCCAAGCTACTGTGTTAATGGGTTTAGGTTCATGTCAACAACTTGCCCGATCAGAGACAACTTTGTGGATCTCGACTCCACCAAAAACAGCTGTTTGTGTATCAGATCTTCGAACTACAAAGATGTTGATGCGGGCAACGATTTCTATGGCGTGCTACGGGAGATCGTGGAGCTGACTATAGTTATGGAATAGAGCCTGCTAAGATTGTGTTATTCAGGTGTGATTGGTTCGATCCGATTGAAGGTCAAGGTTGGAAAGTAGACAAGCACGGTCTTGTTGATATAAACTATCGGCGTCGATATCAAGCCTATGAACCATTTGTCCTATCAAGTCAGGCTCAGCTCGTGTACTTCACAAGTTATCCTAAACGGAGAACAACAAGGTCGGACTAGTGGGCAGTATGCAAGACCAAAGCTAAAAATACCTTTGAGGTTGACGATATAGCTTATCAACAGGATGAACTACCTCTTGTAATAAATATTATAGAAGTAGACACGACGGAAGTTCCTCATTACACATCTAATTGTGTAGAAGAAGTAGAATTATCTGAAGAGGAAGATGCAGATGATAGTGAAGATGTAGAGGAGGAAGAAGAAGAAGAAGAAGAAGATGAGCTAAACGAACTAGATAAATTTTCAGAAGAGGATTAAAATCTGTGATGTCTATCATATAAATATGTATTTTTGTAATAATAAATCTGTGACACTTTAGTGACACTTTTATTTGTGACCATGATATTTTTCAAAAATCTGTGATGTCTATCATATAAATATGTATTTTTGTTTTATTGTCATATGTTATTATCAGGTATGACTAGACCATCTGGACGACGCGGAGGATTATACATTAGCCAGTCCCGTCAGCCTCGACGTGGGGATAGAGAGGGCAGTTCCGTACTCTCATCCTCATCTCCGAGTACGCCATTGTACCGTTCTGTTCCCGGTCCATTATCGGGACAGGGCAGTTCCAGCAGGTTGCCGACTCCTCCCTCGTCGTCCAGCCTTCCTGATCCCGCGTCCAGCAGGTTGTCGACTCCTCCCTCATCGTCCAGTCTTCCTGATCCCGCGTCCAGCAGGTTGCCGACTCCTCCCTCATCGTCCAGCCTTCCTGATCCCGCGTCCAGCATCCCTGATCCCCCGTCCAGCATTCCTCCTTTCGACGGCTCTATGTGGGGAGCCGACGCCGAGCATATGGAGGACGGCGATCAGACTGATGCTACCCAGGCAGGAGGTGAGAGCGACCCTCCATGCGCTCCCCCGGACGAGACGCGTATGGAGATTTGGACGGACGGGCCTATGAAGTAAGTTAATTAATTAATATATATTTCTCAAATGATTATATGTACATATATATTCATGAAAAATTATTATTGTATAGATATCGGCCTTCTGCAGTACAGAGACAGCTGGGGACATTTCTGAGGCAGAACTATGGTGGGGCTTGGATTAACTACTCAGACGCTCCCGCAGATAGGAAGGCCTTTTGGTTCGCCCACTTCAAGGTAAAAAATTTGTTTATTTTTAAATTTTAATAATCATTTGTGTATATTATACTAAGAGGGTGGTGAGTACCCTTGCTGCGCATGGTGAGCGACTGCGAGAGCTGGAGCAGATACGTCCTCCCGGTCCATCGACGGCGCCGACTCCAGACATTCCACTGCCTCCTACTGCCCCTACGGTGCAGCTCACCCAGGAGCAGTATGACTATATTCTATCCCAGTTGTCCCAGTTGCACGACAGGGGTCCGCAGTAATTTTATTGGTTTTTTATGACTTGTATGTATTGGCCCTATGGGCAAATTGTTTATTGGTACACTGTTGTTTATACACTTGGTGGAAGACTTTTTATCATCTTCCATTTTTATTTGACTCTATTGGATGTTTGTGAGGATGTGTGTCTGTGATATTTACTTTGCACTGTCTCCTATTTACTTTGTGATATCTGCGACGGGGATGACAAATATACCTACGCTGGGTTATAAGCGATGATCTGATATACAAAGGAGGTGCTGCCGAAATTTTAAAAAAATATATTGTGTATTTTTGTTATGATGTGTGTCTATGTTTACAGTGAATGTGAAATGCAGTGTTCGAAACCATCGACAGTTTCGATTACTGTTGTATGTGTTATCTTGGATAGAAATAGCAACAGTTCAGGATGCACTTCTGAGGGCTTCATTTTCACGTCCTTTACTTTCTCGGGACGTCGTAAAGGTTCCCGAGAAGGTGAAGGACATGAAGAGGAAGCTCTGAGAAGTGCACCCTGAACTGTTGCTCTTTCTATCCAAGATAAAACATAGAACAGTAAGCGAAACTGTCGATGGTTCGAATACTGCACTTCACATACACTGTAAACACAGACACAGCATAACAAAAATATCAATTATATTTTTTTAAATTTTTTTATAATATCTGCGACGTATAGCGACGTTCTGCGACGTACTGCAACGGATCATTGACGTCGCTATACGTCGCTAAATAGCGACGTAACGTCGCTAGACGTCACTAATGTACGTCGCTAAATCTGTCGGTAGGCCACGTGGCTGCCATGCCATGTCATCATATATAAAGTTTACAGCGTCGCAAGTGGTCGCTTTACGTCGCAATTTTGGCGACGTAGTGATACGTCGCTATCTGTCGCTAATTTTGCAACGTCTAGCGACAATGAACTTCGCGTCGCTAATAGCGACGTTCAGCGACGAAAGTGTCATCTGCGACTTGCCTATAAGCGACGTCCGATTTTCGTC
Organism: Iris pallida; assembly: GCA_029216955.1. Lineage (NCBI taxonomy): Eukaryota > Viridiplantae > Streptophyta > Magnoliopsida > Asparagales > Iridaceae > Iris > Iris pallida. The sequence goes on from JANAVB010006394.1 coordinate 6,285,233, forward strand.
GCTAAATACGTCGCAAATTAGTTTTAGCGACGTATTTTCCTTATTTAGCGACGTCTCCTGACATCGCTAAAATGGGTTATTTTAGTAGTGTCTATGCACATCGCACATCTGCGTGTGAAGCTACCTAAGACCAAATCTATGCACATCTGAGTGTGCAGCTACCTGGGGCCAAACGAGTTCTGGCCCCACATGAGAATATTTTGGGCTCAAAAGCGTTCAGGTAGGAGGTGTCAAAGGAGTTGACTGCTAGTCATTATCAATTTTCGTATTAGGATTCATGATTCGTGAAAACATGATTCCTAAACTAATTGTTAACATGTATGGTAGAGAGACGGTGGCGCGAGGTGGCACGGCCTATCAGAACCGGTCCAGGGCTTCCTTGACCAGCTTCTTCGACTCGGAGTCGAGGGCGCTGGTGGCCTCGTCAATGAGGAGGATCACTAGGTTCTTTAGGATCACCCCGACGAGTAACAACGACTATCTCTACTTTTGGTCATCAGATAGCTAGAAGCCTTTCTCCCCTACCTGGGTCAAACAACCATGTATATATTTTTTGGTGTTTTTTAACTTTAAACTAGTAAATATAGTCCCACATTTACTACACCAAATGATGAGTATCCTAATATAATGTTTTGTTTGTGTTGAGATGTGCACATGGGGTGTGGTGGGGCACATGTGGGTATCATGTGGGATGTTTTTCTAGGAGAAAAATGATTAACTCCTCTAAAAAGTATTTATGCTTTTTTTCATGCTCAATAGATAATTCTCTTAGGAGCTAAACACCAAAGCGCATAGAGACTAGGACTCGGACTCAAGGGTGAAAAGTGACATTTTGTTGGCGCACATTGCACTTAACACGTCAGCATCGTCGCACGGTGCTCGTATGCTCGTTTTATGCGCGAGACACATGCAAGAGTTTGCATGAACGGACGTATGCGCGGGTGCAGGCGCGGACGCATGCACGGGCTAGGCACTCCTATGTGCGTATGCGCGCATACGTCATCGCAGGGCTGCACGCATGAGCCGTTGTGTTGTTGGCATATATGCATAGGAGCAGCTGCGGCTGTGCAGTTGGGCGCATGAGCGCAGACAACTGGGTTGGCGCAGGATTCCGCTGATTGTAAAATTTGAACGGTTATGGAAAGATCAGGTCAATTCTTCATATCCATTTTTTGTGGGATTTGAATTCAATTTTTTTATCTTTTCATAATCTGTTGGAGGCCAAGATTAGGGTTAGGGTTTTCGTCCAGCTCTATAAATACTCCATTCGAGCCCCTTTGAGGACTTACTTCAAAATTGAGACACAAAGAGAACTTTACTGTGGACGCCATTGGAGTCCAGAGGAATTCGTGCGAGTCCACTAAGGAGGTGATAGCGAGCGTTCTAGAAGTTCATATCTAAACTTGCTGGTTCCTGTGAGCAGATCGCGTGGGGGTGAATCTTGCTTTGAGCAACGATAATCTTCATCACCCCAGCGAGAATTATTTCTTCATTTTCTTCTTCCACTTATCTTCTGCATATTGTAATCCGTTATGTCTGTCTGCAACTGCGATTGTAAGAAAAAACATGAAGCTACTATCTGTTTGTAACAATACATTGATCGTTCTGCCATCTAAGATCTATTTCGAAAATAACACTATCAAGCATGTAGTTGACTAAAAGTTTGACGCAGGTATCGACCTAACACGAAAGATATGATAATCTCATATTAGGGTTTTTCCTAGTATATGTTATGATTTTATACAATTATTGGAGCTTTTGCTCGGGCTCGATTCGTGTTCATTTGAGCTCGTAAGCTAAATCGAGTCGAGCTCGTCCATTTCGAACCTCTAATTGAACCGAGCTCAAACACCATTTTTTAAGTTGACCTTAAACTCGACTCGAATGAAACTCGTTCGATAGTTTAGTCAAACCGAGTTCAAACACACTTTGTTCGAACTCATTCGTTAGATTTTTAATTAGCCCTAAATTTGAGAACAAAAAGTTACTCGGCCATACTTGCATACGCAACAGATACAATAAATCCGGATTCACTTTTCCACTTCCACACAATTTCAAGCAGCCAAACAGACCCTTACTGTAATGAATTTAATCTTTATAATTAAGCAACCAAACAAGTCCTAACTATAATGAGTTTAATCTTTATAATTATATTAGATTTATTATTTGCTAATATTACACTATAAGGAACTTTATTTTATTTGTTTTGTACGTGCAAATGTCCTTCAATCTAACTATATTCCTCAATTATATATATATATATATATATATATATATATATATATATATATATATTACAAAACACAAAGGTTTTTGAATCCTAGGGCTGACTGTGCCAAGATAAAGAGTGGTTGTGATTTAATTTTGGTGAATCAACGGTTGTGGATGAGCATTATTGAGAGTGGAGTTTTATGGGGAATCCAAAGAGTGGGGTTTGCACTCATAATGGTTGTGGATGAGCATTATTGAGAGTGGGGTTTTATGGGGAATGAGCATTATTGAGAGTGGGGCTTTATGGGGAATCCAAAGAGTGGGGTTTGCACTCATAATGGTTGTGGATGAGCATTATTGAGAGTGGGGTTTTATGGGGAATCCAAAGATAATTCACATCTATTATGAGTGGTTGGGATTTAATATTTTGATGGGGCCTCATAATTATTATTGTTCGTTTAAAATTGGGGGTCCAAGATTTTGAGGGGGAATACCTTAAATGAACCATGCCCTATGGGCACGGGTTATGACTATATATATATATATATATATATATATATATATATATATATATATATATATATATATATATATATATATATATATATTGTAGAACCCTAGAGGGGGGGGGGGGGTGAATAGGGAAATAAAATGATTTAAAACACAAGAAGCAACATTCTTCAAATAAAAAGAGAGAGTAAGAAAATCAAACACGCGATGTATCCTGGTATCCTCGCTAGAGGCAATCCAGTCCCGGAACTCTCTCCGGCTTAAATCTACTATTTAGTAAAATAGTACACACGAGTTTGGATCTGAAGAACTCGCCAACTTCTTATACACGAGTTTTCTTACGAAGGCTTGCCAACTACAAAAGGAAAGGAAGAGAACTGTTGATCTTCTAACACTTGAAGATCGAAAAGTACAACTCTTGAATACTCTAGCACTTTTGGAATGAATGACAATTGAAAGTTTGGGTAGAGTATTAATGGTGGAGCTCTTGGTTGTTAGAAAATTTATAGCTTAAGTGGATGAACCTTCATGAGAGAGAAGTCATCCATTTATAAAGAAACCAAGAGTAGGTAGCATTTAATGCTCCTGGATACAGCCCAGACGGCATACCGTCGGTATGGACCGGCATGCCGTCGGTATGCCGTTCTGAACAGTAACGGTCATAGTTATATCCGTTGGGAGCATTTAATGCTAGCAATTAATGCTAGTATTCGTCCATTCAAAAATCAAATTTCGTAAACCGGTATACCGTCGGTATGCCGCGGTATGCCGTCGGTATACCGATGTTCGTCACAGAACATTTTGTGGCTAACCACTACCAAAATATGTTGCTTTAGCGACGGCCAGATCCGTCGACCATCCGTCGCTAATCCGTATTAGCGACGAATCACTGACGGATATTGGTCCAAAAAAATTCGTCGGCAATAAGCTCGTCGCTAATAAAATCCGTCGTTAAGTAGTCGTTAAGCGACGGAATAGCGACAGATTTTCGTCGTCATTATTCGTTGCATTAGCGACGACTTGCTGACGGTCTTTCGTCGAATTCAAGTATTAGGTATTGAATTGTAAAGCTACTTAGCGACGGATAGTCCGTTGGTAAACCGTCGTTACTGTGTATCAGAGGGTATCGTTCCGTCACTATTCCGTCGAACACCGTCGCTAACTAAGGATGGATTAGCGATGGATTAGTGGCGGATAATCCGTCGATCGGGTTCTGGAAATGCTTGACATTTCCAGAACCATGGCGACGGATAGTCCGTCGTGGATCCGTTGACCATGGCGACGGATTTCTGATGGAATATCCGTCGCTAAAGTTCTGTACACCTTCATACCACCAGAACCTTGCCGACGGATGTTCCGTCGGAATGTCGTCGCTATGTAAGGTATTCCGTCGGCTGGCCGTCGACCATCCGTCGCTAACTGGAAATATTTCTAATTCTCTAGTTAGCGACGGATATTCCGTCAAAATTTAGTCGGTAACTGATGATATCTGTCGCTAACCCGTCACTAGTCCGTCGGTAACTGAGATATTTTAAAATTTTTTTACAAAGCTTTACTTGTTCACAAAACATCCGAACATCGGACCAATATATAATCACAATATACAATCACTGAGACCAATATATAATCCAATATAAATCACATACGAATATAATGCACACCAATTATCCAAAAATCACATAGACCAATAACGAATCACAAATATCCATAACCCAAACAAATATGAAATAGACACCAATTATCCATAAATCATAAACTAATATCCGTCGTTATAATTCAAAATTCCCACAAATATTCTAAATTTAAAAACTATTCTTATACAATACTTCAAGGAGCAGGAGGAGTCCGATTGTCCGGTGGTGGTAATCCCTTCTGCGACCGACGATAATACTGCTCCACTATGTACGGCGGCAATCCGTCGAACATACTGCCCGAAAGTCGGCGTAGCTACTCTGGTGACATGAGATCAAGGAGTACCATCACAGTCGGAGGCGGTACCAGAGGGGCAGCAAGGTTGAAAGAAAGATGACCGACGGAAGAAGGACTGGCACCAGCAGTCGACGGACCGGCACCAGCAGCCGACGGACCGGCACAAGTAGCAGACGGACCGGCACCAGCAGCAGACGGACCAACAGCAACAGACGGAGGCGAAAAGTATGTGTCAATTTGCTCCCGCAAGGACGACACCGCCTCGTGCAGCTGCGTAAGCTGCAACCTCACACCATCGTCTGCCGGGGCCGCGGGAGGAGGCGGTGTCGGTGGAAATCTTTGAGTCGCCATGTGCAACGCCCTAGGGAGCCGACTCCGTACAGGTGCCCTTTCTTAAAGCCGCCGACAGTATCTACGAACAAGTCGTTGCGAGCGGCCATAGAAGAGGGCGTCCGGGTGGGCGTCGTTTCACCGAAATCCTCGGCATCAGTTGACTGAGCCCGACTAAGGGCCTCACGATACGCAGCCTATCAAATGAATGTGTTTATACTATAAGATTTACCTAAGTTGTAATATAAATCCTATGTTTCACTAAGTTATAGTGTGAATACTAAGTTTACCTAAGTTATAGTCCGAATACTTTTAATTCTAACGTAAATATCATAAACATAAGTACTTACATCGGTCTCCTTGGCCCTATCGTCGACGAAGGTCCCGTCCTTCCATCTCTTATGCGTATGTTGGAACACATCGTGCATGGTGACCGATTCTGGTACCCTTCCCTCTTTTACCGTCCGTTGGATCTGCATACAAAATTTTCGTAGAATTTAATTAACTTCGTATATTAATAATACCGAATTCGATCGTGAAATGAAATTGCGGTATCTCACTAGATCTGCAAGCGCTGCTACGTGGGGCCTTGATCCTTCCGTATGAAGCCCCGTGCCCGTCAGTTCGCCTTCGCCTTCTCCGATTTCTCCTTGTAGGCAGGAGTATCCATCATATCCAAAATCTCCTCATAATAGTCCTGCCGGATCCAATTCGGCCTCGTCTGCCCCATTTTAAGGTCATGAATCATATCCCGTATCTTCTTCGAGGATGCGCTTCTATAAGTCCGACGGATCACGTCCTCGCGATGGGGGGCCACTAGAACATCGTCTAACATACAAATTCAATTATCACATAATTTAAGAAATGATTGATTAAAGAGTAACTAATAATTAACCATAAGATATAGATATATACCCTCAATTCGTCGAGCCAGACGTACTTCATGTTTGGGGGCACCGACAAAAAGTTGAGGTAGGGACCACGGAAGTTAGCCCTAATAATTTTTCCAAGAGAACTGGCAACATTAAACGGAAAAAACCTACAAGGAAGCAATGACTGGATTAATAACTTGAATAAATGAATTTATTTTAATAAATTTTCTTAAATTTACTTACGAGGACCCCGCGGGCCATAGCTCTCGTCGGAACTCTCTTATCGGCCTCTATGGTGCCATTGGAGGATCCGCGGGTCCGTGCATGTACTCCCTAGTAACCGGATGGAACCGAGTATGGCGGTACTCCGGGGTCCACTGTGCAGTAACTGGTGGATCCGCTGGCAGAACAGATCCACTAGCGGATGGAGACTCATGTCTCGATGAAGTTGTCGATCGACGGCGGGATGAGTCTGTGCCCGGGGTACTCTCTGGGTCAGGTTCGCTAGATGGGGTCACATCCTGGGAATATTGAATATGACCACGACCACCAGTACTACCAGTACCACCACGACCACGACCACCACCACCAACACCACCAGCATGACCACCACCAGCAGCACGACCACGGCCAGCCATCATGACCTGTAAATAGAACACATAAACATAATTAACAATATAGAAGTATAAATGAATATAAAATTCTAAACTAAAATATACATACCACCAGCCGGGAGACGAGTGCCACCGCGACGGAAAGGACTGGGAGTGCCATCTGCAAAAAAAAAACATACAATAAGTAAATGATCGAACGAAAAAAATATGAATTCACGTAATTGCTTTTATGAGGTCAAACTTAATTCACGTAATTGGAAGTATTTTTAATATACAACAATATTTAACCTAATCATCCTCATCGTCTTCATTCTTGTCCCCGGCCTCGTCTTCATCATCATCCTCATTCTCATCCTCAACCTTATCCTCATCCTCGATTTCATCTGTATCCTCATCCCCATCAAATTCTTCTTCTTCTTCTTCTTCTTCTTCTTCTTCTTCTTCTTCTTCTTCTTCTTCTTCTTCTGCCTCAATATTTGGGACAAGATGCCTCTTTCTCCCCTGGTTGACAGCTAAGTCTTGTGTATCAACCTCTTTCTTCCCTCTATTTTCTTCATCAATATCTTCAACATCCATTGTATCCGACTGTTGTCCCAAGTATTGGGACTTTTCGATCTGGTCCTCTTAGTATACTGGGTCTCCAACGTTGAATGTATTTCTAGATTTAATCTTGCATACGACCCACCAGTCAAATCGATCTCTACGATGCCTTGGATAGCTTGTATAGTAGACTTGAACAGCCTGACTTGCTATCGCAAATGTATCGGACCCTCTATACCTCCTACGATGATTTATATCGACAAATCTAAATTATTTATCGATTCTCCAACCGATATTTGGTGTCGTATCGAACCACTCACATTTGTAAATCTATAATATCCTGAAGCATGTGAGTGGTTCGATATGACACCAAATATCGGTTGGGGCAATATATTTGCTAGATGAATCGGTAGATGCTCCATGCTATCGAAGAAGCCAGGAGGAAATATTTTTTCCAACTTGCAAATTGTTAAGATAATCTTCTCCTCAAGTTCAACCATGCGTTGCACAATCAACTTAGTTGAACAAATATCCCTGAAGAATGTAGATAGTTCGGCCAACGGAACCTATACAGTAGAAAGCAACAACTCTTTCAAAGCAATGGGCAGTAATCTTTCCATAAACACATGGCAGTCATGACTCTTCATTCCCGTTAGCTTACGTTCATTGAGATCAACGCATCTAGACAAATTCGACACATAGCCGTCGAAAAATCTTAAAGTAGATACCCACTTACAGATTATTAATCTATCTTCCTTGCTCAATGTGTATTGTACTATCGGCTTAGTTAATTGTCCACCAGCTCCCCTTTGTATCAAGTTCAGATAAGGACGTTTGCATATCTCGACAATGTCTTGTCTTGCTTTTGGATTATCCTTCGTCTTTCCTTTAATATCCATGACGGTATTGAAGACATTATCGAACACATTCTTTTCGATATGTATAACATCAAGATTATGCCTTATAAGATTATCTTTCCAATAAGGCAAGTCCCAGAAGATACTCCGTTTGGTCCAGTTATGGCTTTGTCCGAACCCATCGACACGTTTGTTCGATGGATCTTCCATTACAGTGGGCAAGTCCTTTATATCTTCCCAAATATCGTATCCCGACAATCTAGCAGGCGGATGAGAAAATTCTTGTTTTCCAGCTCTGAACGCGTCCTTGTTCTTTGTCCAAGGATGACTCGCGGGCAGAAATTGACGATGACAATCAAAGAAAGAAGTTTTTCCTCCATGCTTAAGGCGGAACACCTTACTATTTTTTATGTATATCGGACAAGACATGGTGCCATGAGTACTCCATCCCGACAGAATACCGTATGCGGGAAAATCATTGATTTTCCATATCAGTAAAGCTCTCATCTGAAAGTTCTGTTTCCTGAAAATATCATAGGTCGCGACGCCAATCTCCCACAGCTGTTTCAGCTCATCCACCAACGGCTGTAAATATATATCGATGTTCTTCGTTAGATTTTTGGGACCCGGTATGATAGCTGTCAAGAACATATAAGGAGTCTTCATACACATCCATGGTGGCAGATTGTAAGGGGTCAGAATGACCGGCCAGCAGGAGTATTGAGATCTCGACTGCCAAAAAGGGGCGAAGCCATCAGAACATAGCGCCATACATACATTTCTAGGCTCTGTAGCAAAATCTGGATGACATAAATCGAAATATTTCCACACCTCTCCATCTGAAGGATGTGACAATTCTCAATCATCTTTTGTGCGTTCTTCGTTGTGCCACGTCATATGTTCTGCTGTATTCTGAGACATGTACATCCTTTGCAAGCGCTTCGTGATCGACAAGTAATGCATATACTTGTAAGGACGTCGTTTTCTAGTTGACTTTTCTTTTCCCCTGACTGGCTTGTAATAATCCGTATTACAGAAGATGCAACTTTTTATATCCTCGTTCTTCTTGTAGTACAACATGCATCCGTTACGACAACAATCTATCTTCTCGTACCCCAGTCCCAGTTGTCCGACCATCATCTTCGACTTGTAGAAGTTTTTTGGAAGCTCTTTTGATTCCTTCGGTAACACCTCCTTGATTAGTTGTTTAATCCGATCGTAGCAAGTTTGTGGCAAGTTAAAATTGTACTTTATGTTCAACAACCGCATCGTCACTGACAGTACAGAATGAGGCCCACAACCAGGATATAAAGAAGTTTCTGCATCCTGAAACATATCATAGAACTCCTTCGCCTCGGGATTAGGATCATCCGGATCAAAATTAGGCCCTGCCGCATCGTACACCATATCTCGTACAAGGTTCTGCAGGTCTCTATAATCAACAGAGCATTCGTCGTCTTCGACGACAAAATCTGTTACAGTATTATCATCAAAAGCATAAGTAGCATCATTCGCAACCTGTCTTTCCGTATATAGTTCACCTTACGATGACCACATGCCGTAATCACGTACGAAACCCTTACGGGTCAAATGATCTCTTACACTCACCACTTCTTCGTAACGTCTATTGCGACAATTACGACATTGACACTTGATTTTGCTACCGTCCATGTACTGAGCTTTGCTCATGGCATACTTAAGAAACACTTCCACGCCTGCCTGAAAATCCTCACTCACACCTATTCTACTCTCGTATTGTCGTTTATACATCCATGTACGATCAATGAAATAACGATCCATCACAGATTGGATGTGAAAATCTGTATCGTAAGACAAACTAAACAAAATTAGTATATAATCATGTAACTGGTGGATCCGCTGGTATATAGGTCGATAGTTCGATACCGATACCGATAGTACGATACCGATAGTCCGATACCGATAGTGCGATACCGATTGTTCGATACCGATACCGATAGTCCGCTAGCGATACCGATAGTTCGATACCGATACCGATAGTCCGATAGTTCGATACCGATACCGATAGTCCGATACCGATAGTTCGATACCGGAACCGATAGTACGATACCGATAGTACGATCATATACTATTAGAGTACATATCTAACTTGAACACATGGTGGTTGTGTGTTAACAAGGGCATGTAGAGGTGTGCATTACATTACAATTTCAGCATCATTAAAAAGGGTTCAGATTCAGGATTTAAAAGGTAGGCTTGCTAGGTTTAAATTATCAAGTATTCAACCATGCTAGTGTATGTGTATAACAGTCAATGCCATGCATACCACTAAAGGTACATGGCATGTAACTAGTATAACATTTGCATTTAACAGCCCCAATCAAACCTGGCTCATCCCAACATTGTATCAACTCAGCCACATACAATAAGGTTGTGAAATTGACTATATGCAATTGCACCTATGAAATTAATATATGAAATGAACATGCATTGCACTAACATACGAATTAGAACCACATGAATATATATAGGTTAAAGCCTCAACTATGATGAGGCTATAATGATTTGAATTACAACCCCAATCAAACCCAGCAGCATCAATTACTGCAAACATCAAACTGGGTTGAACACATATAACCAGGAAAATATGACATGAACTCAGAATTTGTGAACTATATTCTGAAATTGGAAACTAAAACAAACCCTAACATGATAGAGATATGTACATCAACTAATACATCATATATTTTAACAACTAAATCGAATTTAACCATTCAAAACAGTTTGAAAACTCTGATACATACAGTGGTATCAGAACAATAGGAAGGAATGTGAATTGATTAGGAAATATATATTAAAATCACAATGTAATGGTTGGTAAACTTAGATACACATGTGCACGTGTCCCTCGAGTCATTTCGTGTCCAACAAATACGACACAGACGTGTCCACAACAATTCAAACACATAGGGTGCACCGAGTGTATCACAGCGTCGTGCACGAGTACATACGCATCTAGGAAACGACACATGACACTTCGTGTCACGTGCACGCGCCCACGTGTTCGCCTAGGATAAATCTACACGCTGGGTAGCCTGACACGTGTCGACGACGTGTCTGTACAGGATACAAGACCCGTATCAGAGCCCAAAACGCGTGCTGTGTCGCGTAAGCAGAAACACATGCACGCGTTCGTGTCCCCTCGACATGACACCATCTTTTCTAAAATATTGGGGACACGACGTCAGTCGTTGTCCCTACCTCCTAGCCAAGAATCGCGTGTCGAGCTGTCGTGTCCAGGAAGAAAAGAACACGGGGTAGAAGGGCATCGAGCCGGGTCTGTGCGCAGCGAGTCCGACCCTCCGCCCCACCAGCCCCCAGTCCTCGCCTCCCCCGCCCCCGCAGCAAATGCCTCCTCCGCCCCACCATCCCCCCCAGCCCCCGCGTCCTCCGCCCCCGCCTCTCCCGCCCCCGCAGCCAAACGCCTCCCCCACCAGCACCCCCAGCCCCCGCCTCCCCCGCCCCCGCAGCCAACGCCTCCCCCACCGTCGCCCAGCCCACGACGCCCCCGCCGCCCCCGCTGTCCATACGACCACCACGAGAGAGAGAGAGAGAGAGAGAGAGATCGAGAAAGAGAGAGAGGGGATTACCTTCGGGAGAGAGAGAGGAGAGGACGCCGACGCCGATCATCGAAGCCGCGGAAGAGAAAGAGAGAGAGGAGAGAGAGTGAAATTTGGGGGGAATGAAAAGTTTCCCCCGTCGTTTCAATTTAATTCTAGGTCGTATATTTAACGATGGACTAGCGACGAATATTATCCGTCGCTATATTAAAAATTTCGACGGACTATCCGTCGGTACGTAGTCGGCGATTTGTCCCGCCACTTCTCCCATCATTTCCCGCCAAATAGTCGACTGCATAGCGACGGTTAAAAATTTGTCGCTATATCTCCGATGCCTAGCGACGGACTAGCGACCTTTTCTCACCCTTAAAATAAAACTAAAAATATATCGACTTATCGTCGGTACTCCGTCGGTGATATGTCGCAAATCCATCGCTAATTAATACGAAAAGAATCCGTCACTAAACAGCCGTCGCTAATTGACTGTATTTTGGTATTGAACAAACCGGTATACCGTCGGTATGTCGATATTTTGTCACATAACATTTTATGTCTCACAAAACGGTATACTGTCGGTATGCCGTTGTGTACCGTCGGTATTCTGATATTTATCACAGAATAATTTGTGGCCGACAAATCGGTATACCGTCGGTATGCCGTAGTATACCGTCGGTATGCCGACTTTTGTCACAGAACTTTCTGTGGCTAATAAAAATGGTTATACCGTCGGTATGCCGTAGTATACCGTCGGTATGTCGTTCCTTTAGACATTAATTTTTGACTGAACAAATAGAAGAGCTTTTCGTTTTGTCATCCAACCTTAAGTGTTTACAGAAAGACCTAGACCTTGTACAGACTCGATATCTTGAAATGTTGAGAGTCGTCTTTAAGGATCGCTGGTCTTTTCTTCAGTCTTCAATGCTTTGATGACTTGGCTTGAATGTACAGACTTTATGTAGTAGAGCTATTGAAAGAATATCAATCTGAAAAACATAGAAGAGCTAGACTACGAAGATGCTGTTAATGTTAACAAAATAAACTGTGCCAATAATCTCTCCCATTTTGATAATTGACAAAACAGAGAGATAACATCTTTAGGGATTGACTCCCCTGTAGGTAGACAACTCTCCCTCAATACATTTTTTCCCCCTTTGTCACTTAGTCAAAGATGGAAATTAAAATAAATATTGCAATAAATATGGAAAACAGGATGATAGACAAAAGTATGCATATATTGTAATTGAAAATAAGGTACACGCTTGACACTACATAATACGGATAAAACACTCTCCTCCATAAGAGTGATGCAAGACAAGCGCAAAACATATAAAAAAGTCCCCGTAGGACTGCACACAACAAACCAATAAACTACTGGTCCCCGAAGGACCTCAAAAGACACACTAAAAAGACAACCATTTATTCGACACCACCAACAACAGGAAGCCGCAACCTACTCATCGGCCGGATCATCGTCTCCATCCTGAGCCCGGTGAAATGCACCAAAAGCATCCACGCCGTCCGGGTACATGAATCCGTAGGCATTGGGATCAGAAAAGCGGGAGCCTTGTGTAGGAGCGTAAAAAGTGCTTCATAAAATGAGTCAAAGAGATGGAGCATTTCATTCAAAATAATCTTACGCCTAAGATAGGCTAATCACTTTACGCCAGGGTCAAGCCAATGGTTTTACGCCAGAGATAAGAAAACCACTTTACGCTGGACAAAGCTGTCGAGTCTTGCATTTAATGCAGGGTCTGACATGAAGATTTACTGACGGCGTATATCACAGAACTCGAAGGGATTTGTTTTACACAGAGACCAATGTTGTCGTTTAGTATGTGGACTGAGCTATTTTATGCTCACAATATGGCTTCTTTTACGCATGGAGACTATATGAGTTTTTACGCTCAAAAGTTGACGTGTGCATAAAGTTTATTTGGGCTACTTTTACGCTCAAGGTTGTTTAACAACCACTTTACGCATGAAGTCCATGTCAGGGCTATTTTACGCCTAGTCTACTACTTTACGCTCAGAGTATATTTGGGTTGTTTTTACGTCCTATTCTTCTTGACCAATTTGGAACGTGGTTTGCCTACATGGCTTTCATGCCACACATCTCGAAGAACGTGTGTACGTGCATCCTATTCTTATTGAAATGATGGGACACGTGTCAACGTATGCAGAGGATGACTTCGGTCATGGGTGGCAGTTATTAGCGTAAAGACGGAACTTTTGCTGAGTTTTTACGCACAAGAAGCCAAGTCTATAAACAGACTTATTTTTCTCATACAAAAGGACACAGAGACAGGAGGAGAGAAAACAGAGAGATTAGAACTCAGAGATTTTGATTCTCCAGAGCATTCTTCTTCAACCTTTCTTTCAGAACATAGTGAAGCAATGCAGGAAAGCATTCGGCCTCGCCATCAGTGCCCAAGTGCGTCGATACCTTTCTGGTGACTTAGTTCTTCCGGTTGTTCATCTTCAAGCAGTGATCTTCATCATCATCGTATGGTCTAAGGAACAAAGTGATCGCTTTCAGATCAGACTTCCATAGCAATACTTTCCAAAACAATTTGTACTTCTTGTACTTTTTCTCGTTTTATTTTCAAAAGCTAATTTTCTGGCATTTTGTTAAGTGAAACAAAATGGCGACTCTGCTGGGGATGACCTTCTCCTCTGACGAGGAGACAATTGCTCAATACGATGATATGTCGATTGGATCGACAAAGAAGACTCTGGTTGTACACTTCGACCAGACTGCTTATGAAGAGATGCTCCGAACTGGGGGTGGTTCTCGCTGCTCCAATGTTCAAAAATCTCGCAAAGCACAAAAAGTTTGGATTCCTAAATCCAAAATAGCTTCTGATCTCTCTGTTGCTTCTGATGGCAAGAGAATTTTTACCACTCCTGTCGTAGGCCTCCCGTTCGTAACGAGGCAGTCCTTACTTCAGCGTTGCACTCTAAGTGTGGCAATTTATCTCCCGTCTGTAACGGTGAAGATAATCAGGTTTCATGCCCACTGCGTAAGAACCAAGTTTTACGCCCGGTGCGTAAAAATGATGTCTTACGCCCAGTGGGTAAAAACCAAATTTTACGCTCAGTGCATAAGAATGAGTCTCCCATTTGTAATACGGCAGACTCTAGCGGCAGACTCTAATGTTTGTGCTTCTGAGTGTAAGAATAAGTCTCCCGTCTGTGACGTGGTAGACACACATAAATTACGCTCTTCGCATAAAGGAAAATCTTCCGTCTGTGACGTGGTAGATAATCAATTTTTATGCTCTACACGTAAAGGTAAGTCTCCTGTCTGTGACAGTGTAGATAAAATTTGCAACGATGTTTTTACATCTAATGTGAATGTACCTAAATGCATACAGCATAAAAATGTTGTTGGTAATGCTTCAGTTCTACACTAACAACCTTCTTATACTGCTCTACGTAAAGTACCAAACCTACAAATTACACGCAATGAAAATGGAGTCCTTCGTGCTCAAAAATCTTAAGACTTACGCACACAACTCCAAACACGTAAAAATGTACAGTTTGGTTCTGCGAATGCAGCCAGTAATTTTCTTTATACACAAGGGACTAAACGTTTTTCTACCCCAAATGTAATGAAAAAGACTACTTCCTCTACTCCTTCTGATTTACGTGAATTGCTAATGCAAAAGCGTAAGAACAGACAATCTCCGGTGACATTCCCCCAAGAAAAACACCATTATGAGTATCACCAGGTTGTAATCAACTGTTGTTGTTCGGCTTCAAAACGGTCAGTTTTTGATCGATTGAGTTTTAATGTGCCTCAACAACAAGCTGATGATCAAGAACCTAAGCCATCATATGTGTCAGTCAACATGGCATCTCATACTAACAGAGGACGATGTCTGAGACGGAATATGTCCCAAACTCCAGGTCAACAACAGTTCAACAGACTTCTTGATTCCTTTGAAGGAGTATATCAGAATACTCGATCAAGAAGACAGACAATTGCAGACTTCTGATTCAGAAACTGGGGGTACTCAATCTTTTGAGTCCGAAACTGATAGTGTCGATTCATACTTCTATACTAATCCCTCTATATCTTCAAGAGAGGTTGAATCCTACGCTATTGGAGATGAACCAGAGACGTTATCTGCTAATACGGAACAACGTCTCACTGCTGTTGAGCAATCACTGAAAGACATGCTTAACATGGTGCAAAGCATGCATCAGATAATATTGACTCAGCAAACTGTTCAGCCGGCAGTAATAATACCGGTACCAGTAGCAGCACAAACTCAAGATAGTCAGGGGGCTGATATACCTTTGAATATTCAAGAGCCTGCTGTTAATCAAAATTCTGTATCTCCGGATCCTATTATTCCAGAAGATGTACCATCTCCGGTGGGGATTACGGTACATCCAACAACCATTCAATCAAATGTGCTTATGCAGACTAGTGAAGCCATTCAAGCAGTACGTGAGCTCAAAGCACAGTTTGAAGTTTTGAAGTACAAGGATCAGTTTCAGAGGTTAGGGACTAAGCAACCTTATCCTCCTCATTGGAATGATGTACCCTTTCCACCAAAATTTAAGCCATAATCTATGGTATTGTTTGATGGAAGGGCTTCTCCTAGTCAGTATATCAATTATTTTGATAATATGACTGTACATCTACAGAAAAATAATGCTCTTCTCACTCGAGTATTCATTGGGTGCTTGACGGGTTCAGCTTACGACTGGTATCGTAGTTTACCCGACAATTGTATTTCGTCTTTTGACGAATTTAAGGCAATATTTCTCTCCTGCTTCTATGAAGGAGGTATGGACATGAACATGTCCTCCTTAATAGAAATCAAACAAAAGGAGAAGGAAGATACTCGGACGTTCATCGAACGTTTCCGACAGGCTACTCTAAAGATGCCTCCTGGTATGCCAGATTCAGCATTAATTGATACATGCAAGATGAATCTGCGACCATCTATTGCTGTCTTCATGGGTTCCCAATTCACAGATTGGGCTTCGTTTATCATAGCAGCAGTTTCTGCCGAGACCAATGGTAGGTTGGCTCGTGAACATGGGATAATTTTTGCTTCAGAGGATAATGGAAAGAAAGAAAATCCTGGTAATAATTCTGGCAGTCATAATATAAAAGGAAAGGATACCGTCATGGTCAATCTTTCCAAGAATAAAACGACACCGAATAATCAGGAATCTTCCAGGCCAAAAGAAGAATACTCTTTTAATGAAAGTGATATCCCAGGGATATTCCAATGTCTGGTGAAGTGCGGCAAACTCCAGATTCCGGAGCCAAAGAGGCCTAATGAGGTGAATCTGACTGACAATCCCAAATATTTTATCTATCATAGATACATTAATCATCCTACCAGTGCTTGCTATGTCTTGAAAAAGAAAATCCAAGAGCTGATAAATGGTGGTGCTATCGCTATAACCAATGATGACCATACGGTTACAACCAATATGGTTTCTCTTCAATTCGGAGATTTTCCTCCACAGCAAGTCCCAGATGGAATTATCCCAATCCCGAAGGCGACGATGAAGATTGTGAATATCCCGCCTGCTAGAGAAGAAAATGAAGGATTGCTGTCTCTCACCTTAAAAAATGGTGAAATTATGTGGGTACATCCTGACTTAGTACCTGAGTTGGAAAATGAAGGTAAAACTTCAAAATCCAAGAAAGATAAAAAAGTCAAAACCTGTAACATGATTTTTCATGTTATCCCAGATCCCGATGATTTGGATCATCTATGGGATGGCACTCCTTTGGAAAATAGACTGAAAGGATTGAACATATGTCCTTCAAGTTTGGCTCCTACTACCAAGCTCAAGCTTACTCATCAGCAGTGGCTAGCCATGAATAGTGTTCTCTTATACAGGGCACAACAATTCTTCGCTGCTTATGAAAAAGCTCCTACAGGGATTTTTTCTCGTATCCCGAATCCTTCTCCTGTGGTTACAGAAGGTCCTTCTTATTCCTTTTCTGTTGAACTACCTGCTAAAAGTCCGCTTCCCACTCACTTGTACAGTCAAAAATTTGTCTTCCTTATGAAGAAGATGGGTTATGACTTTCAAAAGGCAGAAGGTTTGAATTATGATAAAGGAATACGACTTCCTTTGTAAATTCAAAATCAAAACTCCACTGTTGGATTGGATTCTAAAGTTCCTCATAACAATCCTCACAAGAAGAAGGCTAAGGGAAGGAAAACTAAATCCTGTAATATGGTACTTTCTTCTCCTGAATCTGAAGAAGAAACTTTTGATGGTACAAGATCTGGGAAAGAGTACCACAAAGATTATGAGGAATCCTCCAAAGAAGCAGAAGACGTGGTGGAAACACTACCAGCTCAACCTTCTCCTGTTCCTGCTAAACCATCTGTGGTTGAAAAGGGGAAACAAAAAGCAGTACGCTTTGACGTCCCTTTGAAGTCTGCTTCCAGTCAGGGGGTGGTGATGAAACCCTACAAATTTGATATTCTAGCTCAGTTAGCCAATACTCCGGCTAGACTATCTATATTTGAGCTGCTTCGTCTTTCTAGAGAAAGCAGGGAGACTTTGAGTGAAGCTTTACTTCAAGCAGATTCATGTTTGGCTCAACTCAAGAGTCCTGATAATACACCCATATCATGTCCACAATGTCATAGTGTGATGGAAGCAATTCCCAATATCACCTTTACACAAGAAGATATGCTGTTGAAACATAACAAGCATGACAGGCCTCTGTGCTACACTGGGTATATTGGATCCACTGAAATTGACAGGATTTACATTGATCCTGGGTCTTCAATTAGCATAATTCTTCAGAGTATGCTAAGACCCCTGAGGATTCCTACTAGTGATCTGACTTACACTAGTACTACGATAGTTGGTTTTAACTCTGACAAGAGTAAACCACTGGGGAAGATTCGTCTGAAGATTCAGATTGGTGATCTTCGAACTATGGTGACTTTCTATGTTATCAACTCAGACGTATCCTATAATATCTTTCTGGGGAGACCGTAGATTTATGAACATAACATCGTGCCTTTAACTCACCACCAATGTTTCAAGTATGTGGATTCCCAAGGAGTTGTGAAGACAGAGTTTGCTGATATCAATCCTTTCAAGGGTGTCGAAGCCTATTTTTCTGATTCAAGGCTTTATAAACAAGAGCATGTGAAAGAGATATCAGACATAGCTGAAGATGAATCATCTTCTGAAGACCAGTATATTAATAAAGATCTGCCAGAAGAGCAACCTTTGAAGATCATAGTCAAGGGACGAATCCAATCCCAATCTGTCAATGATCAACCTTTGATAATCAAGGTTAAAGGAAGAACTCAAGCTTCATATGAGGAATCAGTAAATATTCCTGCTAAGAGCCAAGTTCAACCTTTTATAATCAAGGTCAAATGGCGTACTTCTTGTACGAATGATCCAAAACCACCATTGATTGTCAATCTTGGCAAATCTACGCAGAAGACGGATAATGGTCCATTAATGATTAATCTGAAGCATAGCAGTCAAATTGTAAATGATGTAAATATTGATCATTCTGTACTTTTTGATATCAATGAAGATTTCCTTTTCGAGTATATGGCTGTCAAGTTTATTGAAAGAATGACTTTATCTTCTGATAATCAAAGTCATCAATATAAAGGCGACATAAAACCAGAAGAAACTTTATACATTAACTATAAGAAAAATTCCTTTCCTCTTCAGGTTGATGTTGGACCTTATGCTCAAAAGTTCTTAACGTCTTCTCCCTATCTTCTACCTGTAGTTGCTCCATCGCAAGCTTGTGTAACTTATAGACGTCACGAAGAATCTTATTTTGTGGTTTCATCTGATAAGAAAAACAAGCGCCAAATTATGTTTGGCCTGGCTAGAAATATTCCTGTTGCTCAGACAGATGATCTGAAAGATAAAGATAAAGGAAGAATCCGAATTAACAAATATAGTCAACAATCTATCAAGATTATCCAGAATATGGGATATGATTTGAAGACTATACAAGGTCTCAATCAAGACAAAGGTAGACGACTACCATTATGTAGTGATCCGTTTTACCAGAAGACTCGCCATGGGTTAGGATATGATCCATCCCATATGTTTAATGATGATATACAAGAAGAATTCTCTTCTAGTTCTTCACAATCGTCAGATTCAGAAGAAATCCAATTCATCGAATCTGATATGTCTCGTTCCTCATATGATGAATCTGAACAAATATTTTCAGTCAATATGGTTCAAATTGATGGTGAATCTGAACCATTTGAAAATGATCCTTGGGCTCAACAAATGGACACTCAATGGAAACTTCGTTTTGAACAGCGACAGCCACCTACAGAGGATGAGGTTATCCAGATTGATGTTGGAGATGGAACTACGTCTAAACCAATATTTATCTGTAAGAGCCTTTCTGAAGATGAAAAGGAAGAGTTGATAAAACTGATCAAAGAATATATTGACATCTTTGCATGGAGTTATGAGGATATGCCGAGTCTAGATCCTAAAGTTGCTACTCATAAACTCAATATTTTGCCTAATATCAAGCCTGTAAAACAACAGCAACGGCGCTTTAGACCAGATATGATGGATACAATTGAAGCAGAAGTCAAAAATTTGATTACATGTGGCTTTGTTCGTGAAGAGCAACACCCGGATTGGGTTGCCAATATTGTTCCTGTTATGAAGAAGAACGAAAAAGTCCGAGTTTGCATAGA
The DNA here is from genome assembly GCA_029216955.1 of Iris pallida. Taxonomy (NCBI): domain Eukaryota; kingdom Viridiplantae; phylum Streptophyta; class Magnoliopsida; order Asparagales; family Iridaceae; genus Iris; species Iris pallida. Next base: position 6,305,394 of record JANAVB010006394.1, read on the forward strand.
TTATCGAGATCTTAATGCGGCTTGTCCAAAGGACGAATTCCCACTTTCCATTACTGATGTCATGATAGACAATACATGCGGTTTTGAACGCATGTCTTTCATGGACGGATTCTTATGATACAATCAGATCAAGATACATCCAGAAGATGAGAAGCATACTTCTTTTCGAACACCCCTTGGGGTTTACTTCTATACGATTATGTCATTCGGTCTTAAAAATGCCGGTGCCACATATCAACGGGCTATGAGCAACATCTTTCAAGAACATCTACGGAAAACAGTTGAATGTTACGTAGATGACATTGCTGTTAATAGTCGATCAAAGGATGATCACATTTAAGACTTAAAGACAGTATTTGAATTGATGCGTCAACATCAATTGAAAATAAACCCTACTAAGTCTTTCTTAGGGGTTTCTAGTGGCAAGTTTTTAGGATTTGTCATTACTTCTCAGGGTATCCATGTTGATCCTGATAAGGTTAAAGCAATTCTTGAAATGCGTCCTCCTTGTAATTTGGAAGAACTCCGTGGCTTTTAGGATCGTATTGCTTATATCAGAAGATTTATATCTAATCTCTCTGGAAGATGTCAACCTTTCTCCCGTCTATTAAAGAAGGGTGTATCATTTGTTTGGGATGAAGCATGTCAAAAAGCCTTCAATAACATTAAGCAATACCTTACAAATCCACCTGTTCTGGTACCTCCAGCGATAGGAAGACCATTTTTGCTATATGTACGAGCCTTGGATCATTCACTTGGCGCTCTTCCTGTACAAAAAAGTGATATGGATTATGAACATGCAATTTATTATCTTAGGAGAATGATGGTCGGAGCTGAACACAGGTTTACTCCTATAGAAAAGGAATGTCTGGCTTTGGTTTTTGCTGTCCAAAAGACAAGACATTATGTGATAGGACAGACTATTCATGTCATCTCCAGAATAAATTCCATTCGGATATTGATAAGAAAATCGAGCATTCTTAATTCCTGGTTAGCTACCTGGGCGATGTTGCTCACTCCTTATGACATAGTTTATGTACCTCAAAAATTAGTAAAGGGTCAAGCATTAGCTGATTTCTTAGCTGCTCACCCTATACCTGAAATATTGAAGTTATATGAGGACATTCCAGATGAAGTCGTAGATTGTAACATGTCTTTGAAGAGTGACATATGGCAATTATATTTTGATGGAGCATCACGAGTAGGACCTAAAGGCAATATTGTCTCTGGGGTAGGAATCGTCTTGGTTTCTCCTGACAAAATGGTCATATACCGTGCCTATTCTTTCAATGAGCCATGCTCCAACAATGTAGCAGAATATAATACTCTATTGATTGGTCTCCAAGTAGCAAAACAATTGGATATTGAGTTCCTAGAAGCTTATGGAGATTCTCAATTAATTATTAATCAAGTTAGAGGGACTTATGAAGTCAAAAATCCTGATCTCATCCCTTATCATCAAGTGGTAGTCGAGTTCGTCCTTTCATTCAAAGGATTATTCATTGAATTTTTATCACGTTCTCAGAATGTGAAAGCTGATGCTCTTTCTAGCTTAGTTGCAGACTTGGCTGTTCCAATCCGAAGGCAAAATACAATTACTTTGTTGGACCGAGATTTATGCTGTGTCAAGAATAATCTATATATTGAACAAAGTTATACTACAGAGTCAGGTTCCCAACAGAGGGATTGGAGAACTCCATTCATTGATTATGCGGTTTATGGAATTTTGCCTGAAGATCCAAAAGAAGCTGCATCAATTAAGAGACGATCATTTCGATTTTATTATGACTCGTCCTTACATATGTTATACCGTCGCTCATATGATGGACTCTTGCTGCGCTGTCTCTCAGAAAGTGAAGCCAAACAAACACTGCGAGAAGCTCATGATGGTATTTGTGGTGCTCATCAACTGGGTCCGAAATTACAAGACCGCATTCGAAGAATGGGGTATTATTGGCCTTCTATGATTGCAGATGCTGTAGACTATGCCAGAAGATGTAAAGCATGTCAGATTCATGCTGATTTTATTCATCAACCGTCTGAATTTCTACATCCTACAGCAGCCTCTTGGCCCTTCGAAGCTTGGGGTATGGACGTCATTGGTCCGATTAACCCTCCTTATGTTAAGGGACATCGGTTTATATTAGTTATAACCGATTACTTTTCTAAGTGGGCAGAAGTAGTTCCCCTTGCTGAAGTGAAAACATCTAATGTAATCAGCTTCATCAAACATCATGTCATTTATCGCTTCGGGATTCCTCGACAAATAATTTATGACAATGGACCACAATTTGCCAGTCAGGCATTTTATCGGTTCTGTGATAAGAATCGAATTCAAAATTTGGCTTCTACGGCTTATAATCCAGCTGCTAATGGTTTAGCCGAAGCTTTCAATAAGACGATTATAAAACTTCTCAAAAAGTTTCTCTCTTCTAATAAACGTGATTGGAATGAGAAACTTGGAGAATGTTTATGGGCTTATCGAACAACAGTCCGGCCTCCTACTGGTTTTACACCATTCTCATTAGTTTATGGATGTGAAGCTGTCCTTCCATTGGAAATCCAGATTCCATCTCTTCGAATAGCCATTGCTAATGAGCTAACTACAGAGAACAATGATCGTTTACGACTTCAAGAACTTGAAGGATTGGACGAGAAGCGTCTTCAAGCACAACAGCATATTGAGCTATATTAAGCCCGTATATCTCGAACTTTCAATCGTAAAGTTAAAGAGAGGGTATTCAAGGTTGGCGAGCTAGTATTAGCTGTTCGAAGACCGATGGTGATGACTCACAAAAGCAAAGGAAAATTCCAAGCAAAATGGGAAGGTCCTTATGTAATTGAGACCGTATTTTCTACTGGCGCCTATCAGTTATCAAAGCCTAATGGAGATCTACTCATGATGCCGATCAATGGCAAATTTCTTAAGAAGTACTATGTATAAAAAAGAAAGAAAAGAATGAAAATAAAATTTCTTTTTATTTTTGTTCTGAATAAAGAATTAAGGATGAGGACCACTGCCTTCCTTATTAAATACATAGTCAGCCAATGCATCAAAAGCATCATTGCCTAAGCTCATGAAAAATTTGCAGGCAGCCATCCTCAGTGCTTCTTCTTCTGGAGTTCTTCCTGGCTCTACTAAGAAAGCAAGGATGTCTTGTGGTGGCTTGGGCGTAGAAGAGCTTTTACCTACTTCGGTTGGGCCTGACATAATTGGCTCAACTGGGCGTGTCTCGATGACGTCCTCAACCTTTATGGAGACTTCATTCTTTTGCTGCATATCCTTGGAAGACATTTCCAATAGAGGAGTGGAAATAAGAATGAAATATTACAAAGAGTTCTCGCCTATTTATAGGAGAGATTTATTAATGAACTGGTCTTTAAAATTGAAAACAACTTTTCATTCCCGAAAAGGCCTGTCCGTTCATTACATTAAATTTATCTATTTAATTATGGAATTGAATTAACTTTTTTCTTTTCCCGAAAGATATGCTGGTTCATTCATTCTTTCATTGATATTGGCATATATCCTCAATGACATCTGTCTTCTTAATTCCCAGCTACCTAGGTTTGGTTAAGCTGATTACTCGTCTCTTCGGAGAGAAATTTTAATCTTCTATTTACCAGTTGGTATAGAAAGTTGAATTTATTATTTATCACGTTCTTATAACCTCTGAATAAATATTAAATTTGCTTGCTTTTCCTATCTATCATGTCCATTTGACCTCTGCATAGATATTAATCTAGTTTTCTTTTGAGTTGATACGATCTATCATGTCCATATTACCTCTGATAGTATTGTATGCTTTAAACAGAAGACGAGATCTATTATGTTTATATTACCTCTGGATAGATACAAATCATTGATTATAGAAGACTTGTCATTTCCATTCTCATATCATCATAAAAGTCTATTACATTTCTTAGAGTTTCTTACAAATCATAATGGAAATCTATTACATCTTGGATTTTCATTCTATACGATAACGATAACCTAATAGAGATCTATTACTTCTTTGGATCTTCTTTGTCAGATTCGTTGTTGGTGTAAATTCCTTGCTGTCTGAGCCTCAATGGCGACCAAAACAGTAGGAATTAACTCTGGTCTTCTCTCTCAGACGAGTGGAGAATCCCAGAGTATGGCAGCCCGAAGACGTGTTGCTGCCAATACAATTGGTGGAGAAGTGGCGGCCTTTCAAAGGAGATAGGAATGTATCCAGCATTGGGATACGATTCCTAGTTCTGCCGTGAAAGGAACTCTACTACCCAATTTCTTGGGTTAGAGTTGACTCCACCATCCAACTCTCTGTGTATAAAGGCTATTCCTACCAACAGAGGAAGACCCTTCTATCCCACGAAAAGTTCTGAGTTGTCTGATTTGCACGTCAAAAGCGCATGAGCTCCCTGATGTTGATGTCAAAAAAATGTTCCTCACAGCGTCAAAGTCACCAATACCGGTTCTGGAAAAGCTCTTCAGCCAAACTTCTGCAGAAAACAACAAAGAAAAATTGTTTTAAACAGAAGTATCATCAGACGCATATTAGTCAATTAAAACTAAAAACAGATGCTTACGTATCTTGTTTTATCTTCAACAGGCTACAAGGTTTTTACGCCAGTGATTCATGTGCACTTGATCTACGAGGTTTTACGCCAATGTTTCACGTGCAACAAGGCTTTACGCCTGAAGTTTTTTTCGCCAGTGATTCATGAGCATTTAATCTACAAAGGATTTACGCCCGTGTCTTATGTGCACCTTATTCAACAAGGCCTTTACGCCCGTGTTTCATGTGCATCATATTCAACAAGGCCTTTACGCCAGTGTCTCATGTGCATCATATTCAACAAGGCTTTTACGCCCGTATTTTATATGCATCTTACCTATAAGACTTTACGCCTGTCAAGGATTTACGCTCATGGGCTTCTGTTTCCAACAAAAAGTTCAAAGGCAGACAATTGTTTTACGAATCAAACTTACCATTAATGTCAAATGGTTCGGCTCTAAGAGTGGTTGAATCAGCGTCTGGTGATCGGACGTACAGAGGAACGACATCGGAAAGCATCGTCATTTGTTGGAGAATAAAATCTTGCAAAGAGCTACCGGGCGTACAGAGGAATGACATCGGAAAGCATTGCCATTATCAATCTCTTGTTGGAGAATGAAATGTTGCAAAAAGCTACCTTCGGAAGAATGAGAATGAGAATAAGAATGAGAATGTATAAAACATTCTTTAACTCAGCTATTTATAAGGGTTGAAGAAACGGTTGGCGTGAGTCTATTTCGGGAAAGATCCTACTAAAAGGCGCTCGTGACCACAAGACAGATGCCACGTATTGTTTCTATTGGGAATGAACAACCATAGATGCAGTCAAAGGAGGTGTTCTATATACCAACAGATGAAATCAATATTAAGATTTTATTTATAAAAAGGGGAGTAGCCCCTACAGATAAGTTTAAGAATCGCAACACATAGACGACACTTCTACATAAAACATTATTTTTTCTCTCCTTCGTTGGGCTGACGAAGGGAGGCACCTAACTCGTGCATGTTGCGGATCCCGGAATGACGCATCAGATTGAGGAATGTTTCTGCATCACCTGATCCTTCATACGCAGTTGAAGGACCGCCATTTATACGACCAAAGACTGCTGGAGTCAGTCCAAAGCACTCTATAAAGTTGCGTGCTCGCTCAAACTCTGTCTCTATATCAATCATGGAGCTCGGAGCCTCTTCTTTGTTAATCTCTTTCTTTGGTGCCATGACAGTATGAGGATGAATAGCAAGAATAAAGAATTTCTCCTTATTTATACAATCAAATCAACTCTTCATATTCCTTATGGGAAACTGCTCATTATTAATGCAAACTCGGGGAGATAAAGAAGCATTCGAAAGTTTCAAGAAGAAAATTCATTATGACGTTTAAGTATTGACCGACACCATTTCTTGATTTTTACGCTGACTAGTCAAATCCTGACTTTTACGCTTCTGTTCAAAGTGTTTCAAATTTTGAAGATATTTGAAAACTTTGAAGGAGGTCCTGTAGGAGCGTAAAAAGTGCTTCATAAAATGAGTCAAAGAGATGGAGCATTTCATTCAAAATGATCTTACGCCTAAGATAGGCTAATCACTTTACGCCAGGGTCAAGCCAATAGTTTTACGCCAGAGATAAGATAACCACTTTACGCTGGACAAAGCTGTCGAGTCTTGCATTTAATGCAGAGTCTGACATGAAAATTTACTGATGGCGTATATCACAAAACTCGAAGGGATTTGTTTTACACAGAGACCAATGTTGTCATTTAGTATGTGGACTGAGCTAATTTACGCTCACAATATGGCTTCTTTTACGCATGGAGACTATATGAGTTTTTACGCTCAAAAGTTGACGTGTGCATAAAGTTTATTTGGGCTACTTTTACGCTCAAGGTTGTTTAACAACCACTTTACGCAGGAAGTCCATGTCAAGGCTATTTTACGCCTAGTCTACTACTTTACGCTCAAAGTATATTTGGGTTATTTTTACGTCCTATTCTTCTTGACCAATTTGGAACGTGGTTTGCCTACATGGCTTTCATGCCATACATCTCGAAGAACGTGTGTACGTGCATCCTATTCTTATTAAAATAATGGGACACGTGTCAACGTATACAAAGGATGACTTCGGTCATGGGTGGCAGTAATTAGCGTAAAGACGAAACTTTTGCTGAGTTTTTACGCACAAGAAGCCAAGTCTATAAATAGACTTATTTTTCTCATATAAAAGGACACAGAGACAGGAGGAGAAAAAACAGAGAGATTAGAACTCAGAGATTTTGATTCTCCAGAGCATTCTTCTTCAACCTTTCTTTCAGAACAGAGTGAAGCAAAGCAGGAAAGCATTCGGCCTCGCCATCAGTGCCCAAGTGCGTCGATACCTTTCTGGTGACTTAGTTCTTCCGGTTGTTCATCTTCAAGCAGTGATCTTCATCATCATCGTATGGTCCAAGGAACAAAGTGATCGCTTTCAGATTATACTTCCATAGCAATACTTCCCAGAATAATTTGTACTTCTTGTACTTTTTCTCGTTTTATTTTCAAAAGCTAATTTGCTGGCATTTTGTTAAGTGAAACACCTTGGTACATAGGATCCTGAAGATTGAGATCCAGATATGCATTCCGGTCCTGGAGAGTGCGCTGAATGAAGTAGGACTGATCATGGAAGAGGCTCTGGATAAGGTTCCCAAGGTCGCGAGTGTTGGCCCGCATCTGCTCCTCCGCCTGAGCCATGCGCATGTCAAAGTGCTGCTGGATCAGCGACATGAAACGCCCAGAAGCAGGAGGAGTAGAAGAGGGCGCAACAGGAGTAGCGGCCGGTGGCTCTTAGGATGAGGAAGCACGAGACGTGGATGCACCAAAGGCGGACAGAGTGATAGCAAGGTAGGATGGGACGCCATCCGAATGGCAGAGGGAGAGATCGACGTTCTTTGTCTCCAGGATGAGGGTGATGAAGGAGCTGTAATAGAGTGATTGCTTCCCCGCGGGTAGGACGCCAAAAAAGCTATTGAGATGAGTCTTGGGAAAGGACCAAGTCTTCTTAGAGTAGAGATAGTACATGCAGACGAGCGCGTCGTTGGTGATCGCGTCGTAGTTTTCGCCCTTAGGGTAGATGGTGTGGCAGACGATCCGATGGAGCTCGTAGTAGAACGACTCCAACTGTAAAAAAAGGGCCGAAATGGCCGGAGGGTTGGTTCCTTTGCAGATGATGCCGCAGAACTCGTCAAACGAGACTTCGGCCGAAGGATACAGAGCCGCCACCGTCGGCAGAGCATCTCCCTTGTCAGGGACTTCAAGAATACCAGCGATGTTTCGAGCCTTCAGGCGGAAGTGGCGATCATTCACCATTATCTCAATGGCGTTGTTCTGGATGTCGGGAATGAGGTTGCAATAGAACAGGCGCACCGCCGTAGGGTAGACGGGCACCTGATGCCGAAGCAGAGATGAGAGACCGACCGACTCTAAGAGGGAGAGATAGCCGGAGAAAACATTCCAGTTGATGGCGCGTCCCTTGAAGACGTTGTGGTTGGCAAAATGCTGAAACCACGCATCGGCAGCCATGGCGGAGGTGAAGATTTTTGGATCGTAGCCATGGGGAAGAGGTACTGGGGTGAACGGATTGGCAGTGGTGGAGGAGGATCGAGGATGCTTGTGGGTCTCCATGGGAGGATGGAGAGTTTTGAAGGAGAATAGATGAAGAGTGAAGAGGAGGAAGATGAAGAAGGTGGAGTTTATAAGGATAGTGGAAGATGAGAGGGTTTTTGAGAATAGAGAAGGAGTAAATAGGGGAAGTTTTTGAAAAAGTAATAATGAGAGAAGTAGAAGGGGTGGGATGGGATGGAAGGTCATGGGGAAGAGGAGTAGATTAGATGGGTAGTTAATGAAGATAGATGTTGATAGGATATGTAGTTAATGAGGAAAGAGGGAAAAATGAGGAGTTGAAGAGTTGGTGGGGCCTAATGCAGATGTGACAGCTGCAGTCCGCCTCAAACAGGCATACCATCTGTATGTCGACGGTATACCGATTTTCAACGCAGAACATAAATTTGAGTTGAAATCGGCATGCCATTGGTATGCCGACGTATACCGACGGTGTGCCGTTTGGGAAGAGCTACGTATCGAAATTAATTATGCCCAATTCTTGGCAAAGAAAAACGAAACGATCCTCCCGGAGTGGTTTGGTGAAAATATCGTCTAACTGATAAAAACTGTCAATAAAATCACGGCGGATAACCCCCTTTTGTTGATGGTCACAAAAAAATGGTGTCTAATTTCAATGTGCTTCATGCGGGAGTGATAAATCGGGTTTTTCGTGAGGTTTATCGAGCAAGTGTTATCACATTTAATAGAGGTGCAAGTATTAGAAATGCCATAGTCTACAAGTGTTTGTGACATCCAAAGAATTTGTGCACAACAGCATCCGGTCGCTATATACTCGGCCTCAGTGGTCGAAAGAGCAACAGAGTTTTTTTTCTTATTAAACCATGATACCAAGGATTTTCCAAGGAATTGACATGTGCCACTAGTACTTTTCGGTCAATTTTGCATCCGACAAAATCTGCATCCGAGAAGCCGTGAAGCTCAAAGGATGAAGATTTCGGATGCCAAAGGCCCATATTAATGGTGCCTTTGAGATATCGAAAAATACGTTTTACGGCACATAAGTGTGATTCCTTTGGATTTGATTGATATCGTGCACAAAGACATACACTAAACATGATATCAGGTCGGCTAGCAGTTAGATAAAGTAAGCTATCGATCATACCTCGATACTTACGAATGTCGACCGAAGTGCCATCTTCATCATTGTCAAGCTTTGTCGTTGTTGCCATAGGAGTCCTCATTGATTTGGATGAGTCAAGTTCGTAACGCTTGAGGAGATCCTTTGTATATTTTGCTTGATTGATGAAGGTTCCTTTGGGTCCTTGTTTGATTTGTAAGCCCAAAAAGAATGATAGTTCGCCCATCATGCTAATTTCAAATTCATCCTGCATTACTTTAGCAAATTCTACAAAAAGTATATTGTTAGTAGAACAAAAAATAATGTCATAGGCATAAATTTGAACCAATAAAATAGTGCCGCTAAGGGATTTGATGAAAAGTGTCGTATCGACTTTGCCTTTAGAAAAATTGTATGAAATAAGAAAGGAGCTATGGCGCTCATACCAAGCACGAGGAGCTTGTTTGAGGCCATAAAGGGCATTTTGTAGTTTGAAAACGTGATGAGGAACTTGAAAATCTTCAAAGTCAGGAGGTTGTTTAACATAAACTTCCTCTTTAATAATACCATTTAGAAAAGCGCTTTTAACATCCATTTGAAAGAGTTTGAAATCATTAAAGCAAGCAAAAGCACACATTATATGAATGGATTCAAGACGAGCAACCGGATCTTAGGTTTCATCGTAGTCAATGCCTTCCTCTTGGTTATATCCTTGAGCAACCAATCGTGCTTTGTTACGAGTCACTAACCCATCTTCATTAAGTTTATTGTGAAATACCCATTTAGTTCCAATAATGGGGTGTTGTTAGGTTTATGGACAAGTTCCCAAACCTTTTTTTGCTCAAATTGATTTAGCTCTTCTTGCATCGCTATCATCCAAAATTTATCATGAAAAGTATCATTAATATTTTTAGGCTCTATTTGAGAGATAAAAGCCACGTTTGCACAAAGATTACGAGTGAAGGATCTAGTACTTACACGGAAGGAAGGATCCCCAATGATAAGCTTCTTAGGATGATTAGGGACAAATCTCTATTCTTTTGGGAGATCCTCTTGAGGAGGCTCGAGTGGTGGAGAATCTTTTGTTGGAGGGGTCGCAATTTCATTGTTAGATGAAGAAGGACGAGGATCTCCAATAGAAGAGTTCTCCAAACCAAACGAGAAGTCATCAATATCATCGGATGAGGAGGATGTAGAAGAGTTAAGTTCATCAAAAGAGACATTAATTGACTCTTCAACAACAAGACTTCTTTTATTAAAGACAAAAAAATCTTTACTATGAATTGAGTAACCAAGGAAAATTCCTTTATAGGCTTTTTCTTCAAACTTGCCTAGGTTGTCCTTGGTATTCAAAATAAAACATTTGCATCCAAAAACTTTAAAATACTCAATAGAGAGAATTTTGTCAAACCAAAGCTCATACGGAGTCTTTTTAGAAATAGGTCTAATCAAGACCCTACTTATAACATGACATGCCGTGTTAGCGGCTTCTGCCCAAAAATATTGGAGGAGCTTATATTGGTTTAACATAACCCGGGCCATATCCCCAAGGGTTCTATTCTTTCTCTCTAAAACACCATTTTGTTGAGGAGTTCGAGGGCAAGCAAAATCATGACCAAAACCATTCTTTTCACAAAATCTTTTAAAATCAGTATTGTCAAATTCTCCTCCATGATCACTTCTAATCTTGATAATGGAAATGCCTTTCTCATTTTGAACACGTTTACAAAAAGCAACAAATTTACGAAAAGTATCACTTTTACAGGCAAGAAAAATAACCCAAGTAAATCTCGAAAAATCATCGACCAAAACAAAGGCATAAAGCTTGCCTCCAAGACTATCTACTCTACTAGGACCAAATAGATCCATATGAATAAGTTGAAGTGGTCTAGTGGTACTCACAGAGTTGATGGATTTGAAGGAGGACTTGGTCAACTTACTTTTTTCGCATTCTTCACACACCATATCCTTTTTGAAAGGGATACTTGGAAGTCCTCGTACAAGCTTCTTGGTTGTAAGACGAAAATGGTATCCATGTTAGCGTGTCCGAGCCTCATGTGCCAAAGCCAACTTTTATTGTTCTTTGCTACTAGGCACCTGTCATTGTTAGTACCTTCGACAAGATATAGAACATAGATATTGTTTTCTCTAATACCTTCATATACTGTAGATCCACTAGAGCTATCGGTAATGAAGCATTTGAGTTTGACAAACTTAATATCATAACCATTATCGGTAAGACGACTAATACTAAGAAGATTATGCTTGACAAGACAGACATTCTTAATACAAGGATAAGGAGGGGAACCGATATTACCATTTCCTATAATGTGACCTTTAAGATTGTTACCAAAGGAGACGTGTCCTTCCTTCTTCATCGATAGCATTGTAAATAGTGAAGCATCACCGGTCATGTGCCATGAACAAACGCTATCGAGAATCCACTTGCTTCTAGCATGAGAAGGATTCTTCACCTACAACATAAGTTGAAGATAAACATTTTGGTACCCATGATCATTTGGGTCCTTGATTGTTAGTCTTAGGAACCCATTTATAAACTTTCATATCAACTTGTTTCCTTGTATGACAATAATTAGAAGTATGTCCAAGCAAGCCACAATAGTTGCACATCATAGAAGATTTAGAAGAAAAAGTGTGAATGTTATGCACATGTGAAGCTTTAGTGCAAGGAGTTCTATTATGAGTGTTATGATAATGATAATAAAAAGCATGGTGAGAGGTGTTCTTCTTAACAAAGGGTCCTTTCCTTGTGTTAGGATAGGCCTTGTGTGTAGTGTTCTTGTTTGTGTAAGAGTAGTGACTAGTAGGATAATGAGTGTAGGAGTGTCTTTGAGCATGTGTGTGAGTAGTGTTCTTATCACCTAATTTCTTACTCTGCACAAGAAGATCATTATACTTGGTAGAAGTATCATATTCTCTTCTATTAGCATCTTGAACTTTATGCATAGCAAAATCATAAGCCCTTCTGAGGGATTGAATCTCATCATCCTTTTTCTTGATGGTGACTAGAGATTCTTGAAACTTGAGTCGCAAAGACTCTATCTCATCCATGTCGGAAGTAGGAGATTTCCTTTTTACATCAATAATGATGTTGGAGAGTCTTTCTACTTTAAGTTGAAGTGCATCAACCTCTTTTAGAGATTTCTTGTATTTATTTCTAACACCTTTGTGTTCTTCGTGTAGTTCAAGAATAGCATTTTCCAAGTCATCATAAGTAAGAGTATTTAAAGAGAGATCATCGAGTACCTCAACGGTTGCCATGAGACAAACATTTGCATTGTGCTTGCAATCTTTGTCGTTGTCCGAATCACTAGCATCGCTCTCACACGAAATATTGGTGTTGGCGAATTTTCTAGAAGAGGAGCTTCCTTTGCTAGGCTTCTCGTACTTACTAGAGTCTTTTCTTGTCATGGGACAATCTCTTTCGATGTGAAAGGTTCTTCTGCATTGGTAGCACGCCGGATCTTCATCGTTGTCCTGTCTAAAGCGTTTGGCTTTGTTGAGCTTGAGGAACTTTCGGAAGGGTTTAGCTGTGAGAGCTATTTCTTCATCATCATCCGACTCGTTGTCGTCGGAGCTATCCTTTGAGTAGGATTTTGTAACTTTGAGAGCCAGAGACTTCTCATTCTCTTTGGCCTTCTCCTTCTCTTGCATGGAGGATTCCTCTTGATCTTTCATGTCGAGTTCATGAGTCATAAGCTTCTCCATGAGGGTCTCAAGGTTCACGACTGTCAGGTCATTCCCTTCAATGATGGCGGTAGCTTTAGGACTCCAACCTTTGGTCAATCCTCTGAGAATTTTTCTGAACTTTTCATGAGCAGGATATTCCTTACCAAGAGAAGAAAGAGAATTAACGATATCACCAAAGCGAGTAAACATGCTAGTAATAGACTTATCTTGTTTCATCATAAAAGACTCATATTCTTGTGTGAGTCTACTAATCTTTGATTCTTTAAATTATGATTTCCCTCTTGTGTGACTTCAAGCAACTTTCAAATCTCATTGGAAGTCTTGCAGGTAGAGATTTTATTAAATTTACTGCTATCGAGAGCACAATAAAGAGCGTTCATAGTCTTGGCATCTCGACTAGCAAGCTTCTTAATATTCTCAGCGAGTTTGTCCTTAAGGGTGTTAGATACAACATCCTCAATAACTCCGGAAGGAGTTGGAAGATCATTTATCACACAATCCCATAAATCAAAATCTATGGACTTCAGATAAATGCTCATCCTAATCTTCTAATAGTTATAGTTGGTTCCATCAAATAGAGGAGGCCTATTTATGGAGTGTCCCTCATTGTGGAATGTGTTGATACTAGGGTTAGTGGCCATGGATCACTCTAAGGGTGTAAATCTAAATCAAGAGAACAAAGAACTGATACCAATTGTAGAACCCTAGAGGGGGATGAAAATGGAAATAAAATGATTTAAAACACAAGAAATAATATTCTTCAAATAAAAAAAGAGAGAGTAAGAAAATCAAACACGCGATGTATCCTAGTATCCTCGCTAGAGGCAATCCAGTCCCGGAACTCTCTCCGACTTAAATCCACTATTTAGTAAAATAGTACACACGAGTTTGGATTCGAAGAACTCGCCAAATTCAACACGAGTTTGGATCCGAAGAACTCGCCAACTTCTTACACACGAGTTTTCTTACGAAGGCTCGCCAACTTCAAAAGAAAAGGAAGTGAACTGTTGATCTTCTAACACTTGAAGATCGAAAAGTACAACTCTTGAATACTCTAGCACTTTTAGAATGGATGACAATTGAAAGCTTGGGTAGAGTATTAATGGTGGAGCTCTTGGTTGTTGGAAAATTTATAGCTTAAGTGGATGAACCTTCATGAGAGAGAAGGCATCCATTTATAAAGAAACCAAGAGTAGGTAGCAATTAATGCTCCTGGATACAGCCCAGACGGCATACCATCGGCATGGATCGGCATGCCGTCGGTATTCCTTTCTGAGCAGTAACGGTCATAATTATATCCGTTAGGAGCATTTAATGCTAGCAATTAATGCTAGTATTCGTCCATTCAAAAATTAAATTTCGTAAACCGGTATACCGTCGGTATGTCGCAGTATGCCATCGGTATACCGATGTTCATCACAGAATATTTAGTGGCTAACAAACCGGTATACCGTCGGTATGCCGTAGTACACCGTCGGTATGCCGATGTTTTGACACAGAATATTTTATGGCTCACAAAACGGTATACCGTCGGTATGCCGTAGTGTACCGTCGGTATTCCGATATTTATCACAGAACTATTTGTGGCCGACAAATCGGTATACCGTCGGTATGCCGTAGTATACCGTTGGTATGCCGACTTTTGTCACAGAACTTTCTGTGGCTAATAAAAACGGTATACCGGCGGTATGCCGTAGTATACCGTCGGTATGTCGTTCCTTTAGACATTAATTTTTGACTGAATAAATAGAATAGCTTTTCGTTTTGTCATCCAACCTTAAGTGTTTACAGAAAGACCTAGACCTTGTACAGACTCGATAGCTTGAAATGTTGAGAGCCGTCTTTAAGGATCGCTGGTCTTTTCTTCAGTCTTCAAGGCTTTGATGACTTGGCTTGAATGGACATACTTTATGTAGTAGAGCTTTTGAAAGAATATCAATCTGAAAAACATAGAAGAGCTAGACTACGGAGATGCTGTTAATGTTATCAAAATAAACTGTACCAACATATATATATATATATTTTCCAGTAAGAGCATTCGACATAATAGCCATTTTACAAAATATATTTATTAATGGTTAGCAATTATGTTAGTGAAAATGTGTGTGTGTGTGTCTATATATATATATATTATATATATATATATATATATATATATATATATATATATATATATATATATATTATATATAGGGTCATTCTACAATACATCCCCTGGAAAAGGATGTATCGATACATCCCAAATCTGGACCATTGGAAGTTGATCCAATGGTTCGGATTGAATAATAGAGTAGAAACATCATTTAATACTGATTTTGACTTTTGACCTGTTGGTAACTTGCTTTAGCAGGTCATTCTTCACTTTAATTTTTTTAATGAACACCCTAAATTAACTCATATTTACTCTCTCTTTCGTCCATCCAATTTAATATTTTGTGCATCAACGTATAAATTTCGTAATTTTTTTTGTTATAGGCCGTGGTGGTGGTGGAAAGGGAAACGGAGATGAAGAAGGAATAAGAATCGGTCCGGATCGCGTCGAACGTCGTCAAGCCCTCCTAGAACAACGAGGAGTACCAGCTGCGCCAAGAAAAATTGGTCCGGTTCGCGTCGGACGTCGTCGAGACCTCATCGAACAAAGAGAAGTATCAGCGGCGCCGCTCTAATTTTATTGTCCATGCCATTGTCAAAAAATTTATTTTTCATCTAATAATTTAATATTTTGTTAATAAAGCTACATGTCATGGTGGTGGTGGTGAACTAAGAAAACCTGCTTCTGAGGTCGGGTGGATCATCTGCTCACATATTTTTTTTTTTAAAAATTGTATTGATTGGTCGAATTTTTTTTTTTACTTTTCTAATGATAATATTTTCGAGGAGAATATTTTTTTTGGACGGAGAATGGCTATTCTCCTTGCTTTTAACACGGAGAATGGCCATCCTCAAGGAGAATGGCCATTCTCCGTTCTTTTAACATCGAGAATGACCATTTTTCTTGCTTTTAAAACGGAGAATGGCCATTCTCCGTTCTTTTAAAACGGAGAATGGCCATTCTCCGTTCTTTTAAAACGGAGAATGGTCATTCTCTGTTCTTTTAACATGGAGAATGGCCCTTCTCCGTGCTTTTAACACAGAGAATGGACCCTCTCTGTGATTTTAACAAAGTGTGGTACATTTAGGACTGAAAATGTTCAAGTATCTCATTTTTTTATACCAAATATTTACATTAATTTTAATATCATTTACCAAAGTATATTCATTTAATATTAAATCATGTTCAAGAAAATCTAAATATCGTTTTATCAGGCTTCCACTGTATGGCTGCATAAAATTTCTTACGAGTGTTTGAATATAATTAACCTACTATCCAAAAAAAATTTTCTTACATTATATTATGCATTATACTGGCATCGAATGCATACTGATGGCATTGATGTACTGATGGCAATAACAAGGGATGAACATGCAGGATAAAAATTTTGCTTCAGCAATAACAAGGGATGAACAGACAGGACTACATTATGCATTACAATGGCATCAGATTCATACTGATGGCATCGATGTAATAATTTTTTACAGAAAGCAAAACACATTACAATTAAATAAAGTTTTAGTGATCCCAGGAATGCATCCGTAATGAGGCCATCTGTAAAACCTAGGAATGCACCCAGGACTCATGAAATCTGTGAAGGGCATCTGCAAATCAAGGGAATACACCAAAAGACCAATATCATCTGCGAAGGCCAACTGCAAATCAAATAAACGCTTCAACCAAAAAATCATAATCAAATTAAGTATACTTCATTCCAAGTCCAATAAATTGTATAATCCATGTTACAGTAATCTGCCCAATCCACGTTAGTAATTCAACATAGAACCTGCATAATTCATAATACAATATCCAAATAAATATCAGACCTACTCTAAATTCAAGACCATATTACATTTCTAAACAAATTACGAACTATGCACTTAGTACAAGCAAAAATTTTAGTCTTACAATATTTCAAACACAAAATTTAGTTTGACCGCCAAGGCCAACAAATATTCAGAACCATATTACAATTCAAATATTACTTCAAAATTGAAATAAAAGCTTCAAAACTCAAAAGGTGAATCTTCATAGCCATCTCCATCTTCTTCTTCTTCTTCTTCTTCTTCTTTCTTCTTTTTTTTCTTCTTCTTCCTCAAAATATCCTTCACCTACACCTTGAGGGACGGAATAAGAAAAATTATAGTCAGTATAGACTCATTGTATATGTAGAAATGACATCCAAAAATATAAATAGAAGTATCAAAGTGAGGGCTAGCATTAAAGTGTTAATGTGCACAGTGTGTATTTTTACATAAGAGTTTGGACTAGCCTTATTTACCTTCTTTACGAGGGAAGAAAAATCTTATTCTTGGTCAGAAAATTCAACCTCTTTCTGGCTAATATTATCCAGAATCAATTTCTGGTTGTCGGATATAGTCTTCATCTCTTTGATGACATTCTCAAAGTTTTCAGCAACAAAATTGTATAGATCATCAACCATGTCCTTAGTGTTTTTGATTCCATAAGTTGATGGTTTTCCAGATGTTGATGGTTTGCTTGCAGCTGCTGCCCATTTTCTAAACATTTGAGTGAATGTTAGTTTTCTTATGAGACCTTTGTTTTTAATATAAACATCCCCTGTTAAGCTTGGGACAGAATGTTTACTAGCCATCGAGCATACAAAACCTCAGAAAGGGAGAGCTGTCCTTGTAGTTGGTTTTCCCACGAGATGCATCATTCTACTGAACATGTAGGAACCTATATCCATCCTTTTTTTCTTCCCCATATAATAAAGAAATTTTACTCTCTCGGGATGGATGGAAAACTCATGTCCAGTAGGGTTGAGTGTTTGAGATACGTAGGCATGCAACAATTTATACAAAGTTTTTAATTGATCTTTGTATACATTTTGAGGGGTCTTGGCCCCCACAGATACACCTATAATATCATGAATTGCATCTCTTGTGGAAACATTATCAATATCTTTCATATCAAACTCAGGAACTGGATCAAATCCATAAAATTCGTTGATGACAGCAGCATTTACCCTAATCAGTTTCCCTCTCAGAAACACCAGTTGTTGATCCTCTTTTTTTTTCTTTAATTTTAGCCAAAATATTTGAGTAAAATTCTCTGGCTATTGTTTGGGAGATTTTCTCAAGACAGGATTTGTTTAGTTTTGTCACGACCCGCATTCGGACGCGAGCTCGTGAGCAAGCCAGCTACGTATCGAGCGGACTCCAGCTCATCTCGAATACGTAAACGCTGTCAAGGCTATGGTATACTGCCAAATCATGGCAATGCAATCTATATCTCAAATCCACAATAAGTGTACGAATCATGAATGGACACTATGGGTCGTGGTCTGCAGCCCACTAGCATATATGTCCGATAAGACTCCAGAATATAACAAGAGTCTCTAAAGTGAATCAATAATCAAGATATCTCATGATAAGGAAAGTAAAGCACGAAAGGATAACAATGTAATATCACTGACAAATACCTGAATCATGCATCACGATCATCTACCTCCCCGCTATGCTAACTAACTCCATACAAACGCTAAACCTGAAGAGATCATCAAGTTCTCAGAGGACATAGCAAGATACATAAAAACATGCATATCTAGCAGTTTAATCATGCATGATAATATAAACAGGATATAACCAGGAACGACACTAACATGGCAAGAGACTACGACTAAACTGCTAATTAGGGACTAAAGACCAGTGGCTACTGATAGGTGACTATGAACTGGAATACCAGAACAACTACACGTAACTGAACTGCTGGATGAACAATTGAACACGAGATCAATGGAATACCAAACTCTCGCCCCGAGTGGAATCACAGGTTTGAACTAATAACTAATCCTGTAAGCCCCCTGAATTTTTGGGATTTATTTTTGAATTTTCTAAATAAATTATTTTTGATAATTCATTTTGATTTAATTAATTTTGATCATTAAATGCTCTTTACCATGACTTAGATTTTTAGAGCATCAGGGATGCCAGTCTCTGAAAACTTTCTTCTCTAAGTTTGTAGTAGACAAGGTTATCTTCATACTGATATATCGTGTCCCACTCAAACTTGTTCCCTTATGCTCTTTTTACTTCGCGCAACTTTCGGGTCAATTTAGACCAATTTATTGTCTGCCATAATTTGTGACCTAACTTTCAACTTAATTTTCGGGCCCGACATCGGTCCAATCTACTCGACCCAATATATGGTTCTGGCCTGTTTTGAGTCTACTATGCACGTGCCACTTGCGTGCCACCAAATTGATCTTCCTTGTGCTCCCATTTCATCCATGATTTTAATTGGTTTAGATTTGTTATTCTAATTAAATCTTGGCCCCAAGCTTGTCCAAACTTGACCCAACACCCAATCCAATTTAGTGTAGGCCCTATCATGTCTATCCATACACCCCACATAATTTTCTCTCTCTTTCCTACTCAAAATATCTTTTTCTCTCTCTTGTATAGGCACACACACACACACACACACACACACACACACACACACACACACACACACACACACACACACACACACACACACACACACACACATATATATATATATATATACTCTCTCTCCTAGAGCACATCACCCCCCTACAGCCGACTACCCACTCTCTCTCTACTTTTCTCTTTCCCTCTCTCTAATTAATATCTAACTCTTTCTCTCTTTATATAATATATATACACACCTACAAAATCTAAATCTCTCTCTCACTCCCATCAACACACATACACACACCAACTCCCCCATCCCCATCTCCAGCACACTCTTCCTCCCCCCTCTCTCAACCGACTCCTCCCACTTCATCATCATCATTTTCTTCTTCTCCTTCATTTTATTCTTCTTCAACATTATTATCATCCTCACCATCTTCATCACCATTAACCACAACCTCCACCCTCCTCCTCCTCCCTCCCCAGCTGTTCGCCGCCGTCGCCAGTGGCAGCAACAGCAGCGCAGGGCAGCAGCAGCAGCTGCAGTTTGTCGTGCACCGCCGGTGGTCGCGCACCCCCACACACCACCGCGTGCCACCGCCGTGGTCAACCCCCCTTGGCCGGGCGCACCCCCAGGCAGGCCCCCATGGTGCGCTCCCTCGTCACTGGGACGAGAAATGCCCTATTCGTGCATTTTGCACGGAATCCCGTCGGCGCGCGCGAGTTTTGAACTCAGAATTTGTGTTTCGTTGCGACGAATTTGTGCATATTTTTTGGGAAATCCGACCGTTGGATCGGCGAACTCTTTGCTCCGTCACAATCTTGGTATACAGCTCTTCACTCCTCTCAAGTTTCGTCCGTTAATTTTATCGTTTGATACATCAAAACCGGCCACCAAGTTGACGCTTTAAATTGTGTTATTTTTGGACAGTTTTGTGGAGCCAACTTCGTCGGTTCGTATCTCCTCTATCGTAGCACCGTCTGGCGTACCACTAGTTCCTATGTGCAGTTGGTATAACCCTCTTCCTACCCCTTAAGTTTCATTTTATTGTGAGCACGTTTGATTGGTTGAATTCGACGCCAAAGTTGGCCATCCAAATTTATAATTTCCAAGTTGTAAAATTCCATTTTTGAACCCGGGACTCCGGATCCAATTTCTGACACCACCAGTAGACTCATGGCGTCGTTCTGGCATGTTTTCATATAAAATTTGTTAGATTTGGAGGACGTGGGCCCTGGCACGCATTTCAGTGCAAAGCGGACCCCATAGTCCGAGTCAACGAGTCAATTTGAGATCGGCTCATCGGAATCCAATTATGGATATACCGTTGAGTTCGTATCTTCATTCTGGACACGTTGACATATAATTTGCTGAGTTTTGAGGACATTGGTTCCGACATGCTTATCCGTGCAAATCGGAATTCCAATGTCCTGGTCAATGGACCAATTTGAGATCGGTTCAACGAAATCTAATTCTGGATATACCGTTGGGTTCGTATCGTCATTCTGGATTCATGGACATATAATTTGTTAGGTTTAGTGGACTAGTATTTTTGCACATTTTTCGGTGCAAAGTGGATCCGACACGGACACCGTTTTGACCTAAAATTATCTTTTTGCCCCTTGTCCAAATTAGACTTATGGATAGGCTATTCTAGCTGATTTGACCATTCTGGACATATTGGTAATGTTTGTTTCATCATCCAACAATGTTTGTAGATATTTCTCTATGTATTACCTTTTATTATAATTAATTCATATTAAGTTCGTATTTCGGAATTAGTACAACGAAACTGAGATCAGTCGATTCCAGTGATCTCATATCGCTGAAATTGACAAGATGATCATGTGGATCACTGTGATAAGATTATTAACCTTACCGTTGATTATCTTATCTCGATTTGCGTGTCGTAGGTTTCGATGTGCAAATAACGAGGTGCAACTTGATATTTTAATTCTTAAATTAGAGTTGATCCTGTTTGACCAATATATATGGTATCTTGGTAGGTAAATATTAGAAATAGTATGCTTAGGCTAATTTTGACCTCGGATGACCAAGTTTGACTGCTTTGACCAAAAATCAACTATCAGTCAACACTTGGCCTAGAAATGTCTAGAACTTGACCAGAGTTGATCAGTTGACCAAAATTCAACTGTTAGTCAACATTAGACTAGTTTGACCTAGAGTTGACCAGTTGACTAAAAGTCATCTGTAAGTCAATCTTTGACCCAGTTTGACCTAGTTTGACTTGGTTTGACTTCCTATGACCTAGTTTGACCTAGTGTGACCCAGTTTGACCTAGTTTGACTTGGTTTGACTTTCTGTGACCTAGTTTGACCAAGTGTGACTTAGTGTGACCTAGTGTGACTCAGTGTGACCTAGTTTGACTTACTTGGACTGAGGTTGACATAGATTACATAGCTTATACTATATAATCATGCCTAACACTGTTGAACCCTAATTAGCTTATATATATCTCATCTTTAGGTCTGTGATTACACTCTGAGCCAGATTACACAGTTGACATATTATACCAGATCGCAGGCGAGTACATTCTCTGATAATATTTCTGTTTTATGATATCGTCTATGTTTCTTATATTTAGTGTAGATATTCTTGTTCTCTTGACACATTGTTCACACGGATTAGTATTTGTCTGGATTCCGTCATGAGATGTTATTCCTTGTATTATTTGGTATAACTTATGCAAGTCTTTCTTGTTCCTTGTGTATTGTATAGACACGATTTCTGCGAAGGCTAGCTACCCTCCCAAAGAATCACGTGTCATGATGTGTCATGGTTGGATCCACTATATTAGTCGGGGAGGGGAGTATTAGTGTAGATGTGTGGTCATTATCCGCCTTGTTTATTTTTGTAGACCTTGTATAATTTCAATCCTACACTCCATGTATGATTGGCTAGATCATTAGACCTTATTCAGACCCAAGCCGGCCACATGTCGTAGCTAGTATTCACTCACGTAGATGGTATGATTCTCGACTCTTATACATGATATGATCAGTTTTACTTGCCTTGTTCTAGCTCTAGATTTACAGCTTACCTTGCCATGATACTCATATGTACATTTCGTGATTTCTTGTATATTCTCTCTATTTACTGCTACATGTTCAATATCATCTAACTAGAACTGTTATTTGAGATTTGTGCTCGTTCCATCCTGACTGGATTTGTTGACAATATTTTAGAAGTTGTTGTGCCCTCAGTATTGGACTACAGGATGTTGCTAGCTGGGGTGGTTCTCGGTATTCTTTACCGTGAGTTGTTTCTCTGAAGTTCTAGGTCTGGTAGTTATTTAGTTTGTTATTGTTTTCCTCTATTTTATTCTTGTCTCATATGATCCTTGTAGATTCTAGTTGTTCTAGTGATATTATTATTATTTCTTGTCTTATCTTCCTTAGTTTTTGTGATGTGATACGAGTACCTTTATAGTTACGAATCTTAGATGTTGTAGTTAGTATCGGGTACTTGACAGCGCTCTACCGCCGATACTGCGGCGTAGGCTGGACGTGGCCCACGTATTCGTATCCGTATATCCGGGAGCGGATCGTGACACATTTTTGTGGTGGTCCATGTAGGTCAGTCTTTGTAATTAATGCGAACACGTGGTGGTACTTGAGCATATTTGTACTACTACGAGCATGTCCTAGGATTAAGGATTGAGTCATAAAATATTTTAGGATTTTGGTACTCAGTCACATATTAGGAATTCTTGGTAGATTCCAGAGATGACCCCTGGGGATCTTATTTCGAAAGCTTTTCAAAAATTTCCTCCTTGTTTTTATTCATCTTGATTTTTGAAATATTTGTCCGTATCAAACTTTATTCTTTCTTGGGATGAGTTGTGGATCCCATAGGGAAGGTATAAGTTAAACTTATATATCCTCTAGGTTGAGAATCAAATATGATTTGCCAATCTTATATCAAGGTTGAGATTATTTAGATTATATTCCAGAACTTTCAATCTTGACCTAGATAGTACCTTTGGGACTTCTTCTGAGAATTTTTCCTAAACCCTGCCTCGAAATCTGTTTTCACTAGTTTCAATTTACTTATCCTTGATTCATTGTTAAATTTTGAATCTTGATGTTTGTTCGTTTTTGACTTTGATTTTGTATCTAAAATCACTTTTTATGAATTGAGTTAAGATATTCTGATAAACATATTTGATGAGAACGATGAGAACGGTAAATGTCTACTTTATTATGGAGTTTAGAATTTATCGTAGTCATACTAGCTAGCACGACAGGGACATGGAGCCTGAGGTTGGATATAATATCCTAGTTATAGAATTTAGATTTTCTTACAGCCATACCGGTTGGCGTGGTAAGGAATCTAGATAACATAATTATAGGGTGTATACCCTAGTTATGGACTCCATCGTTTATTGCAGCTATGTTTACTGGCGTGGCAAAAATTCTGGCAACATGATTCTGGATAGACGTGTATGGTTATCAGGTCATACCTTAAATTGATTCACTTTTTTTTACCTATTGATCAAGGACAATTCCTACCATTATTTCTTGTTCCGTCATTTCTCTTCTCATCATATGATAATTTTCTCATCTTTTCATTACTTCATCCATCTTGATTAATTATATCTTGGTTACACCAATCACCTGTCTTTTATCCATTTCTGTCAACTACACTGTGAAGTCATTTGAAATTTTGTATCTTTTCACCTTGAAAAGTTTAAGAAAGTATCGTAAATTATCTCGTTCGAAAGGCAGATTTATTATCAAGTGATATCTTGGCAGGAATATGGGATGTTGGATCTAGTGTAGAATTTTGAGATAGAAGTATGATTGAGGTTGGAACTGAAACCAAGGGGTCAATATAATCAGTTTAGAAATAAGTTACTAAGGTATTTCGAGGATGAATTACTTGGAAAGCAAGTTCAAGGATTTCAAATGAGAAGGACAATATGATGTACATTAATAGTATGAAAATTTATATTTCGTGGATGTTTTCCATTGATTGTAAAAGTACAGAACAGTTTTATGGGAGGACTGAACTTAGACTCACAATACAAACTCGCTTGTACAAAAAAAGCCTAGGGACAAAAACCTAGGTACAGCAGTCTAAGTACAATTGTTTATTTTTTATTCTGGGGGGTGACGATAGAGGCTCGGGAAAGCGACGGCCGCTCTGCCTTACTCCTTGGACGATCGGTATGCAGCCTTGGCTCGGAGAAGATCTGCTTGGCGTGGACGAAGAAGCGCTCTTCTTGCTCTCCTCGTGTTGCTCTCCTGGCTTCTCTCTCTCTCTGTGATTAAAAAAAAGGTGGAGCTCTCTCTGTATATCTGTCTTTTTTTTTTATTCTCTTGTTGCCGGGGAGTTTTTGTAAGGGAATGATGCTGGCTATTTATAAGAGTGGGGTATGATCATTAGGGTTTGCTAATGATCATTTATTTGGAATGTCGACGCTCCTTCAATCTATCTGAACCCTTGATCCTGATCACAATGAATCTAGGCCATTAATGCGGATAGCACCGAATCTTATGAGCAATTAATGCTAACTGCTTTAAATTCTCGTGATTGATTATGCCAATGTCTGATTGCTTGCCACGTGCCCCATTGGCTTGATGATAAATGATATGCCCTGATCTCAGTAATTATGATGATGATGTCAAATATACTTGTTGGGATTCGGTTAAATCCTTGATTGATCCAATGCCACGTATTTTAATTGTGGGTCTTGCCAGAGCCGCATAGGATGGGCAACCCTCGAACCGCAGGGAGATACTCTTCGTGAGCCGCATAGGACAATGCTTCATCGAGCTGCAGGGGACGAACTCTTAATGAGCCGCATAGTCTCTGTGAGCCGCATGAGCTAGCGTTGTATTGAGCCACAGGGAATGGGTTTTCAGGGAGCCGCATGAGCTAGCGTTGTATTGAGCCGCAGGGAATGGGTTCTCAGGGAGCCGCATGTACACCGTTGTGTTGGGCCGCAGGGACTGGGCTCTTGGTGGGCCGCATACGGCTGATTGCCACGTGGCAATCTGGGACTTCTGACGGATCTGCTCAGAGATTTTCTTCTTCTCCCGAAGAGTCTGTCATTATGGCAGGACCATTATGACACTTTATGTCAGGGCCGTCACAGCCGTCGAGTCGTGTCAGAGCATTAAATGAGGCCACTACTTAAATGGCCAGCTGTAGGGAAGGATCACACGTGGCGTCAATCGAGCAGCATATTCCAGCTGAACCGCATACGCTCCCGAGCCGCATGAGACTGAGGGCCTTCTTTTGAACCGCATAATGCAGCTCCTGTGTGAGCCGCATGGACTTCTTACTCAGAGCCGCAAGGACCATTATTCTGATATTTTCCATGCTTCTACAGGACCCCCTTCAAAGTTTTCAATTTGTAAAATTGAAACACTTTGAATAAGAACCATGGCCCCGTTCACGCCGCATAGGATGTTCTGTCTGCCTGAGCTTCCTAGCCGCATAAGTGTCTCAGCCGTATAAATTCATCTGGCCGTATAGGTCTTTTTGCCACGTGTCCTGACCACGTGTGCAAATCTTCATTAAGTGCCCTTGATTTGTTTTAACGCCGTCTTTTGGGGGAGGATCCCAAGGGTTGGTTTTGCCTTGACCGAAGCGTTTTGCTTTTATCTTTTGAGGCGGCGCATAATCCGAGGCGTCTGTTTACTTTATGAGTCTCTTTCTCCTATAAATAGGAGTCTTTTAGTCTCTTGGGGTTTTCTTTACCTTCTCTCTTTGCTCGAATTCCCTGTTGCCGACTTTGCTCTTCGTCTTCTTCCCTCAACAATTGACAATGGCTCCCAAGAAAGCTGCTGCATCGAGGGCCGCGAAGGGTAAGGCAGTTGCTTCCACGGCGACTGCGGCGATGAACGTGGTCGCCCCTCCGTCGGCTGCTGTGCACTCTGTCCATCCTGATGTTCACCCGCCTATCGCTGGTAAGGGGTCGTCTGTAAACCCTGACTGTTGCCATGGCTCTGCTGTATACTTTATACACAAGCCGCATGTACGAGGCTTATCGATGTGACCGCCTAAGCACTTCGCCCCACGGGGCCGCATGAGCTTGTCATATTTGATCTGAGCCGCATGTGTGTTCTCGATTTGAGTCGCATAAGCGTCGCTCGCCTTCGAACCGCATAAGCTTGCTTGTTTGTAGCCGCATCAGCTTATTATAAGTCTGGCTTCATGGGCGGGCTTAACCTGAACCGCATGAACCTATAAACTTTTCTAAATTTGAGTTGTGTGGACTCGGTTAACTCAGAGCCGCATGAGGCTATGATGAATCAGAACTGCTTGGACTTACCTGATTCTGAATCACATGAGGCTGTGACGACCTGAGCCGCATAGAATCAAATGATCTTTCCAATGCTTCCTATTTTTTTACTGTCTTCTAACCTTGTTTCTTTCATCTTTCTTCAGTGAATCTGCCCGTAAATCCTGCGGGAGAACTTCTGGTTGGCTCAAATCAATTCGCCTTGGGCGTGCGTCTTGACGACCTGATTAAGCATGTGTTGAATCAATTTCCTGCTGATGAGCCTTCGGGGAGGTTGAATGCCATCGAGAATCAGACCCTCCATTACCTCCGTTCTATGATGAATGCCGGGAAGTTGGATGGAACGTACTTGAAGCCTCTATTCCTCTTTGGAGATGCTTTAACCATAAAGAATCTCCGAGTATTAGAGATTTTCGAGAACTGGGATTTTTTTTTGAACGGGATGTCAATCCATATTCCTCTCATGAAACGCCATTATCCTCTGTCGTGGTTCAACATGGTGTTGTTGGATAGGAAGATGGCGTGTAATTTAACTCCCACTCAGTCAGGTATGTTGATGGGCAACATCCATTATAATCTGAACATGCGGTCTGCGTACGCAGGCAAGGATTCCGTCCTCCGGTACATGATGGGTCTGGCTCCGGGTTCCATCATGAATGTATACGGTCCCAACTTCTCGTTTGCTCAAGCTGATACCTTCTTGAATCGGCTTGTTCGTAAGAAATCCTATTCCGTTGGTAGGATAGCATTGCCGAACTGGATAAACCCTACTTCTACGTGGGCCCAGTTGACCTCTTGGGTTCTGCAGACCTTTGGAACGTTCTTGCGGGAGGTGGGACTTTACCATGCCATTCGGGGTACTTGTCACGGGCTTCCTATTAATAAACCACTGTTCGTGGCGCTCGTGGAGATGTATAGCCGGCGAACGGGGACGTTCTTTGCACGAGTAGGTGAGCTGGGGCTTGCTCTTCACGAGATGTATACTGTCTCTAAACTTCCGTGGGGGAATGAGCCTTTCGAGGTGTACACCCCGTCGAATGAGGAATTTGAGGACTTGGACCGACGACACCCGGGTTTCGTAGCGGTGTATCGGGAGTTGCTGTGTCACCATAGCGCTTGTTACCAGATGGCTATAAAAACGGTGGATAGCTCTGAAGGGACCGCTCCCCACACCACATCATGGATTAATTATCTTTTCAAAGTTGACCCTTCTGGCGAAGTTACTCCTCGAGCCCCTAGAACGCACGAGGAGATAAAGGACTTGATGTCAGGCGTCAAGAAGTCGCGGTCCGGGAGCGACGTATTCGGGAGTCAAACTGACTCTCTTAGCTACTTTTACTACGGGACCACACAGATGTCGGAGAAGGCGCTCCTGGCCGGCTTTTTAATGATATGGCTACGGAACTGCGTTGTCTCGGGAGGAGCAGGTTCCATCGAGAGGATTGGTCGCCACTTTATTCTTCCTGCTGTTAAACTAGTGTTTGGAGTTAGACTGGCCCTTCTTACAGCTATGGTGTGTAGCATACACCATGGTATTCGGACATTCTCATCCAAAGTTGTTGCGCGTAAGAAGACATTGGATTTTGAGCGTGTAGAACTGCCTTTCCACTATTTGATGGGGTGGTTAGCGATGCACTACAAGTCTTTGCTGGGACCTGGGATAGCAGAAGATGCTACAGATGAAGATGCTTTCCTCTTCAAATGCCATCGCCGGTCTTGGGAATACAATACTATGCCAGCTTTTCGGAGGGCGCTGGCGAGAGTGGATGGGTGTGACCTTTTTGTGTCTGTTCCTCCTTTTTCTGATGAGGAAATAAGGAAGGTACACCTTGATGGTGCTGGACCTTCTCATTTTCTGTCTCCGAATATGCTCGCCTGGTTGCGTAACATTCGTCCTGCTCATTTGGTTTATCGCAATCATGATAACGTGTACTTGGAGCCTTACCTACCTAGTAGGTTTTCCCGCCAATTCGGTTATAGCCAGTTATTCCTAGATCATCCCAACCCTTGTTTGGGTTTTGAAGGTAGCGTTCTTGATGGTGTCAGGGCGTGGAATTATTATGATGCTTATCATACTCGGGCTAGCATCTCGGTTCCTGACACTAAAGCGCCAAGGGAAATTCTGTACGTGGCTGCTTTGTATCATGTTATGGCGAACAAGCCTCCTGTTAATTTTGATCCAAGTACCAGTTTCATCGTGGGTACTGGTTTAGAGGAAAAGCCCAAGGGGGCTAAGGCTAGAAAGCAACTAGCGCTCCAAACTCCTCCCCCTAAATCAGAACCTTCCGAGTCGACTGAGGAAGAGGATGATAGCGAAGACTCCCTTTCTGGTGGGGGTGAAGAAGTAGCAGATCAACCGCTTCCCACCCCCGATGAACTGGCGGAAGTCCCGTTGCCTTCTACACAAGAAGAAGTAGTGAGGGAAGAACAGCTTCCAGCTGTGTCTGGTTCCTCACGTAAGTGAGTCAGGCGTGAGTCTTTCGACAGCAGAGCGACCTTTTCCGTGAAGAGAGCTGCCGTTAAGTCTCGTGGATTACTTATTATCGAGAGGGGTGAGGGTGCAGACGATATTCCGGAGGTAAGTCTAAGTCGGAGTTATATCTTTGTTGTAGTTTTTTTCCTCTTGAAGATATGACTTGATCATTTTTCTTTGTAGGTGTCTGACGAACCAGGCTCTCCTGAACCATCTACTGCCTCAGTAGCTGATCCGGCCCTTGCCGCTTTGATTAGCGACATGTGTGCCGCGGTCCTCTCTGCGGGGGCTCTCTCAGCGGCGGCTGAGGACTCCCAGACTGCTGAGGCTCCACCCCGGGGTGACAAAAGTTTCCTTGGGCCCGTCTCTGAGATCCCTGAACTTCAGCAAGACGACGCCATTCCCGGTGCATCTCCTCCCGAGGATGCAAGGGCGGATGAGTCTATTATTCCGGACTCGGAGGATGTTGGTGAAGAGGTTGTGATGGCTGTAGGCGAACCCCAGCCTCCACACTCCTCTACTGGTAAGCTGAGCCACATATTGACCACCGAGGGGGCTTATTTGCTCTATCAACATATCCTTCGGGTCAAGTCGATTCATGGTTGCCTTGGCCCTGCAGGTCCTGACCCTTTACCTCCCGTCGCGGATGTTCTCGGGGAAGGCCCGGTCTGCCGTGATCTGGGCGAAAGGAGCGTTTCCTCTCCTTCGTCATCGCATGTTGAGGGGCATCCTGCCAGCTCCGGGCAGGTGGGGATGGAGTTGGTGCTGGCCTCGGCCTCGTCTTCGGCTGCTTATACGGCTCCGGATATCGACTTCTCGACCCTGCCGAGCATCCAAATTCTGCGGGCCGCTGAAGAGGAATTGGCCGATGTTCAAGCGTCCTTCCGTGCAGAGTTGGTTTCTCTGGTGGCAGGAGCGGCCGATTCTGTCGCGTCTTCTTCCGCGCTGCCAGCCACACTCCCGTTGACACCGGTTTCCTCAGAGGCTCTGAACGAGGTGACGCAGGATGTGGTTGACAGTTTCTATCGTCACTTAGGGAGGGGTGTAAACGCTGCCGTGGAATGGGGGATCCCTTTTTCTCTATCTCTGCGGGGTGCTCGGGGTCAAATCGACACTCTGAAGGGTCTTCCTGGCGGGGTGGGGTTAGCCGCGCTCCTGGAGCCTAAGTTGACAGAGGCTGACCAGCTTGTGACCCAACTGCTGGCAGTACGGCAGGCTGGCTTGCCCACTGCGATGGAACGGGAGCGGGGCTTCCTCGTTGCTGCTCGGGATAGGATCAAGCTCGCTCGAGAAACTGCCGGGCCGGCCGTGCAGGAGGACCTTGACAAGTTCTCCATCTCGTATGACCGACTGGGTCGTCGGAGTCAGGCTTGTAGGGCCCGGGAAGAATCTGCCTCTCGTGGGATAGCCGATACGAAGGAGCGGATTCTCGCACTCCAGAAGGAGTTGGCCTTCTTCGAGTCAGAGCGGGAGGCTGCTCGTGCAGAACGGGAGTCGATCGCTCGGGAGGCCGAGAAGGTTTCCCGATCTTCTGCCAACTCGGAACGGGCCTTTAAGAAGTTTGAGGACAACTGGCAAGCCCATGCTCATCTGGAGGATGCGGCGGTGCTGAATCAGGAGGCGGAGCGTCGAGCCAAACAGAGGCTTGAGCGGTCGGTTGCCTTGATAAAGGACCGTCTCACGGTGTTGTGTGCCCCAGAGCAGTGATCCGCCCTTTGTCTTCTCTCTTTTCTTCTTTTTGCTTTTCTTTTTAATTTTTGTAAGGGATGCGATCCCTGCTGATGTAGCCCTTTGATTTTTGAATAAATGAGCATGTTTCAACTCATCTTTTCTTTCTTGTACTTGCGGTGTTTATGGAACCGGACTTGCTGGGGGATTATTTGTGGACCTGTTACCCTCGGCGTACCTTGGTTTTAGGTACGGATAACAAGTTTGGTCAGGATATTTGGAGCAGCCATGGCGAAGTGGTCATGGGTGTTCTTGGTGTTGGGAAAGGAATGCCGTAGAGCAGCTGGGCTCCCGGGGCATAGTAAGATGGTGGATTTATGCTAAGAAGCTTAGCAAGGGATGTTTGTGGACCCATTATCCTTGGCGTACCCTGGTTCAGGATACGGATAATGGGATGAAAGGAAACCAATCATATTTGCTCAGAGGTTATGATGACATGGCAAACGTGAAGGTTTTACCGTGAAATCTTCCTGCTCAGAGGTAATGAGAACATGGCAGGGGAGACTTCACGGAAGCTATTCGTAGTAAATAGCGGATATTTATGGTCAACAGAGGATATTTGTGGTCAACAGAGGACATTTGTGGACCTATTATCCTTGTCGTACTCCGGTTGTAGGTACAGATAATAGGTTGAAAGAGGACCGGCATACTTGCTCAGAGGTAATGTGGACATGGCAAATATGACGCTTTCTTCGACGGAGCCTTCCCATTCAGAGGTAATGAGGACATGACAGGAGTGGGCTCAATGAAGAGTGGGTACATAGAACGACTCAGAGGTAGGAGAACGTAGAAGTTCTATGCGAGGGGGCGGTTTGTTTTTGGTGGAAGTGAAGACGACTCAGAGGTAAG
The DNA here is from genome assembly GCA_029216955.1 of Iris pallida. Taxonomy (NCBI): domain Eukaryota; kingdom Viridiplantae; phylum Streptophyta; class Magnoliopsida; order Asparagales; family Iridaceae; genus Iris; species Iris pallida. The sequence goes on from JANAVB010006394.1 coordinate 6,337,173, forward strand.
GAGGACATGGTCGTTTCGGAAATTGGTGGATCGACTACCCTTTTTGTGCACTGGGAGTGCGGGTAGTGGATTATGAGGGAGAATCTCTTCCAGGAAGAAAGTTCAGAGGTATAATCATACGTGACTTACTATCTGAAAGAGTGACCGGAATGTAAGTTCAGAGGCACCAGTCGGTACATAACTTGGTAATTTAAAATATTGAGGGAGTGAGAGTTCAGCGGCACCAGCAGGTGCATGGCTCGATAATCTGAAATATTGTGGGTTCAGTGGTACTAGAGGGTACATGACTCGATTATTTGAAATAGGGTGGATGAGAGTTCAGTGGTACTAAAAGGGTACATGACTCGATAATCTGGAGAATGATGTTTAAACATAGTATTTCTTCAGGAACTTGCCGTTGACGGGCAACATGAGCAAGTCTCCGTTCTGCTTGGCGAGGCGGTAAGCACCGTTGGAGAACACGGCCTCGATGACAAATGGACCTTCCCATTTTGGCTGGAACTTGCCGGCGGTTTTGTGAGTCATGACCATTGGCCTCCGGACTGCCAGCACAAGGTCGCCCACTTGGAATGTTCTGACTTTAACCTTCTTGTTGAAGGCTCCTGAGATGCGTGCTTGGTATAGCTCGATCCTTTGCTGAGCTAGGAGGCGCTTTTTATCTAAGGCCTCCAACTCTTGTAGTCGACGTCGGTAGTTATCATCTGTTGTCAACTGATAGGTGAGGGCGACGCGGAGTGAAGGAATTTGAGTCTCCAATGGGAGGACTGCCTCACTCCCGTACACCAGGGAGAATGGTATATTCCCAGTGGCTGTTCGAATTGTGGTGCGATAAGCCCATAAGCATTCGCCGAGCTTCTCGTTCTAGTCACGTTTGTTGGAGGAGACAAACTTTTTGAGGAGTTTGATGATTGTTTTGTTGAATGCCTATGCTAACCCGTTTGCTGCCGGGTTGTATGGTGTCGAAGCGACATTCTGAATGCGGTGCTTATCGCAGAATCGATAGAACGCATGGCTTGCAAACTGCGGACCATTATTATGGATGATCCTTCGTGGCAGTCCGAAGCGGTAGATAACGTAATGCTTAAAGAAGCTGATCACGTTTGAAGTCTTAACTTCTGCGAGTGGGACGGCTTCCGCCCATTTGGAGAAGTAATCAGTGATCGCAAGTATGAAGCGATGTCCTCGGGAGGAAGGCGGGGTGATTGGACCAATGATATCCATTCCCCATGCTTCAAATGGCCAGGATGCCACCGTCGGATGCAGAAACTCCGATGGTGGTGAATGAAGTCTGTGTGGACTTGGCAAGCTTTGCATTTTTTAGCATAGTCTATCGCGTCTGCCACCATCGTGGGCCAGTAGTAGCCCATTCGGCAAAGACGATCTTGTAGTTTTGGGCCGGGCTGATGGGCCCCGCAGACACGGTCATGAGCTTCTCGCACGGCTTCTTTGGCTTCTGCGTTCGACAGGCACCGGAGTAATAATCCGTCATAGGAGCGACGATACAGCATCTTCGTCTCTGTATCGTAGAAGAATCTAAGAGAATGTCGTCTGACAGAAGTGGCTTCCTTTGGGTTCTCTGGGAGGATGTCGTAGACGACGAAGTCGATGAATGGCTGTCTCCAGTCTGGTACCTCGTTGACCGTCTGGGCAGAATAACTTGCCACGAATTGAACATTATTCATGGGGCAGACCAGTTCGTGGCCTATCACGTCAACCGAATGATGAGCCTGGTTTGGCACTGCTAAAGAAGCGGCAAGGCCTGCTAAAGCATCGACTTCGATATTTTGGAGTCTGGGGACGTGCTCGATGAAGAATCCCTCAAACGATGAGATAATGTTGATCGCAATTTGATGGTAGGGGATCATGTCTTCATGGCGGACCTCGTATGAGCCCCGGATCTGATTGAAGATTAGTTGGGAGTCGCCGTACGCTTCAAGGTATTCTACCCCCAGCTCTCTTGCCAGTTGGAGACCAATGACCAGAGCGTTATACTCGGCCACATTGTTAGAGCAGGGTTTCGTGAGGGAGTAGGCGCGATTGATCACCAGCCCAGTAGGAGAAATCAATACCACTCCGACCCCAACGACGATGTTTCCCTTGGGTCCGGTTCTTGAAGCACCATCGAAGAACATCCGCCATATGTTATCGTGGGTGGCTGTATTTGAATCGGCAACCTCATCTGGGATCTCTTCATATATTCTAGATGACTCCGATCCTGGGTGGGCTGCCAGGAAGTCTGCCAGGGCTTGACCCTTGACAGCCTTCTGCGGGACGAAGATCATATGATAGGGGGACAGCAATATTGCCCATGTAGCGAGGCGAGAGCTGAGTGCCCCTGGTTTAGTCATGAGGACTCTGAGAGGGTTGACTCGGGAGATCACATGTATGGTTTGCCCTGTGACGTAGTGCCGCGTCTTTTGAATGGCGAACACCAGGGCGAGGCATTCCTTCTCCACAGCGGTGTATCGGTATTCTGGCCCAATCATCATTCGGCTGAGGTAATATATGGCCTGTTCGTGGCCTGCGTCGTTGTTTTGTGCCAGCAGGGCACCAAGGGAGTGTTACATTGCTCGTACGTAGAGCAAGAATGGTTTTTCAGGGACCGGGGCCACCAAAACTGGAGGATTTGATAAATATTCCTTGATACTGTCGAAAGCACGCTGGCATTCCTCGTCCCATACGAATGAGACTCCTTTCTTCATGAGGTGTTTGAATGGTCGACATCGCCCGGAGAGGTTAGAAATGAACCTCCTGATGTAAGCTAACCTTCCTTGGAGGCCTCTAAGTTCGCGGAGATTTTTCGGGGGAGCCATCTCCATGATCGCCTTTGTTTTCTCGGGGTCTACATGGATACCCTGTGCAGTGATGATGAAGCCCAAGAACTTCCCGCTGGATACGCCCAAGAACGATTTCGTAGGGTTCATCTTCAGATTGTGGGCTCACATCAGGTCGAATACCGTTCTCAGGTCCTGAAGATGATCTTCCTTATGGCGACTCTTGACGGCGATGTCGTCGACATAGCATTCCACTGTCTTGCGCAGATGTTCTCTGAAAATGATACTCATGGCTCTCTGATATGTAGCGCCAGCATTCTTTAGACCGAACGGCATGACTGTGTAGCAGTATGTGCCAATCGGCGTTCGGAATGATGTGTGTTTTTCGTCGTCGGGAGACATCTTGATTTGATTGTACCCCGAGAATCCATCCATGAATGACATACGTTCAAAGCCGCATGTGTTGTCGATCATGATGTCTGTGATGGGGAGGGGGAATTCGTCTTTCGGACATGCCTCATTTAGATTACGGAAGTCGATGCAGATTCGGATCTTCCCATTCTTCTTAAGGACCGAAACTATGTTGGCGACCCAGTCAGGATGTTGCTCCTCACGAATGAAGCCGCTGGCTATCAGCTTGTTGACTTCAGCTTCGATCGCATCCATGACGCCTGGGCGGAAGCGTCGTTGTTGCTGCTTGACTGGCTTTGCATCTGGCCGTATGTTGAGTTTATGAAGAGCAATGTCGGGATCTAAACCCGGCATGTCCTCATAACTCCATGCGAACACATCAATATATTCTCTGATAAGTTCCAGTAGCGATTCTCGCTCTTTGTCTGTTAAACTCTTACTGACGAAGATTGGCTTTGGAGAGGACTCGCTGCCGAGGTCAACCTGCATAACTTCATCCTCGGTAGGAGGTTCTCTCTGCTCGAATCGCTTTTCCCATTGTGCGTCCAGCTGTTGGGCCCATGGCTCTAGTTCGAGGATTTCAGGAATGTCTTCGTCTTCTTCGTATGCGTCAGCGAATGCCATGTTGGCTGACAGGACCTGTCTGAATATATCTCCGATGCTGGTATCCGAGTCGGAAGTAGGTGACCCAGTTGAATGTGGCTGCCAGTCACATTCTTCATCTGAACTTTCAGGGGTTGTCGTAGGAGTTACATACCCTAGTCCACATCGAGTTTTGCTATAGTAGTCCCGTGGCTTGCCGGTCGGTACTGGGGGCTTCAAAGGTAGTCGCCGTCCAGTGCCGTAATTCAAACCTGGTGTAGCCTCCAGATCATATCCCTGCTTTTGTATGAGATATTTGGACTGGGGGCTATAAAGATACAGCGGCAGTCTCCCGGCATCTGACCCAAGATCGGCTTCCTTTATGGTGAAGGGGTACGGATCGTCTTTCCGGCCGAAGATAATTGGATGGTCCCCTCCCTCGTATATTCGGTAGGCGTCTTCTGCTGGAGTAAGCTGGATCGCGGTATACACATTTGTTACTTGTGTGTGTAGGTGAGTGCCTATACCGTGGTCCATAGCATACATTCTACATAGCTTATTGAGCTCGATGTAGTTCAAAGATAGCCCTTTATTGATGAAATAAGGTATCTTTTCTTGGGGGATTACATCATCTGCGGAGGGAACATCAGTGTGGGCAGCCACATACTTGGCTAGCTCCGGTTCCTCTTCGGCTACCCCCGACGTAAATGAAGACTGGGAGGACGTCCTAGTCAGCTTGATTTTCAGAGGTTCCACTGGCGGAGCGGATCGTGGAGTTGTTGGTAGACTGGCAACCCCCAGTTTGGTACTCGATGTGGAGCGAGGGGTGGCTGGTTCGCTAGAAGTGTCAGACCTCGTATCGGGATGATGACTTTTCCTGGGAAGGCGTATTGTCAGTGGCCTATCGGAGGGATTGAGTTTCTCCGTTTGGGATAGCTAAGGCTACGTCATTGACATTATTCATAACATCCCTCATAATATCTATCAGTTTCTGCTGGGCCTCGGCTTGGGCCTTCTGACCTTCAAGTACACCTCGCAGCAGGCTTGCGATGTCAGAGGAGTTATCGGGCACTGAGGCCACAGCTTGAGCAGCTACTGTTGCAGTGACCTGCACCTCAGCCCGAGAATAGGTAGGGTCCGCCGCTTGATCTGCAGTTCCAGAAGTGGCGCCAGGTGCTGGTGGTTCATGGGGCCGATCGGTCAACTACAAGGATGGGGGTTCTGGTCGTACTGGGGAAGATGGGGTACGATCGGGAGATGGCACCGCATCACCAGCAGGGGTGGTCGTTCCCTTGGTCATATTCTGGAAAGTATAGGTTGTAATACATAAGCAAGGTAGCCTACCAGTCTATATCAATCAAAAATATTTAATAATAAAATATTTCAGTCCTATGTCGTGATAAATTGATGTTCTAGTGTTCTAGTTGTTTCTAGATAGGTTTTCCTAAGTTGTTGTTGTTGTAGACCTGCATGGGCCACCACTAAAAACATGTCACGACCCGGTCCCCAAATACTTGGGTCGAATCGGATCATGCCCAGCCTGTACCGTTGATGAGACGGCGGCAGTAAGCTGTAATCCATATGCAGGTGATCAACAACATTTGAAATTAAATTTGCCACAACATTTATTTAAACGATAATTAAAATTTGTTCTGTTACAAGATTCATAACTTGAAACAACAATGAAACAACTAAACTCTCAACGAAAATAGCATCTATGGAGACGCCACAACATCCTCCTCAGGTGGAAGTACCGCCGGGTACAAATCAGGGTCATAATAGCTATTGATCAGCATCTCCAGGTCATCAGAAATACCTAAAATGTTGTCTCCAGTCAGGAGGGAGCAAAGTACAATTCATGCAAATTTTAACAATTAAAATGACAATTAATATCATGCACTTTTAAACAGTTTTTAAAGATGAAACAGATTTGAAATACAGTACAGTGTTGTGAATAGGTAATGAATATGACCGGATTGGGTTACAGTAGTATCCTAGCGATACGGTATGGCTTGTCCCCGTGTGAAGAGGAGAAAGCTAACACAGTCAGTTATCCTAATTTTGGATTTGGTCATATCCACTACTCTACTCCCCCAGTCCCAACAGTACAGTCAATACTCCCGCAAGAGTCCGTGTTTGAACAGTGGTTTAAAATTGCAATGAAATGATTGTTAAAATAATCGTAAATCCACATAAATGTACTTGCCTTAAATTTAAGTTGGACGAGTTTGGTTCTTCAGGATTTGAACAGTCACCTCTCTTCTTTGAAATCCTACATTCCGGAAATTATGTCTCAGAAACCACAACTCTAGAATCTAGTTACAATCTCTAGATTTTGTTTCCTAGTCAATTTTAATCTTGTATTTAATCAACACAATCAAAACACGCTTTTCTAGTGCGTTACAATTTAGGAAATCCAATTTATGTTTTATTCCGAAAAACTTGTTTTTATCAATTTTATTGGGAAAAAGTTAGTATTTTATATTTATACATATAAATATATTTTCTTTTCTTTAAATGAGAAAATCATGAATTTCTAATTAATTAAATAATAATATTAATTAATAATAAGATTAATTAATTCTACGCGTTCACAATCCCAGCAAAATCACAGCTAATTCCCAACTTATTACAATTCACAAAATAGATAAATGGGCTTATGCCCTTACATTTCCTTGAATTAAAATAGAGAAAATAAACTGTTAGTCCTACAAAATTAATAATAACTAATAATTAAGAATAAAATAAAATGAGTCTCAGAACTGGTCCAATCTTCATTTACAGCTACCCTGCCTCAACGTCCGGACAAACCGGTGCGTTTGCATTTCACTGGGGCCCATTGACCGATAAGGTCGTCGCCCAAAAATATTATTATTTCCGAAAATCATTTTAAAATCATATAATCAAATTTATAGAAATTTCGGCAGCATTCCCTCTATTTTCGGGATAACCCAAAACTGGAAAACGCACCGATTTTTTCCTGCAAAATAAATCCCAAACCAGGGATACCGATCCAACCAAAATATAATAATAATAATAATAATAATAACCAGAAAATAATATTGAACTCGAAATATCCAAAGTAATTCTTCCGAGATTCGGAAAACAGATCTGAACTCATAGAATCAACAAAAAATTTAACCGAAGAATCATTCCAAAATTCATAGAGCTTTTCCGAACCGAGTTCGGAAAATCCGAAACCTAGCAAACCGAATTCCCAGGGAATTCTAGGACCAAAATATCGTCAAACCAACCACAGAACACAACTATCCGAAAATTTTTCCGAAACACAAACGTAATAGAAAAATCGAATTTTTCCGAAGAAAAACTCCTGGACCAGATTTCATTATAGACCAAAATAGAGAACTATGGGACTATCCAGAGGTTACCGAAAACACGAAGGAATCCGAAGTGATGCCTCGGACTCGGAACGTTCCAGTACTTGTGGACAGTGGGAACCTACAGATCTGACTCAGAATCCTGCGGACAGCAAGTCGGGAAGCTCGGAACAGAAGATCGGAAACTCGAAAAGAGAGGAGGACGGTCGAGGAAGTCGGCCGGTCAGGCCGTGGAAATCACAGCGACGGGGCCGCTCGGGAAGCTGGCGCCGAAAGGGCGTACGCGGAGGGCGCGCGCACAGGGGGTGCGGCCAGTGGCGGGCGGCCAAGGGCGGTGCGCCGGGCTCGGGGGCTGCCGGGATCGGCCTGGCGGGGCCGTGCGGACAGTGACCGGCGGCTGGAGAGCGGGTCCGACGGCGGAAAGCCTCGAGGATGGCTCGGGAACTCGGAAGGCGGCCGGGGAAGGTGGCGCCGAGAACGGAGTTCGCCAGAGAAACTCGGGATCGCCGGAAAGATCGACTAGGACACGGTTTGGGTTTGGTTGGGGAAGATGGTGGATGAAGTGTGGGAGAAGAAGAGGTTTTTATAGGAGATGGTAAACGGGGGTTACCCGAAAGGAGAAAGACGAACGGCCTAGCCTTCATGGCCGGCCGGAGAGGAGACGAGGGGTCGAGCGTTGGGTCGGCTGGGAGAAGAAGAGCTCCAAACATGGAAATGATTCCAATTCCTCCATAAATGAGTTTTAACTCATTCACTCTGCTGTAGGAATGAATCAAAAGATCTATGGATCCTAAATGGGTTATAATGGGTTGTGGGTCAAAATGGATTATTGGATTTGGGCCTAAGGGCTAAGATCCAAATTGTTGGGGCTTTGAGCTAACATAAAATTTTATGGCTGAATCAACAATAACAAAAAATGGTTTTAAGGCTTTTGATAAATAATTTGTTTTCTTAAAATCTTAATCAAATAAAAATATTTTTAAAAATCAAACCGGGTTTATATCTAGGCTGACATACAAAACCTAATCAATTTATTTTCTTAAACATAATATTAATTGTATTCTAAATAACATAATAATTTTTTTAATTAATTAGAAAAATTACTTGTTTTGATAAACCCCAGTTTCAAAAATTAAACAATTGAAAATATTTTTAAAAAAAAATTCTAAAATTACGGGTTTCACAACCTTCCCTCCTTAGAAAATTTCGTCCTCGAAATTTCAAGGATCAGGGCCGGGTACAATCAACACTTAGCCTTAAACAAAATGAACTTTAAACTAGCAGGCACGATCGGAATTATCAAAATATGATCTGAAATGGGACGGGAAAGTTTGGAGTATTCAAATCATTTTAGGCACGAGAAAGAACCTAGGTACCTCCAGGATCATAGAATAGGCGAGAACTAAAAGAGGTTACGAGAAAACAAGAAAAGAGTGGAGGTCGACATTTTATTTAAAAAGGCAGAAGATGATGGAATCTTCTAAGATGAGAAACCTAAATGTCCCATCAAATTGAAATAGGGTACAAAGATTTGTGACTCAGGAAGAATTGAAAAGTTGTACGATAGTAGGATACTAAAGATGATTAGAATGATAATGAATGTAATCGAGTGAAATATTTCCAATGAGGGCCGAGTGATGATCAACGAGGATGGAAAGTATGTCGTTTCACCGCTCAACGGTCAGAAGATAGGATATGCGGGAAAAGACCTACAAGATAACTACCTATAGCTTCCAAATTAAATCTGTAACTAGATGATAATAATAATGAATGAATTAATACATAAGGTATAGAAATATATGTATGCAGCGTACCAAGGTTGAACAGAAAAGAGGTAGAGGTAGTCGAGCTTGATTTGATCCTAATAAATTTTTAGGACGACCAAGTAGAATTTTGTAGGAAATCTGTTATCTCTGGTTGTGACAAAAGATTTCTGGAAATGAAGACAACCGCTAGAAATGTAAATCCTCTAATCAGGCGAAAGTCAGAATGATTTGATAGTGCAAAAGGTAACCATGATATGAATGTAGTCTGAATAGTATTCGGAAACCAAATATGTTTGAAGTCACTTTGTCTCAAATCCATGCCTCGCCAGAGTGCACCTGACTGCAGTAAATTTGACCCAATAACTTGAATAATTTTAGGTGACCGAGTACTCTTTTAACTTTATCCATTCCATGACTAAGCAACAAAGATGATCAACATGGTGTATTTAGAACATAGTCACGATAATATCCAGAAATCTATGAACACCTGAAATCACTTCAACTTTAGAGTCTTTTTGCCTCGCCAGTGCGCAACTGGCTGCAGTAAACTCGCAGTTTTCATAATTCAGACAAATCACTACAACGCACATGTGCGAAATTGTATTAGGTTATTGGATATTTTCTCAGCTGTGTCCATGAAAATTTCAAAGAAATTTCCTAAAATTCAAACGAGTTCTAAAGTTCTATTTATGATAGAAAAATGTATTGATGTATGTTCTACTGGTTTCAAGAAAATTTATCAGGATAAATATGTGTTCCAGTAACTCTTGAGAATTAAGAAATTTGATTTTTTTTTTTTTTTTGAGAAAATAGATCAAGCTTGAGTATGGCCAATTGAGTTGGACGCAGGATAAGGTAGAAAAATCAGAGTTTTGGGTTGAGTTGAAGAAGTTAATGAGAACATTCCCGATAAATCACTTAAAGGATACAGACGTTTACCAAAATTATTTGAAGAAATAATTTCTTATCCAAGGAAAGTTTTGAGAATGTGATAGGGAGTAGGGTTGACGTAAAAGAAGTATGTCTTTATGGATTTTGGGAAATCTGGTTAAAATGATTTAGTAGAGCCAACAGGGAAATGACTCAACAATTTTAAAAGAAGATTTTTCTAATAAGATGGAATCAATTCTCTGACCGTTCGTACTTCACGGTACTCAAGCATTGAGTTAAAATACTGCCTAAGCTTTGGATTGATCAAGAAGTTGCATAGAGAGTGTAGGGTTTCAAGTTGAGTGGGGAAAATCAACAAAAATATTTGGAATAACCTAGGAGATAACAATCAAGATTTGAGGTTATTTTAAAAATATCTTCTCTAGGGGAATCATGAACTAACCAGGCTGAACCAATTCTTTCGGTAATAACTGAGGTTTATGGTTCCAGAAGGATTTGGTTCAGGATTCGCTCCAAGGAAGTCAATTTAGAATTTAGATCAAGTTTGGGTACGCAAATCATAAAAGTTTCTCCGGTAGACAAGAGTTATTAGAGTTTAGAATTCTAGATAGAGAATGAGTCTGGATTCCCGTTAAAGATAGAAAAAAAAATTGATCACTAGTAGAGAAGTTAAAAGGTCTGCTGACGAAGGAGATTAAGGAGTTTTAGTAATGGTCCATAATTAGCAAAAGTATAGATCCTAAGGGATGCTAAAAGTTTGTTAAAGATATGGGAAGGAGATCATCCCTAAAATCACGGGATACTAAAAGGTACAAAATCTAGGAAAACATATGTGGTAACATTTACTATCATACAGTCGGCTAAACTGGTCAGGGTCCAAATCACTCCTTATGCCATCATCAATTCTAATTGTTATAGGTACCAACTAATGTTTGGGTAATCCAAATTCTACCTTTCCAATTCTTAATCACCAACATATCCCTGATAAATATCGCCTTTCATTCCTCCTTATTTACAATTTCAGCAATTGTATTGTAGGAGAGAGACTTTGGGAAAGATTTCTACCATAAGGGTGTAAACAAGAATTTTATTCAAAAAGGAGAATTACAACAAGACTCTCATGATTATTCTAAGGACATTCAGTTACAACTTCTTATAACAATAGGTAATGACAGTTCTAGGAACTAGTCCTCATGGCTCTGGCTCTTGTATGAGCAGTCTCCAATCGCCTCATCTTCTTCTATGATCCTCGAGTCTGCATCATGCCTTCCTGCAGTGAGTGTAGGAGGCAAGGCTTGCTCGATAGGAAGAGAGTCCCTAGGTTGCAGCGTAGCAGTGTTGCTGGGATAGGTGCTCTGGTATAATGGACAGATAAGAGGCAGTTCTTTACCCGATGTTCAGTGGATCCACATGCCAAACATTGTCCCAATCTATTGCGGCAACTAACGGCCTGATGACCATACCTCTTGCAGTAGTCACAAGCCAATAGCCTCTTACGACAAGACTGCCGAAAAATAGGGTACTTGATGGGACCCAAATATCTTCTAGATTCAGGAGTATACCTTCTAGGGTGAGGTTCCGTACTAACTCGGTTTAAGATAGCTAAGGCTACGTCATTGACATTATTCATAACATCCCTCGTAATATCTATCAGTTTCTGCTGGGCCTCGGCTTGGGCCTTCTGACCTTCAAGTACACCTCGCAGCAGGCTTGCGATGTCAGAGGAGTTATCGGGCACTGAGGCCACAGCTTGAGCAGCTACTGTTGCAGTGACCTGCACCTCAGCCCGAGAATAGGTAGGGTCCGCCGCTTGATCTGCAGTTCCAGAAGTGGCGCCAGGTGCTGGTGGTTCATGGGACCGATCGGTCAACTACAAGGATGGGGGTTCTGGTCGTACTTGAGAAGATGGGGTACGATCGGGAGATGGCACCGCATCACCAGCAGGGGTGGTCGTTCCCTTGGTCATATTCTGGAAAGTATAGGTTGCAATACATAAGCAAGGTAGCCTACCAGTCTATATCAATCAAAAATATTTAATAATAAAATATTTTGGTCCTATGTCGTGACAAATTGATGTTCTAGTGTTCTAGTTATTTCTAGATAGGTTTTCCTAAGTTGTTGTTGTTGTAGACCTGCATGGGCCACCACTAAAAACATGTCACGACCCGGTCCCCAAATACTTGGGTCGAATCGGATCATGCCCAGCCTGCACCGTTGATGAGACGGCGGCAGTAAGCTGTAATCCATATGCAGGTGATCAACAACATTTGAAATTAAATTTGCCACAACATTTATTTAAACGATAATTAAAATGTGTTCTGTTACAAGATTCATAACTTGAAAAACAAAGAAACAACTAAACTCTCAACGAAAATAGCATCTATGGAGATGCCACAACATCCTCCTCAGTGGAAGTACCGCCGGGTACAAATCAGGGTCATAATAGCTATTGATCAGCATCTCCAGGTCATCAGAAATACCTAAAATGTTGTCTCCAGTCAGAAGGGAGCAAAGTACAATTCATGCAAATTTTAACAATTAAAATGACAATTAATATCATGCACTTTTAAACAGTTTTTAAAGATGAAACAGATTTGAAATACAGTACAGTGATGTGAATAGGTAATGAATATGACCGGATTGGGTTACAGTAGTATCCTAGCGATACGGTATGGCTTGTCCCCGTGTGAAGAGGGGAAAGCTAACACAGTCAGTTATCCTAATTTTGGATTTGGTCATATCCACTACTCTACCCCCAGTCCCCAACAGTACAGTCAATACTCCCGAAAGAGTCCGTGTTTGAACAGTGGTTTAAAATTGCAATGAAATGATTGTTAAAATAATCGTAAATCCACATAAATGTACTTGCCTTAAATTTAAGTTGGACGAGTTTGGTTCTTCAGGATTTGAACAGTCACCTCTCTTCTTTGAAATCCTACATTCCGAAAATTATGTCTCAGAAACCACAACTCTAGAATCTAGTTACAATCTCTAGATTTTATTTCCTAGTCAATTTTAATCTTGTATTTAATCAACACAATCAAAACATGCTTTTCTAGTGCGTTACAATTTAGGAAATCCAATTTATGTTTTATTCCGGAAAACTTATTTTTATCAATTTTATTGGGAAAAAGTTAGTATTTTATATTTATACATATAAATATATTTCTTTTCTTTAAGTGAGAAAATCATGAATTTCTAATTAATTAAATAATAATATTAATTAATAATAAGATTAATTAATTCTACGCGTTCACAATCCCAGCAAAATCACAGCTAATTCCTAACTTATTACAATTCACAAATAGATAAATGGGCTTATGCCCTTACATTTCCATGAATTAAAATAAGAGAAAATAAACTGTTAGTCCTACAAAATTAATAATAACTAATAATTAAGAATAAAATAAAATGAGTCTCAGAACTGGTCCAATCTTCATTTACAGCTACTCTGCCTCAACGTCCGGACAAACCGGTGCGTTTGCATTTCACTGGGGCCCATTGACCGATAAGGTCGTCGCCCAAAAATATTATTATTTCTGAAAATCATTTTAAAATCATATAATCAAATTTTATAGAAATTTCGGCAGCATTCCCTCTATTTTCGGGATAACCCAAAACTGGGAAACGCGCGATTTTTTTCCTGCAAAATAAATCCCAAACCAGGGATACCGATCCAACCAAAATAATAATAATAATAATAACCAGAAAATAATATCAAACTCGAAATATCCAAAGTAATTCTTCCGAGATTCGGAAAACAGATCTGAACTCAGAGAATCAACAGAAAATTTAACCGAAGAATCATTCCAAAATTCACAGAGCTTTTCCGAACCGAGTTCGAAAAATCCGAAACCTAGCAAACCGAATTCCCAGGGAATTCTAGGACCAAAATATCGTCAAACCAACCACAGAACACAACTATCCAAAAAATTTCCGAAACACAAACGTAATAGAAAAATCAAATTTTTCCGAAGAAAAACTCCTGGACCAGATTTTATTATAGACCAAAATAGAGAACTGTGGGACTATCCAGAGGTTACCGAAAACACGAAGGAATCCGAAGTGATGCCTCGGACTCGGAACGTTCCAGTACTTACGGACAGTGGGAACCCACAGATCTGACTCAGAATCCCGCGGACAGCAAGTCGGGAAGCTCGGAACAGAAGATCGAAAACTCGAAAAGAGGGAGGACGATCGAGGAAGTCGGCCGGTCAGGCCGCGGCAGAGACGGGGCCGCTCGGGAAGCTGGCGCCGAAAGGGCGGACGCGGAGGGTGCGCGCACAGGGGGTGCGGCCAGTGGCGGGCGGCCAAGGGCGGTGCGCCGGGCTCGGGGGCTGCCGGGATCGGCCTGGCGGGGCCGCGCGGACAGTGACCGGCGGCGCTGGAGACGCGGGTCCGACGACGGAAAGCCTCGAGGATGGCTTGGGAACTCGGGAGGCGGCCGGGGAAGGTGGCGCCGAGAACGGAGTTTGCCAGAGAAACTCGGGATCGCCGGAAAGATCGGCTAGGGCACGATTTGGGTTTGGTGGGGAAGATGGTGGATGAAGTGTGGGAGAAGGAGAGGGTTTTTATAGGAGATGGTGAACGGGGGTTACCGGAAAGGAGGAAGACGAACGGCCCAGCCTTCATGGCCGGCCGGAGAGGAGACGAGGGGTCGAGCGTTGGGTCGGCTGGGAGAAGAAGAGCTCCAAACATGGAAATGATTCCAATTCCTCCATAAATGAGTTTTAACTCATTCACTCTGCTGTAGGAATGAATCAAAAGGTCTATGGATCCTAAATGGGTTATAATGGGTTGTGGGTCAAAATGGATTATTGGATTTGGGCCTAAGGGCAAAGATCCAAATTGTTGGGGCTTTGAGCTAACATAAAATTTTATGGCTGAATCAACAATAACAAAAAAATGGTTTTAAGGCTTTTGATAAAATAATTTGTTTTCTTAAAATCTTAATCAAATAAAAATATTTTTAAAAATCAAACCGGGTTTATATCTAGGCTGACATACAAAACCTAATCAATTTATTTTCTTGAACATAATATTAATTGTATTCTAAATAACAATAATTTTTTTTAATTAATTAGAAAAATTACTTGTTTTGATAAACCCCAGTTTCAAAAATTCAACAATTGAAAATTTTTAAAAAAAAATTTCTAAAATTACGGGTTTCACAACATCTTCTTCGACCAGGTGCTTCTTTGATTTTTCGTACAGACATGAGTCAGAGTAATAGGATTCGACCCCCTTGAAGGGATCGATATCAGCAAACTCTGTCCTCACGAAGCCATGCTTATCGACATATTTGAAGCATTGGTGCAGTGTGGAAGGCACGATCATGTAATCGGGTATCCAAGGCCGCCCCAACAAGATGTTGTAAGAAGTGTCGGCGTCTATGACGTAGCAGGTGACTGATTGGAGATCGCCAATCTGGCATTTCAGACGGATCTTCCCGATTGGGTAGCTCCTGCCCGAATTGAAACCGCTAATGGCGGTGCTTGTAGGCGTCAGGCGATGCATCGGAATGCGAAGATGATGTAGTAGACCCTTCGGAATGATGCTTATAGAAGACCCAGGATCAATATGCATTTGGTCCACCTTTACGTCGCCAATGTATCCAGTGTAGTATAACGGGCGATCGTGCAGGTTAGTTTTGATGAGCATATCATGCGGAGAGAAGACGATATTGGGCATCGCTCCCGTATACGCACTATCTTGGAGATCTGCAGGTTGATTATCTTCCGTGAGGTTGACCTGAGCCAAGTATGCGTCGGCATTTTGGAGTGCGTCACTCAAAGCTGTGCGGACATCCTTTGAGAGCCTTAGGAGTTCATATAAGGACAATTTGCCGGTGTATTGGCCAATTGTGCCAAGATGTCGAAGTTGTAGGGCCGCTCCAGCCCCTGAGGTGTCTCCTTTCGGAGGGATTTGTCGAAGCGAGTCTCCTTCGGCCTAGGCTTGTCGGTCGTCGAAGGCTGAGCCGGTCCCGGAGCATCAGTGGAAGTGGGCGGGTGATCATCAGTTGAGTTCTCAGCCACGGGCTGAGATTGTGCTCCAGATCGAGTAACAACGGCCGTGACTTCCGCTTCATCCGCCGAGGTGGTGCGACAGGATCTGATTTTTCCACTCCTCTTCTTAGAAGGTAGAGCGGACTGAGTCACCTCGTGGACTAGGTCCGGATGGACCCACATGATTTCCCCTCGTGATGTGGTGAGGGGTACTAGATCGGCAGCTTGATCACGAGCAGGCGGAAGATTAGCAATTTCTATCGTTGCCAGAGGGATGGGTATGACACCGTCTTGAGTCTCTGTTGGAGGAAAGCTGCCGAATTATACGGACACCATGTTGGCTGCTACGGTTACCTCCTTGAAATCGATGGCCAGAGCGTTCGAATCGATGAGGTTTTGGATGTACCGTTTCAGCTGGTAGCAATCGTGTGTAGCATGGTGTACATAGTGGTGGTAATGGCAGAACTTTGGGTTCTCCAGATCAGCCGGTCGAGGCTCCCGTCTTGGCGGAGGAAGCTGAATTCTATCTCCTTGTATGAGCATGTCCAAGATAGGCTTGACGTGGCCGTCTTCAAAAGAGTAAGTGATTGAGACCATTGTTTGTCTGCTGGTTGTGACTCGGGCTTCTGGGCCGTGTCGGCCACCATAGCCTGCTTGCCTCTATTGTCCCGATTGTTGGAGGGGCTACCCCTATTGTCGGTGTTGGTGCGGGGACGCTTGCCCTTGTTCTCTCCCTCCGGGATATGCAACCCCAGTTGGCGGGCCTTCTTCAATCGTTCTTCGACACTTGTAGCACTGATGATAAAAGCCTTCCAGTCCTTGAATTGACTTTCGCCCATCTAGAGACTAATTGTTGGGAGTAGTCTCTTTTGGCAAATTTCAATTAGGGAAGAATCCGGATTGCTAGATGGTAACTTCATGGCGGTTTGACGAAACCGCTCAATGTAATTCTCGTCAGCTCTTTCTCTCCTTGTACGACGTCCATGAGGGTAGACATTGTGACGTCCTGCCCTACCTCATAGAACCTCTCCAAGAACAAGCGCTTGAAGCCAGCGAAGGAATGGATGCAATTGTCTGGCAGGTTGCGGTACCAATCGAAGGCGACTCCTTCCAACGCTCCAATGAATAACCGCGTGAGAATAGCGTCATCATGGGGCAGATGGTCGGTAGTGACCTCAAAGTAAGTGATGTACCGACTTGCTGAAGTCTTGCCATCATATGGGTTGATATTGAACGGCTTATATCTTGGTGGGAACGGAACATTCTCCATCAGCAGGATATGGTTGTCGTATTCTGAAGTCTTGAGAGTTTCTCGGGCGTGGAACATGGCTCGGAGCTCTTGAACTTCTCTTCTACTTCTCGGGTTCATCTGTTGCAGTCGGAGCCGTTACTTCGGGAGGATTATTGCCCGGGTTTGGTGTGCCGGAATTTGAATCTACGTTGATTGTGGGGCCCGCACTTGTCTAGAGGTGTTACCTCGCAGAGTAGGAAGTGCCGCTTTGATCTCGTCTACAGACTTGACCAAGGCGTGCAGTATGGCCTCAATGTGTCGATACGTTGGCGATCACTGGAGCCACCTTGATTGTTGTCCGTCATGAATACCGTCCTTACGTGAGGAGTGACGGAAGGTACGGTGGAGGGTGCGCCCTCCGAGTCATACCCGTGCATCGAGAAATCATCGGGGTACGTGGGAATATTCTCTTCGAGTTCGGACTCGGAAGGAACAGTACCCCCAGCTTCAGAACTTGCTTCGTTTGGATGTCTCGTGGACTTCGGCATCTGTTGCATCTGTCGGAGAATTGCTTCCCCCGGTTCGTCTTCTTGGAATGTCGGATTGTCGTTGATGTTCGGAGGAGTGCTACCCAGTTCCGATGACTCCAGTGATGCGGATGACGAACCTCCTACTGCAGCAGGTTTCGTCTCGAACGGGTGTGTTGGAATACTCCGGTGAGGACAACCGTTTAGACGACGGTTTCTTAGCTTAGTAGTTGTCACCTTCGGGCTGGAGTGCTTGTCTTCTTTCCTCTCCCCCAGCGGGGACTTTTTGTGCGGAATTGCAGGAGGCAACAGGAGGTGCCTCGTCCTCCGAACTTGGATGCTGTAATCTTTGGAAGACAGATGGTCGATCTTCTATCACTGCTGTGTTGTTACAGCAGCAGTTGACGATGATCTGGGTGCAGTGCCGTCCATTGAGGACTCTTTGCACGCCGAGGCCCCTTCTCTTTCCTTGCGTTTGTGGAGGATAGCCTCACGCAGGTCAGAGGAACCACTTGTCCGTTTGCCGCTGGGGACTGGACTTGAGCGGTTCTATACAACTTCCCATCAGAGGCCCGTGTGATAATCAGCGGGACGCCCCAATAGTCAGAGGTTGGGACAGTTGTCTGGGCTTGATGAGCCCGTGCTGCCCTAGACTTCTTCTTTTTAGCACCTGTGGGTGCATAGTAGGAAGAGTCTAAGTGAATATCACAGAGTCTGGAGAATCACCAGGGTTCGGACCGTACAAGAGACGGTCGAAAACTGATCGAGAGGAGCATGGAGCGGATACTATGCGGCTGGGATTGGAAACCGTACAGGCTTCTGCATGCGGTTGTCTTCTGTCGTCGGATGAGCTCTGATACGGCTAGGAGTCACGACCGTACAGGCTGGCCGCATGCGGTTGGCATCTATGGCCGTATGGGTTTTCTGAAAACGATTGGCTTTAATAGCCGCATGAGTTTCATCCGTGCGGTTGGCAACTGTAGCGCATAAGTTATGCGGCTGACAGATGTGGCCGCATGAGTTTTTTCCATGCGGTTGGCGGATGTAGCCGCATGGGCTTTCTTCCTGCGGCTAATACCTTCTGCGGCTCGGATCGCGTAGAGCTCTTTGCCCTGCAAGTCCAGCATCATAGTATTTTCTTCTGCCGAACTTGGGGACAGCAGAGTTGTCTACGGTTTGAAGTGGGGCCGCAGGAGAGTCCTTATCGCGTCTTGAGCAACAGAGGATATCCATCGAGGGCTTGGAGAGGAGCAAATGATTTTGGCCTCCACTCTTGCGAGCCTTCACGGTGCGAGTGCGCTTCTGGATCGGGCCAGCGCTACCTTCAGAGAGCATCTCTTCGAACGCCTGTTGGTCGAAGCGGACGACCATCTTCTGTTGTGTGGAGCCAAGTTTGGCTGTATCCGATTGCGTCACCAACTCCTCAGCCGTGGAGAAGTTAGTCCCCAGCAGAGTCGCCATCGTGTTGCCATTGATTGTAAAAGTACAGAACAGTTTTATGGGAGGACTGAACTTAGACTCACAATACAAACTCGCTTGTACAAAGAAAGCTGGACGAAAACCTAGGTACAGCAGTCTAAGTACAATTGTTTATTTTGATTCTGAGGGATGACGATAGAGGCTCGGGAAAGCGACGGCCGCTCTGCCTTACTCCTTGGACGATCGGTATGCAGCCTTGGCTCGGAGAAGATCTGCTTGGGTGGACGAAGAAGCGCTTTCTTGCTCTCCTCATGTTGCTCTCCTGGCTTCTCTCTCTATGTGATTAAAAAAAAAGGTGGAGCTCTCTCTGTATATTGTCTCTCTTTTTTTTATTCTCTTGTTGCGGGGGTTTTTGCAAGGGAATGATGCTGGCTATTTATAAGAGTGGGGTATGATCATTAGGGTTTGCTAATGATCATTTGTTTGGAATGTCGGCGCTCCTTCAATCTATCTGAACCCTTGATCCTGATCACAATGAATCTAGGCCATTAATGCGGATAGCACCGAATCTTATGAGCAATTAATGCTAACTGCTTTAAATCCTCGTGATTGATTATGCCAATGTCTGATTGCTTGCCACGTGCCCCATTGGCTTGATGATAAATGATATCCCTGATCTCAGTAATATGATGATGATGTCAAATATACTTGTTGGGATTCGGTTAAATCCTTGATTGATCCAATGCCACGTATTTTAATTGTGGGTCTTGCCAGAGCCGCATAGGATGGGCAACCTCGAACCGCAGGAAGATACTCTTCGTGAGCCGTATAGGACAATGCTTCATCGAGCCGCAGGGGACGAACTCTTAATGAGCCGCATAGTCTCTGTGAGCCGCATGAGCTAGCGTTGTATTGAGCCGCAGGGAATGGGTTTTCAGGGAGCCGCATGAGCTAGCGTTGTATTGAGCCGCAGGGAATGGGTTCTCAGGGAGCCGCATGTACACCGTTGTGTGGGCCGCAGGGACTGGGCTCTTGGTGGGCCGCATACGGCTGATTGCCACGTGGCAATCTGGGACTTCTGACGGATCTGGTCAGAGATTTTCTTCTTCTTCCGAAGAGTCTGTCATTATGGCAGGACCATTATGACACTTTATGTCAGGGCCGTCACAGCCGTCGAGTCGTGTCAGAGCATTAAATGAGGCTACTACTTAAATGGCTAGCTGTAGGAAAGGATCACACGTGGCGTCAATCGAGCCGCATATTCCAGCTGAACCACATACGCTCCCGAGCCGCATGAGACTGAGGGCCTTCTTTTGAACCGCATAATGCAGCTCCTGTGTGAGCCATGGACTTCTTACTCAGAGCCGCATGGACCATTATTCTGATATTTTCCATGCTTCTACAGTGGATATAGTTTAGAACCTGACAAGGATATCCGAGATTGAAACATTTTTGAATTTGGACAATTTTAGTTTATTGGTTCTCGAGGTATTTCACACAAAGATTATGATGGAAGTTTGGAATTTAATAATGGCAAAATATTTTAATTATATGTGGTGAAGGTAAGAAACTGGACAAGGCATTGGTAAGAGGATAGAGAACACAAAGATTTTGAGTCAAAAAAAGGAAGAAGAGATTTTGTGATATAATTTATTAATTGAGATGGTTGATAATTGAAAGTGTATGAAGAAAATATGAAGGTTGATTTGGTACTGGAAGAATAAGTTTTATAAAGCCTAGGGTATTAGATTGAATAACACCATGAGAGCGATTTGAACAAGTTCAAGGATATTATAAACTTGATTTAGAGGTTTCGGATCAATTTAGGACAAGGTGGAAGAATTCGGATTTAAGGATGATTAAGCGGATAGTGTGGAGTTCCAGTGAAGAGTGTACTTCTTGATTAGGGTTTTGAAAATTAGGATCTGGCCTAAGGTATCATAACAAGGTCCAATCTTCATGACGGAAGGGAAATTCTGGTAGTAGTTGTATAAGATTGGTTTTTATATTTGGACTTGTGAGATTAAAGGTTTGATTGGCCAATGATGACCAGATAAACTTGATAGTATCAGAGAGAGATGATTAACTTGGCTTTCCTATGAAACTTATCTTTTGATTTTCTACCAAAGAAGAATTGGACTTATTCCATATCTCTGAATCATCCCTTGAGTTTTCAATATCGTTAAATCATAATTTTCTTGATCGCGACCGAACGACTTTGGTCATCTCTTCTATCGTACCCGTATCCTGGCCGTACTCAATTGGATTAAATTCAATTCTAACCTGTATTTCCATTCTCAGATGCTCGTGGTCACGTTTTATTCCTGATCATGACTAGGTTTGTGATTTTTGTCGCTCTATTCTATATCGTGCCTAAGTGTTTAATCATTCCATAAAATTTTGATCGTATCTGGGTCTTGATTTCACTCATGACCAGGTGGTTAAATTCTTGATCAATGTTTGTGCTAAGCATCGTTTATTCCTAACAATGCCTACTCACATCATTTTCATCTTGATCGTGCCGACCTACTCTAAATCAAATTTCTTCGACCTGGATCATATTTATCGATGTTTTGACTTGATTCTGACTTGTTCGTAATCAAACGATTCTTGATTTTTCTAGTCGCGGCTTCGTGCTTACCTACAAGCTGTGACTATAAATCCCAATCATGCCAAACCTTGTTTTGGTCATGGTTAGCTTTCATCTTGATGGGGCCTATGCGACTTTCAGGTTGATTTTCCATCAACCTAAGTCCTACGGATCACCCGTACTTGAACTTCATTTATATCTTCGATTCTCCTAATTGTGCCCCAATGACTTGACTTATTTTTGAAATCATGCACATATGATTTATTCGTATCATGATTCTATCGTGCTAAAATCCCTCATCGTGCCTGAACAATTTTGAATTGATTATCTTGTTCGTGCAAAACTCGTCATTCTTGGATCGTGCCTAAAATATTGCCTAAACCTTCTATCATGTTTTAACCCCACTACCAACCTTTAATTTCGAGGACGAAAGTTTTTATAAGGTGGGTAGGATGTAAGCCCCCTAAATTTCTGAGATTTATTTTGAATTTTCTAAATGAATTATTTTCGATAATTCATTTTGATTTATTTAATTTTGATCATTAAATGCTCTTTACCGTGACTTTTATCTCTAGAGCATCAGGGATGCCAGTCTCTAGAAATTTTCTTCTCTAAGTTTGTAGTAGACAAGGTTATCTTCATATTAATACATCGTGTCCCACTTAAACTTTTTCCCTTGTACTCTATTTGCTTCGTGCAACTTTCGCGTCAATTTAGACCAATTTATCGTCGGCCGTAATTCGTGACTTAACTTCCAACTTAATTTTTGGGCCCGACATCGGTCTAACTACTCGATCCAATATATGGTTCTGGCCTGTTTGAGTCTACTATGCACGTGCCACTTGTGTGCCACCAAATTGATCTCCCTTGTGCTTCCATTTCATCCATGATTTTAATTTGTTTAGATTTTTTATTCTAATTAAATCTTGGCCCCAAGCTTGTCCAAACTTGACCCACACCCAATCCAACTTGGTGTAGGCCCTATCATGTCTATCCATACACTCCACATAATTTTCCTCTCTCTTTCGTACTCAAAATATCTATTCTCTCTCTTGTATACACACACACACACACACACACACATATATATATATATAGTATATATATATATATATCTATATATATATATATATATATATATATATACAGAAATATATTATATATATATATATATATATATATATATATATATATATATATATATATATATATTTCTGTATATATATATATATATATATATATATATATATAATATATATATATATATAATATATATATATATATAACATATAATATCTTTTTCTCTCTCTCTCTCCTAGCACACATCACCCCCTACAGCACGACTACCCACTATCTCTCTCTACTTTTCTTTTTCCCTCTCTCTAATTAATATCTAACTCTCTCTCTCTCTTTATATATATATATACACACACCCACAAAATCTAACTCTCTCCCTCACTCCACATCAACACACACACACATACACCAAATCCCCCATCCCCATCTCAACACACTCTTCCCCCCCCTCTCTCAATCGACTCCTCCCTCTTCATCATCATCATTTTCTTCTTCTCCTTCATTTACTTCTACTTCAACATTATCATCATCCTCATCATCTTCATCACCATTATCCACCACCTCCACTCTCCTCCTCCTCCCTTCCCAGCCGTGCCGTGTCGTCTCCTTAGCCGCCGTCCGACGTCGAGGGCAGTTCGTGGTCGTTGGGGATGGCTGCCTATTGATATGGGGTGATTGTATGATTAGGGTTTGGCGAGTATCCCTTCATTTCTCTCTCGATTCCTTATATAAGTCTGCTGTGTTTGTTACAGATCCGCGGGCTTAGCGCTCGGCTGGGCCGGGCTCGGGTTTGCTTGGTCCGTGCCGGGGTGGGCCTGGGCTGAGAGTTGCTGGGGGATTAAGGCTCGGCTTGGGCTGGCCGGCCTAGCTTGGCCTGCTGCTTTGTTCTTTTGTATATCTTTTTTTTTTAGCAATTTATTTTTATTTTTTTTTACATGTATGTGTGTGTATATAGATATATATAGATATATATATAGATATATATATATATAATATAATATAATAGATAATATATATATAGATATATACACACACACACATACATGAAAAAAATAAATAAATAAAAAATAAATTATATAGATAGATATATAGATATATATAGATATATCTATATATATATATATTGATATATATATAATTATATATATATATATATATATTATATATAGATATATATATTATAATTATATATATATATATAGAATATAGATATATATATGATATATATATAATATATAATATATATATATAGCACATACATGTATACATACTTCTATATATATATTATGTATATCATAGATATATATATAGATATATATATATTATAGATATATATATATATATATATATATTATATATATATATATATATATATAGATATATAATATTATATATAATATATAGATATATAATATATATATAGATTATATTTAATATATAATATATATAGATATATATATATATATATATATATAAAATATATAATATATTATAGAATATATATATATATATTAGATATATATAATATATATCACACACACATACGCACATATATAAAATTATATATACATACAATGCACACATATTAATAATTATTATATACATACAAATACACACATTATATAATAATTTATATATATACAAATACACACATATAATATATTATATATACATACCACCATATATATATGGTATAAAATCCTAGCAATCTAGAATACATCACAAAAAGAATATTTATCCCATTATAAATAATTAACAATTTAATATAAATAACACATATATATGTAACAGATGTATCGCGAAATACTTAATATCCCACTAAGATAAAATACAAAACACTAATAATGCACACCTACATGGGCGTCTTTGGTCGCACACCCGACTACATAGGCTTGGGTTCGGTTCGGGTCCAGTCCGGGCTAAACTGGTACAACCGGGCATCCTAATTGTCATAGTCTTAAGAAGTAAATAAATAAATTATTTGTAAGGGTCATGTCATAACTTGGCTTGGTTTTCATAGTTAGGACACACTTATGGCTTGGCCTTTCCTACCCTAGCTAAAACACAAGTCAAGGCACACAACTACACTATCTGTGCCATGATTCCTAGTCACCTTGTACTCCAAAACTCAACCATGGCTAATGTCATCTACCGTAATAATTAATCAAATAATTATTTATAAAAATTCTAAAAATTATCATTTAAATCAAATAAATAATAAAAATATTTTCAAAAACAATTTCGGGAAGGAAAGCTACAAGTTTCTCCAATTGATAGAATTTTAATATATCCAGGAAAGCTTCTTCTTCGATATCATCCATCTTAATTGATCTTTCAGGCATAACAGCCTTTTTCTTGAAATATTTATTATAAATCTAATTAGATTTAGAGTCTTTAAAATTTTTTTACCTCCTCTCCATCCTGGGACTTATTTGATGAGTGCTCTTTCTCTTCATTTTTCTCTTCTGATGAGGATTCAAAATCCTCAGAGTACGCTGATGAATCTGCATCCGTTGCCATCTTAGCCTTCGCTTGAGTACGCCTTTTATCTTCATAAGTTGAGTCTTCCTATGACTCTGTATCGAAGATAGATTTTTCGGTTTTTGTCGAGCAATGAGTTTTTTTAGCCTTTACTACAACAGATATGGGATACAATAGCGTGCTCAGAACGCTGTAGAATGCCTATTATAGCGTATTCGGCCCGCTATAATTGTCCCATGTACAAGAATGCTATAAAGTTACAGCGTTCATAAACGCTATTGATGGAATATAACGTTCCATGGCGCTATATACAGGTTATAGCATTTATGAACGCTATACAAGTCTTATAGCATATAAGAACGCTATAGGAAAGTAATAGCATTCGTGAACGCTATTTAGTTATTATAGCGTCCATGAACGCTATAGACTTGTTATAACAGTGACAAATGCTATAGAGTTTAAATAGCATTTACGAACGCTATAATTTCATAATAACGTTTGAATAGATTTTCGATGCAAATTGGTTTTTATAGCATTTCTTTCGCGCTATTATATGTACATCAATATCATGTCAGAATGCTATTGCAGAATGCATTAGTATAAAGAAACAATTCACATCAAAATAGTATTGCAGCACATCAAAATAGCATTGCAGATATACAGAATGCCACAGATATCTATTGCATATATACACAGAATGCGGGTATTCAAAAATTAAATGCTTCTCGACGAATCAATCACATAATGAATTCCGAACACAAGTAAATTCATTAATTTCACTGTCAAGAACATTCAAAATCCTTAATAATTTCTCCAAACTCAAACATCAACAGCGTAGTCTGCGTTTAATTGTTTCCATACATATATCCAAAATGTTGCATATCCAAAATTTAGCTCGAACCCTTTGAGCCTATCCACAACCAAAGCTCCTCAGAAATCCTTTTACTTCATCCAACCTACACAAATATAGCGGGGAAACATTAGTGTTCCTGGTTAATAAACAAGCAGTTGAATTTATGAGTTAGCTATCAATAGACTTATGTGTTGTTTCAGGAAAATAAAAGACAAGGGATCTTCCAAGAGAGAATTTCAGAAACTATCATCCAGTAGAAAGTGCAGAGGACACAGCTTTGGGTAAATTTTAAATATAGACCCAATCTTTGACCAAATTTAGTAAACGAAATAACCTACTAATCCTAAAATTTACCCAAATCAAACCATATTCTTCTAGAAAAGTCAACATATTCTCGAAAGCAAAGGAGAACCCTTCTCGAAGGCAAAGGATAATGACAATTACAAATTCATGAATAATGTACAGAATGAAAGAATTATTAGAATTTGTGGTAATCAAGCAATTCTCCCTTATATCATCAATATTTACATGTCAAAATGAAGGGAACTTGATTTGCAAGTTACTGTACAATGTAATATATATAAGGCCAGAAAGTACACAATATATGCACCAGTTAAATATCCAGATTTGTGGTTGTAAACTCATTATTCTGCTGTCCAACCAGAAAAAAGGAATTTAGATGATATCCACAGTTGAATTTACCTAGCAACACAAATATAAATTTGACATGAATAAACAGACAGAGTGCTAGAGCAGACATGTGGTCAGAAACTCATTATTCTGCTCATTCTCAATGTTATTGGAATGGCTATGAAAAAGTTTGAGACTATGTACCAATGGTCATATTTCGATTATTTTCTTTTGGAGGTTGGGTGTGCAGAAGCATCACAATAGTAACCAAGATGCAAATATCTTAATGATATGTTAAGTAATCAATAGATTGGATTTGTTGAAGGAAGAGGTATCTTAATAAGACAACAATTAAAGAAATAACATACCTAACTCTTTGTATCCTGTCCAATCACTTTTTTCCCACCACTGTAAAGTAGGTAAACTCGAGAAAGCTACTAGAAAACCAATTGTTGTCTTGTCGGGGGACTTCTTTTTACCCTGTAATGAAATCTGAACCTCCAGTTCCAATACATAATCTGATTGATAAGAAAAAGGGGAGGAAAGCATGAGATTTCATCCATGTTCAGATTTCTATACGAAGAAAAATTATAATATGCATAAAGGGAAAACATTGTACATTTTGCAGAACAGGGAAAACACACATCAAACAACAGTGCAGTGCATGGAAAATTATAAAGAAAGAACTACAAAAAATATACCTGTTTTTGTCAACTGTCATGTGTATCTATGCATACCATGCTTAAGAAAATACTTACCAACTGTCATGTGTATCTATGCATACCATGCTTAAGAAAATACTTACCAACTCCTTCACATTGATCATATCTTCACGGACACCATTCTATGTACCTGGAACATAAAAAAAAAACTATATTGATATTCAAACTCAGAAGGTATTGCTAAGTTCAGAAGGTGCATTATTATGTGCATTCTAAGAAGGTAATTAAGTAGCCGAAGATTAACTGTCAAACTCAGAATATTATATTAGTCTTACAAATAACGATAAAAATAAAGCGTAGCGTATTCTCCATGAATTTACCTCTATAAGTACCACCAACCTTCCTCTGAAGCCCTCTATACTGCATAAAGGAAATCTATGGATTACAATAAGTTTGGGAAAAATTAGTGTTGAGATAAAAGTGGGAAGGATAGGTAGTCATGTGTGTGCAAATCTGTGGAGCCGAGTACTAGAGGGTGTATGAGTAGAGAAATTCAATTTAGAAATCTGTGTGACTGCACATTGTCCGTTTGCATAGCAGTGCAGTCTAAGGCAAATTTTGTGTGCAGCAGCATATATGGGAAATTTGTACCAGTGTTTTGTTGTGTTTATGGGAGTTAAAAAGAAGAAATTGTTCCCAAAAAAGTATACATGTCCAGATTTTGTGTGTTATAGGAGTTCAGATTTTGTGTGCATCAATATACATGTCCAAAATAGAATAAGTTTGTTTTTGTGTTATGGGAGTTCAGATTTTGTGTGCAGCAGTATACATGTCCAGCAGTTCCCAAAAAAGTAGAGAAAAATATAACAGGCAATACCAAAAAAGATAACAAGTGCCAACCAAAGAAAAGCTTAATGTAAGTGTAGACTTATGGTTGAGATTGCAGCATGGTAATATGAAAGACATAGATGAAGGGAAATGTAACAGGCAATAAGAGCTTGCTTTGTGTTAAAATTTCTGATAGCAGCAAATATTTCCATTCCAAGCTCGGATATATTTTCCACATCTACTACTCCATTTTGTTTCATCTTTACCTCTAATTACACCATTTGCTTCAATATAGAGCAAGTATTGTTTGCCTTATGATGGAGGGGTAGCTTGTGTTCCACAAGGCTTGGACGATATTCTGCACTCCATCAACTTGTTAGAGCGGTAAGAAATATAAAAGTTAAGAGGTAACATGGTAGCAAAACTACTGGTAACATGGTACCCGTATAAATATCAATATGTGGTGCAAGATATGAATACAACATTCAGGCAATATGAGTAACATGGTTGCAATACTACTGGTGGTATGATGCATAAAAGGAGGCTCATTGACAGCGAAGAGGGGTTATAAATTAGTGATATGCTTATCTAGCTATTTGACACACACTTATAAGGCTATGTGTTGGAAACCTGATCATAACGAGTACCAGTAGCAGCATAGCAGGTCCAAAACCATTCAGGTAATATGAGTATCATATATAAATAATAAAATAATGCTAGTATGGATAGATTTCATCTATATCATTAACGTCCTGGCAATATGAATATCCTCCTAAACATTTAGGCATCTCTTTTTAGAGAAAACATTCATCAACTACAAGTAAAGGAATTCATGTGGGAACACACAAAACACAAGTGCAAAAGGTAGGTCAAATTGTTATTTATCTAAGTATGGTGTTTCATGCTTTTCCACCTTGACCTCATTTATTGGATTCAGAATCATATAACAGGATATATAAGAAGTACTTGTCTATAATAATGGTCAATATGTAAAAAATCTTACAAAGCTTCAAACACTTTTAATTAATCAAGAAATATTACAATCTTGTAGCTTAGATATTTATACATAAACGGAAGAAGTGATTCTTACTGAAAATTGCTACTACTATTGAAAACTGCTACTGCTACTAAAAATAGAAGAAAACTCAGTATAGTGTACCATAAATAGAAACAAACTCAGTATAATCTACCATAAATAGAAACAAACTCAGTATAATCTACCATAAATAGAAACAAACTCAGTACTGTTGCATATGTACTAGTGAGTTTTTTGTCAAGGTGCATGCCAGTACAGTATCGGAGAGACAAACTCAGTATAAGAGCAGACATATTAAGAGAAGACAGAAAAAATGCAAGTAGGAATGGCCCAATCAAACAAAATGATAAGAAAATGCAAATTTGAATGGATTAACCAAAATGTAAGAGAATAACATGGATAAAACAATTTAAATTGTACAATAAACTCAAAAAAAAAGTCAACTACTACCCAAAATAGCATGTATTATATTCATTTTTTTCTAATGCATTTTAATAGTGGAGCCAAGTGAGGTTGTTCCACAATACAGGTTGTTCCACAATACAACATTTTAATAGTCGAGCAAGTCAGCAAATATTTCGATCCCTTCAGGCTTAGAATGATAGTATCTTCTTTCTCGTTTTGATTTTTCTTTACCATTCCGTATAATAATAAAATGGTGCAAAGTAGTGCATAAACTTGAAATGCACAAATGTATTACCTGTTTAAGCCAACACTCTTGATGCTTGTGTTCATAAATATCTAGTAAATAACACCCAAACTCTGACGGGCAATAAACCCATATGTTGTATTTCTTTTCTCCTTCCTCGGCATTTTTTGCATGATCCAAGCAAGCTTGACAACTGTCAGCAGCACTTTATTTATGGTGAGTAAGACCCCATCTAACAACAGCACCATCATAGTCAGTATGCAGCTCAGCATGACATTCAGGTGGTAGTGGAGGGCCTGCAATTATTTCTCTATCTTCTGTGAATAAAAAGTAAAACAAGATAAGTCACATGAGATGCACTCAAAAGATGGCCTGCACTTGTCTATATATCGACTTAGAAGCTGAAGTTTGCTCATGCCTCCACAAAAGTGGCTTTTCAGTGAGCTGTTAACCATATTACATTCTGTATATAAATCAAGGCTTTGAAGACGAGAAAATAATATTGAGATCTAACGATAGAATAACAAATGATAGATGAACTACCAAACTCTTGTGCATTCTATGGTTCATCGTTGATTTCTGAATTATTAACATTAGCAGGCATCCAAAAGCCAATGTCTTCCAAGCGATTAAACCAGTCAGATTGTAGTGCTCCTTCCAGCATTTCTGAAATAAGTTAGTCTTATGTTAGAACGTAGACCATATCGTAAAATGTTAATGCAACAAAACATTTAAGGCAATGAATATGGCAAAGAATGCAAAAGATATAGAATGACATGTCCTAACAATGAAAAATTAGTCATATTGATGCTTACTTGCTTCTTGGGCAGGAATGCTAGAGTTTGAAGTCATGTTCCTAGTTGCTGTCTTTTTAATTTGTTTAAGTGTTTCAGATCGCCATGACTCTTCTGCTTCTATTTACATAAACTTAAAAATTAAGACGTTATAAATACTATACACAATTCGTAGCACATAGTTGGTTAGATATTTACAAGCTTATTGGGCAATGAGAGTCCTATGAACAATTCTACCAGTCTTGGACAACCCAACGCCTGGGGCAATGAGAGTGTGTAAGAGGTAATCTACTCGGCCTGCTCCGCCTTTGGTAGAATTGAGTTGTTTACCTCAAAAAAAACTGCAATAACAAAATAATTATCTCAGCATGAAAGAATCTTTTATGTAATCAAGGATTGTTCTAACAAAAACTGTAGTCAAGGATTGGCAACATTACGTCTAATCTGGAACAATCACTATTATATTTTAGGCACACTGTGAACCTACCACTAGACTTATTAAAAAGTTCCCAAATATATTATTATATTTTATAGTCTTTTCAATTTCATATCAAATTCTTGGGATTTTTGACTAACATACTATTCATTATAAAAAAATTTCCCAAAAAAACACTTATAAAACTTATTACCAAACAGCATTCACTTTTTAAATTGTGACCGGCATATGAAAGAAACTATTTGAAATTTCCCAAATTCATATCAATATCTGTAAAAACAAGTGAAAACTACAAAATTAGACCTCTCAAAATTAAAATTTCATCTAATCTCATATGAATCTAGTGATTCAATACTATTTTTTGTGCATCAACAAATCAAAACAATCATAATCCATTACAATCGATCAGAAACCCTAACTTGATACGGATCCAGCCGCCAGTCCCAACTAAAACCCTAACCCCCAAATTGATCTCCTAAAGTCCAAGAAAACCCTAAAAAATCTAACTTTTTCGCAAATCTAGCACAAATTCAAAACACTAAAGGTCTACACACGAGCATGGAAACAAAAAGAAGGTCAAGGGACCAAATAAAAAATAATCACCTTTTAGCACGTCAACGGAGGAAGTTAGGCGCAGTCAGTGTTTCGCTTCACTACCGCCTCCTCCGTCGTTAGCTGCCGACACGTCGGCTCCATCGACTCCTCCTCCCCCTCTCCTTTTTTCGTTCAGGTCCCCCTAAAAGTGAGGTTTGCAAAGAAAGGAGAGTCAGTACTGGAACTATGGGGGTGGATATAAAGTTAGGTCACAAGAGCAAAGAGGGGTTTATTAATTGATAAAAGATACTTTTCTCTTTCCTGAGAGAGAGACTTCCCTCGAGAGATAAGCTCGAATAGATAAAGAAGGGAAGCCCTCCCGCGTTTGAGAGAAGCTAAAAAAAACATAGATGGGAAGTTATCCTTCGAGAGAGAATCTCCAAAAGAAAGAGGGAAAGATGAAAATGAGTGCAGGAAGGATTTCATTTGTAACCCTTTTTCTCCAAAAGAGAGAGGGAAAGATGAAAAAGTGTGAAAACATAAGTGCGGGAGTGGGAGTGGGAGTTTTTCATTGGGTCCGACTAAACGCATCCCAAGACCTACTAAGGATACCCCATTTCAAAAAAAATCCTATTCTACCCTTGTTGCTGAGCACACCCCAAACTCCCCTCCCCTCCCCTCTCCTTCCCTTCTCCCCTCCACCGACCCTCCTCCTCCCCCGAACCGTCGCCGCCGCCTCCCCCGACCCGCCCCCGCCTCCGCTGACCCCCCCGGACCCGCCTCCTCCTCCTCCTTCCGCTTTTCGATCCCCCCTTCGCCGACCATAAACTGTTGTTAAAACAAAAAAAATTAGAAACAATTTTGGGAGTATTCATGGGTAGGTTCACACTGGTTTGTCGAACTCACAGAGCAATGTTCGACCCACGACAGTCGAACTATAGTGTGTACGTTCGACCAGAATATATCAAACAGAAGATGGCATGTTCGATTAGAATATATTCGACCAGTGTTTGTCGAACACAAGAAGACACGTTCGACCAGTATTTGTCGAACAGAAGAAGACATGTTCGACCAATACTTGTTGAACAGACCATTGTCCGTTCGACAAGTATTTGTCGTGCTTGTCGCATATTTTTTTTGGTGGGGTGTTCTTAGAAAGCCTTGGGGGTATATTGGTCTTTTAACATGACATTTAAGTTATGTGGGGTGTCCTTAGCAAGTCTTGGGGAGTGTATAGCCGGCCCCTTTTTTATTTGTAAAGTTAAAATATTAGTAACGATTTTTACTGTTATAAAAAAATAAAATAAAATAAAAGCATAAAATTATAATTTTAGTAACATTTTTATAATTATTGTAATGCTTAATATCTTTACAACGGTAATAACCATTACTAATTGTAAAAATCATGTGTTACCAATTGTCCTTTTTGGTGTAGTGTAATTATTAAAAAAACTGTTACAAATTGTTTGTTTTGGTGTAGTGATACGGGCATAACAACATAAGCAGCATCCAGAAAAAACTATACCTTTAACAGTGTTCATAACATGCTATATAAAGTTCTGTTAACAGCAAAATAGCTGGAAGGCATAAACGCTATAGATAAACTGCTATTGTATGAACTTTTAATAGCACTTCACAATGAACGCTATGGATGATGATATTATAATAGCAGGGAGGCTCGAATGCTATAGATAAACTGCTATTGTACGCTCTTTTAATAGTACTGCGGAATGAACACTATTGATGATGACATGTTTTTAGTGGTGGCCCATGCAGGTCCAAATCAACAACTTAGGAGAACCAACTTAGAAACAATTAGAACACTAGAACATCAAATTGCCACAACATAGGACCGATATATATATATATATGTTAAATATTTGTTTGATTATAGACTGGTAGGCTACCTTGCTTATGTGTGCATCCTAAACCTTCCAGAGAATGGCCATTGACAAGACCAATCCTGCTGGCGATGAGATGTCATCTCCAGATCATACCCTACCTCCTCAACCAAGTCCAGGGTTTATTCCCTCGCAGCTGATTGACCGTCCCCATAATGCATCCAGTGAAGTTTTCACTACACTGGCGATTCCTACCTCTTCTCAAACTGAGTTGCATTTTCTTGGAGAAGTACCCATTTCTGTTGCTCCACCAGTACCAGCAAACATCTCCCAAATGGTTGCCCTATTTCAAGAAATCATGGAGTCCCAGAAGGCTCAAGCTGAAGCCCAGCAGGAACAGATGGATATCACGATAGAAGTCATGAAGAACGTCAATGATGTAACCTTAGCTATCTTAAACCGAGTTGGAGCGGAACCTCGTCCTAGGAGGGATGCCCCTGAATATAGAAGATGTTGGAGCCCTACTATCCGGCAGTCATATCATAAAAAGCTATTGGTTTGTGACTACTGTAAAAGGCCTGGTCACCAAGCCAATATTTTTTGCAAGAGATTGGGGAAATGTTTGGTATGTGGATCTGCTGAACATCGGGTAAAGGATTGCCCCTTATCTTTCCATCATACCAGAGTACCTATCCCAGTTACACCTGTTATGCCGCAACCTAGGGACTCTCTTCCCATCCCGCAGACCTTACCTTCTACATCCACTGCAGGAAGGCATGATGCAGACTCGAGGATCATAGAAGATGAAGAAGTTGGAGACTGCTCATGCAAGATCCAGAGCCATGAAGATTAATACTTAGGACTGCTGAATAGCATTATCTATTGTTGTAAGAAGTTGTAACAGGATGTCCTTAGAACAATCATGAGAGTGTTGCTGTAATTCTCCAATATGAATAAAAAATTTAGTTATACCTTTATGGTAGATGTTTTCCCCGATAGTCTTCCCGGATTACCACAGTTCGAGGCATAGAATTTATCATTTACCTAGTCCCCAGCTCTCCCCTATCTCTAAGGGACGCTATAGAGTCAACCCAAAGGAGGCCAAGAAGATGAAGGACTAGATCAATGAAGGCTCTAGGATTTATCCAAGATGGAACTTCACCCTAGGGAACACCTATCTTGTTTGTGTCCAAGAAGGATGGAATAATACGGATGTACGTCGACTATCGGGCACTAAAGAACAAGTACCTTTTTCTGGATTGATGATCTGTTTGATCAATTTGAGTGGAGTTAAGGTGTTTTCGAAGATTGACTTAAGATCTGATCACCATTAGATCAAGGTCAGGAAAGAGGACATTCCTAAGACGATATTCAACACCAAGTATGGGCAGTTCGAATTCTTGGTCATGTCATTTGGACTGACGAATGCTCCTACTGTGTTCATGAATCTCATGAACAGAGTCTTTCATGAGTATTTGGAACAGTTTTGTTGTCATCTTCATTGGTGACATTCTGATATACTCGAAGACTGAAGAAAAGTATGAAGAGCACCTGAGGGAAGTTCTGGGAACTTTGAGGAAAAAGAAGTTTTATGGTAAAGCTATCTAAATGTGGATTTTCTTATACAAGGTAGATTTTTGGCCATGTTGTCACAAGAGAAGAAATCTTGATGGATCCTAAGAAGAAAGCTGCTATTGAAAAGTGGTCTACCCCAAGCTCAGTTGTTGAAATCAGAAGTTTCTTTGGCTTGAATGACTACTACCGGAAGTTTGTGAAGGACTTCGCCAGAATTGCTGAACCGATGACGAAGCTGACAAGGAAGAATGAAGAGTTTGTTTGGACGGAAGCTTGTCAAACATCATTTGAGAAACTGAAGAAGAGATTTACAACAGCACCGATACTTGCGCTACCCGCAAGTACCGGCGGTTTTTTTTTAATATACAGTGATGCCTCTGGAAAAGGACTGGGTTACGTTCTTCAACAACATGGAAAAGTAATTGCTTACGCATCTAGAAAACTACGGACTCATGAGAAGAACTATCCCACACATAATTTGGAACTTGCTGCAATTATCTTTGTTTTGAAGTTATGGAAGCACTACCTCTATGGAAAGAAAGTAGAAATATTTACAGACCCTAAAAGTCTAAAATATGTTTTCTCCAAGAAGGAGTTGAATAAGAGACTAAGAAGATGGCTGAAGCAGATGAAGGATTTTGACATCGACCTGCAGTACCATTCAGGTAAGGCAAATGAGGTCGCTGAGGCATTTAGTCGATATCCTATGGTGATGTTTTGACCAAGGAGCGGCACCTGCTAGAAGACATTAAGAAGTTTGGACTGGAGATTATACTGTCTGAAGATGGAAGGAAGAAGCTGGAGCTGACTCAACCTTGATGTAGTTGCAATTGCATTTAAGTCTGATGGACAAAGTCAAGGAGACACAATTCTAAGACAAAACGCTTTGCAAACTCAGAGATTAAGTTTTGGCAGGAACACTTGAAGGATTCTCAATCGCCAGTGACGGAGCACTGAAGAATGATACGAGGTTTTGCGTACCGACGGACGAACTAAGGAATGAGCTGATGCAAGAAGCGCACCAGTCGCAGTATTCTATACATCCAGGAGATAACAAAATGTATCGGGATATGCGTAATGTAGTGTGATGGTACGGAATGAAGAAGTATGTATCCAGATATGTGGCTAGATGCTTGATTTGTTAACAAGTGAAAGCTAGCAGGCAGAGACCAGCAGGACTGTTGCAGCCGTTTGACATCCCGGAGTGGAAATAAGAATACATAACGATGGACTTTGTGTCAGGACTGCCTTGATTCCAAGGAGAGAAGAACACCATTTGGATTATTGTGGACCGACTGACTAAGTTAGTTTACTTTATCCCTTTCAAGGTTGATCTATCCACGGAGAAGTTGGAGGCACTGTACATGTGGCATATTTACCAGATTCATGGAGTACCGAGGGACGAGCAATCAGAGAGGTCAATCCAGACGCTTGAAGATATATTGAGATTTTGCGTCTTGGAATTTGGAGGGTCTTGGGAAGACCAATTGCATTTGGTGGAGTTCTCTTACAACAATAGCTACCAAGCTGGAATTGGTATAACACCATTTGAAGCACTCTATGGACGTCATTGCCGTACATCACTTGCATGGACGAAGTAGGAAAAAAAATATTGCTGGGACCTGAGATGGTGACTAATACAGCAAAGAAGGTGAAGGTAATTAGAGACAAGCTCAGGATTGCCCAAGACAGACAGAAGCATGGGACAGATAGTAGTCGTCGACCACTGGAGTTTGAAGAAGGAGATAGTGTCTTTATGAAGATTTCTCATATCAGAGGAACGATCAGTTTTAGAAGAGCAGGAAAATTGAGCCCCAGGTCAGCGGGCCATTTGAAGTTTTGAGACGAGTTGGAGTAGTAGCATACCGGTTAGCTCTACCAGCTAATCTTGAAGGTGTGCACAACGTTTTCCACGTATCACAGCTCAGACACTACATCCTGAATCTGAGTCATATCTTCTGGATCATTCAGAGTTGGAGATTAGATCAATCCTTACAGTGCCAGAGAAGCCAGTGTTAATATTAGACAGGGGTGAGGCGAAGATCAGAAACTCTGAAGCTGCCACATAACTCCAAATTCTTGCAATCATTATCTTTCGTTCTAAACTTGACTGATGTTGCTAAGTTAGCCTAGTTTTGCAAGCTATTTCTTTATCGAGCTTGATCATGACAGTATTTTATTGGGTGCATCCACTAATATATTGTCTAATCAGGACCGGTGCATGATGGTCTGATCAACCTCGTGTACTTTGGTTCGCTTTTGTATTTTTCTGCATGGATGATATCATAAATGAAACTTGTCCCTAAACCGTCTCATCCACGACTGCCTTGGAATTTTTATTGTTAGACCTGAGATTGCGGGAGCAATATCCGTACTTATTTGAGACCTGAGGTAATTCCTAACCCTATCCTTTAATTTTGAGGACGAAATTTTCTAAGGAGGGAAGGTTGTGAAACCCGTATTTTTATTAATTATTTTAATGTTATTTTATTTATTATAAATTAGATTAAATTATTATTATTTCTGGAATTTTATTGTTGGTCAAACCCGTAAAATTTTTATTGCTAAATTAATTATTATTAATGAAAATCTTATTTTAGAAAAAATTAATATTCTGGAATTTCATTGTTGGGCCTGACCCGTCCAGACCTGACCCGAACCCATCTCGAACCCAAGTTTTGTTTTCCGAAGTTAATTCGGAAGTCCCTCATATATTTATTTATTTTAATTGTTATTTAAAGGAAAAGAAATATTTTTCTTATTAAATTCTTTATAATTTTTTTTAAAACTTTCTCTTTCCTTCACTTTCCTTTCACCAGCAAAGGAAAGAAAACTTTTCCTTCCAAACCGTCGACTTCCCCTCTCCCCGCAAGCAACGGCCGCTGGCTACCCCTCGGCATTCCGAAACCGCTGAGTCTCTTCTCTTTCCGTAACTCCTCTCCTCCACTCCTATAAAACCCATCTCCTTCTCCAATCTTTCCACCATTCTCCCAAACCCACTTCCCACATTTTTCCCAAAGCCCTAACCCGAGCTCTAGTCGACCGGCCGCACTTTTCCGGCGACTCTTGGCCGACCGAGCGGCTCCGCCCACCCCGACGACCTTCCGCCGGCAATCCCTCCGCCTGAGCGCGCCCCCGCTGCCCGCGCGGCTTTCCCCGAGTCGACCGCCTCCCTCCGGCGTTCCATCCAATGCCACCTCTGCTGTTGGATCCAGACCCTTGGGCCATATCTGTTCTCTCCGACGACCTCAAGTCTTGTCGGTTCTGTTCCAGCAGGTTCCGCTTTAGAGTCGTTTTCGTACGATGATCTCCGGGACCCGATCTGCAGTTTTCGCGTTCTCGTGTGTGCTGTTCTGGGGCGATCCCGACCCGGGCCACCATCCGCACGGTTTTCCGGCGCTGTCCCCTCCGGGCCAGAGTTTCCCGAGTTTTGCGACATTTCTCCGAGTTCCCGACTCTGATCCCGCTGTCCAGCATTTCCGTTTCCGTTCTCGAGATTTATCCCGCGGCTCCCCGACCAAAGGATTTGGGTAATCTATGATAATCATAGTAGTTCGTCCCTCCCGTGTGTCGATGATGATATGTTCTCCGATCCCGTTGCGGGATTCGGTTTAGTTGAGTTCGATTTCGGAAAAAATTTCCGAAGTCTTCTTTGGTTGTGCTGTGGTTGGAGAATTTAATTTCTGTTGATTTGTTCAGAATTTTCGAAACTATTGGGTTCTGTGGATTTTGTCCCTATGGCTTCTCGAAAATTCCGAGTTGATTTCGGATATATTCTTTATCTTCGTTTTGTGATATTTTCGGGTTCTGTGGAATTTTTGGGTTTCTTTTGAATACCGGAAACATGCTCGGGTTCGATATTATTCTCGGGTTTTAATATTAATGGTGGAAATAATTTCTTAGTGGTTATTCCCTGGTTTGGGATTTATAAATGGTGTTTATGGAACACTTTCCAGTTTTTGGGTTGACCGAAAATAGAGGAAGTGCTGCCAGATTTTTTCTATAAAATTTAATTATTTTAAAATGGGTTTTTCGGGAAAGAATGTTATTTTGGAAATTTTGGGCGACGACCGTATTGGTCAATGGGCCCTGGCTAAGTGCAAACGAAACCGGTTTCGCCGGACGTTGAGGCATTAGCCTATATGATGATTGGACCAATATCTGAGACTCATTATTTAATTTATTATTAGTTTTATTTTGTAATTAAATTTTTAGAATTTTTAGGGACTCACTAATATTTTCCTTCTTATTTTAATTCATGTAAAATGGTCTGTAAAGGGCATAAGCCCATTTATTTTCTGCAAATTTTGTAATAGCTAGTAATGTATTTGTATTTTTTCTGAT
Source organism: Iris pallida (assembly GCA_029216955.1). Taxonomy (NCBI): domain Eukaryota; kingdom Viridiplantae; phylum Streptophyta; class Magnoliopsida; order Asparagales; family Iridaceae; genus Iris; species Iris pallida. Next base: position 6,376,447 of record JANAVB010006394.1, read on the forward strand.
TTTGTTCGAAAACGTAAAATTTAGGAATGATAAATAATTATAACATTTTAGAAATTCATGTTCTTCTCATTTTAAAAAAATGTAGTTTTATTATATAAATTATAAAATACCAAGTTTTGCCAATAAACCGATAAATACAAAGTTTTTCCTTTAATTAAATATAAATGATCTTTCCCTCATAATTGAATGTAACGCATTAGATAATCGATTTGTGTTTGTGTTAGTATAAATAAAGAATTAAAAATTGACTAGGACAAATTAGAGATTGAAACTAGCACATCTAGTATGGCAACTTTGGAAATCTAAGATCGACTTCTCGATTGTAGGATTTCGAGGACAAATCTAAAATTCATCTCGGAGTCATTACCCTCATTCCAGTCACATCAAAGGCAAGTACATTTTGTGTTTGTTTACAATTATTTAGTAATCGTTTTATTGCAAGTTTAAACCATGATGCAACACGGAACTCTCTCTGAGAGCACTGACTGTGACTACTGTAACTATTAGGGACTGGGGGAATAGTGTAATGAGTATGACCATATCCTTTACTGTAACAAATCTCATATCCTTTACTGTAACAAATCCCATATCCTTTACTATAACAAACCCAAGCCGGTCATATTTTATTGCCTATTCACATCATAGAACTGTAACTGTTTTAAAACTGTAACTGCTTAAATTGTTGATTTCAAAACTGTTTAAAAAAGCATAATTCTATTATTATTTCAATTGTTAAATTAGCATGAATTGTACTTTGCTCACTCCTGACTGGAGACCCAACATTTTTAGGTAACATCGATGATTCTTTGTTCCGCGGTATTTTTCGAGGTCTCAATTAGAAGACGATGATCTCGAGACTGATGAGCTGGTTGCCTAGATTTTCTTTTTCATGATATTTGTATGGATTTCAGTTGTATCTTTCATTTTGTTGTAAAAGTTTTAAACTATTCAAAATATTTAAGTTGTGGCAAATTATACTGTGTTGTTGAATTACCTGCAAGTGGAAACGGCTTACTGCCGCCGTCTCAACAACGGTGCAGGCTGGGCATGATCCGATTCGACCCAAAAAATTGGGACCGGGTCGTGACAGCTATTGTATGAACTTTTAATAGCACTTCACAATGAACGCTATGGATGATGATATTATAATAGCAGGGATGCTCGAATGCTATAGATAAACTGCTATTGTACGCTCTTTTAATAGCACTGCGGAATGAACGCTATTAATGATGACATTCTATAGCAGGGAGGCTTGAACGATATAGATAAACTGCTATTGTATGTCCTATTTGTTGTAGTATTTTTTTGCAGGTGGCTTGGCTGCCGCCTCCGCTTTCATCGTCGCTGCCACTGCCGCTACTTCCGCCTCTACCCTTTCAGCCTCTGCCCTAGCGACCATAATCTTGGCTTTCGTCGCCCTTGCAAGTTCTGCCCTTCGGGCCTGTATCGCATTCCTTTGTGGATTCTTCCCCTTCGGAGATGGTCGTTGTTTCTTCGACGACATTTTGATAAAAAGAGGGTTTGGGAGAGGGTTTGGGAGAGAGTTTGGGGGAAGAAAGAGGGTTTGAGAGAAGAAGAGGGAAAATTCGACCGTCTTATATGACCTTGGGAATTGGAAAAAATTAAAATATTTTTAAGTCTTAAATTAAATTTATTACTAGTATGAGACGTTCGAATTTATTACTATTAAATTTTAAAAACTACTTTCCAAAATTAAATTTATTACTATTATTAATAGTATATATCCATGTAAAATCACTACATAAATTTTTGGGATTTTGAGACCCTAATTTTAAAAACTACTTTCCAAAATTAAATTTATTACTATTATTACTAGTATATATCCACGTGTTTCATATAGATTATTGAAAAATTTGGCACAAAAAACTTGGTGGAAACATGTTTAATTAACAAATTTTGACAACATATTTAAGAATGTGAAGTTTCTATTCTCAATATTTCCATTTTTCGAATATTTGATTAAATTTTTGAACGTATTTTTTTTTTTTTTGCATTGAGCCGTTCTATACTCGTATTTTTCCATCCTGAATTTTTCACGTTTGACAACTTAGTAACAAGACTATGTACTTGAAAAGAGTAAAATTGAAACACTCAAAGTTGTCCTCTAGTTTACTTTGTAATCATATTTAAGATGGATTTGACGACAAGATTGACGCTGGCAGCATAATCAATTCTATGACGTAACAAGTCATTGATGGGGATATCATCGCTGATATATGGATTTGACGTAACAAGATTTGCTAATTGAAAAATAGATAAAATAGTTAGTCGCTTGTAGCCGAAACCAAATTTAGTTAACAAAATATTATATTGCATTAAATCCTATCTTCGTCGCATGAACATTCTCCGGCGAAGGATACAAGAGGAGGAAAAAATTGTAAAAAAATAAAAAAACAGAAAAATAAGAGGTCTACCCCTCACTAGCCTCGCGGAGGATCTCCGCAAAGTCCTGCAGGGTGCGCACACCCGCCCTATGGCATAGGCAGCAAAACCCTTCCCTCTTCTCCAGAGAATCTCGTTCCTCCGGAGTGATCAGCAACAGGTCAAAGTTGGACGCCGGATGAAGAGGTCGAGCGATGACCTCCAGTGACAACCCGCAGGAGGTCAGGAACTCCGCAGCCTTTGCCAGCCAGTCATGGACCGGAGGCGACGCAGAGGGTGCTCCATGCGGAGAGTCTCGATGACGACTAGAAGAAGTCTCTGGCCATGGTTCCCAACCAGATGATCTTTTTGGAGCCATGTTAAATGTGCAACCTACTCAAATGATTGGGATCCCCTATATATATATATATATATATATATATATATATATATATACACGTTCCTAACCGACTCTTCTTATTCCTTATTGGAAATTGGGGATATTCAATTTCTTATTCCTTATTGGAAGTTAGGGATATTCAATGACCTCCAGTGACTCTTCTTATTCCAAGCTTAGTTGGTTGTGTTGTTTGGCTTTTACATGGAAGTCCTAGGTTCGAGTCTGGTGTGTGGGTTCTGTAGAATTTTTCTATTGTTAACATTTTTTGGTTGCTATTATATGCTTGTAACTTAATATGGAATAATTTGGGACGGGTAATGGCCATTCTTCGTTCTTCTAACACGGAGAATGGTACATTTAGGACAGAGAATGGTACATTTAGGACGGAGAATGGTACATTTGAGACTGTTCTGAAGGGTTGTGAATTTTAAATAGTTTGGTTGTTTAGTTTTATTTTGAATCTATATAAATTGGTTTTAAAGGCTAGTGAAGATGAATAGTTTGGTTGTTTGGTTGTATAAATAGATTTTAAAGGGTTATGAAAAAGAAACCAATATTTTCGTTTCTCCCCCGGGCCACTCTTCTTGTATAAATGTCTATCGATCACCATTAATTATGGTGAATGGCACTAATACCACTAATATGAGTAGATTTGCACAGCCAAAATTCATCTTGAAGAAGGTAAAATCTGTGTTAGGAAATGTCGAAATCTCTTGGATATAATTACATTGAGATGTTGTATTAATGTTAAGATACTGATATCATATCTTCCACTATATAATGAGGTTTCAAAACGGCTCAAAAGTGAGCTGTCTTAGGCGTCATTATATCACAGTCCATTTTATTTAAAAAAAATTAATCACGTAAAAAATTGTTGAAAAAAGTAAAATTTTGTCAAAATGGAGAATCGAACTCAAAAACATTACCTTGCACCTTAACCAAATGAGTTAGAAGCGTATTTAACTATAATTGGATAAAATTCATATTATACGTTTTTATATCTAATCTACTATATAATAAGAAAACTTGGTGGTAAAACTTTTGCATTCCTAAAATACCTTTGAGTATTTATAAACATGTTGTTATTATGTCAACTTGCATGTCATTTATGTTTAAGAGTCAAAGGAATAAAGTTTACATGCAAGTTTCATTTTTCCATATAACATTATGTTCCAATGGTAATAAATTTTTATGTCATTACCATTTTTTAAAGGTTATTATTCTCAATAGAAAATAAAAATTAAAAAAATTGTACTTCGAACCTCTTGACATATAAATAGTCACCTGAAAAAGATGAAAACATGACAACTGACTTTATAATATTCTAATTAAAATACATACAAAGTACATATATGTAGACTAGTGAAAAATGGAAAGAAATGCATGCATGCATGTTAATGTCAGAAGAACCATTCACCCCAGGACTGATTGATGAGATCTAAATCACTATACATCTCGTATCCAGGTTCCCCTGGGATTACATCATCAAAGGGTCGTTTAAACTTCTGTATTAAATCACAAATTTTTCTGAGGTTGTCGTCGAAGTGCACGTTGAACCACCTACGTATGTCGAGCACGCGAAGACCCTTGCAGTTGCATATGATAGATCGCAGCGTGTCTCCATTGAACATGCCTGATCCCATTTCTAGGTGCTCGAGATGCGGCATCGAATCAGCCACGGCCTTTCCCTCCGTCTCGTTCGACATGTTCAGCATGAATCTGTTCCTGACCATGAAATATGGAGGGGGCATGTTCCTCCTCAGCTTGACTAGACGGTGGCAATACTTCCCGACAGAAAATATTCCAGTCGACGTGATATAGAGGCAGTAACTAATGTCGAGTTCTTCAAGCACCGTGAGAATCTCCAAGTGTCTCACAAAAGTTTCATCACTCACGTCGTACTTCAGAATATGCAGCACCCTTACAAATTTCCCACTATATTATAAAAAGGTGAAAACATCAATAAAAATTAACAAAGTATACATAAAATTTTGTAATAAAAAAATAATGTATTAGAATAAGACCAAATAAAATTTTGCACAGACCTTAAACATACAAAAGGGAAGGCTGCTTCGTCGAGCTTGTACGCGGAGAAGGACAGTAGATATCCCCCAATGCGAGCCACGAGCTTCTTTACGGTCAAACTAATCTTAGCGGTTTGTTGGGTCCTCCGGCACCACTATACCAAGTCGACGTTGGACCAATAGTCTAAGGGACCGTTGAGCGCCTTCCACCATGAACGGCAAACTGGGGCCACGTTGCACATTACCTCGTCCGCCGGCATCCCCGACAGTACCAGTATCATCGAGAGAATCTTCGTAGGGATGACGGCCCATCCGCTGCAGTTGATCTTGCTCCTCTCCATTATGACTCTTCTTCTTCTTTCATTTGTTTCTCTCTAGTCGGATGGGTTCTTTTCTTTGGAAAAGGCTATTTAACCCGCTCGTTTCGGGGGTGTAACCCGCTCGTGGAGGGGTGTGACTGAACAAGGAAAAGACTATTTGGAAATAACGGTAATGTCACTGTATTAATATTAGTTTAAATTATATTGTAAATTTTAAATTAACAAAAATGCCACTGTAGATTTAATATTAATGCTAGTTTCAATAATATTGTAGATTGTAAATAAAAAGAATAGAATTTTAACTTTAACTACTTTTAAGTTGTGGATTTAAATCTAAGTTTAAATGTTAAATCAAAAACTAATTTAAATTTTAGTATTAATATTAGTTTCAATAATGGAAGTAAGATTTATAGAGCTGGTATTATCAATGCTGATGGTCACGAAGAAAATGGTGTCTAATCTCAATGTGTTTCGTACGTGAGTGACAAATCGAATTTATCGTGAGATTTATAGAGCTAGTATTATCACATTTAATAAAATTGCAAGTACAAACACTAAACATAATATCGGGTTTGCTTGGTATCGTGCACAAATACAAACACTAAACATAATATCGGGTCGGCTAGCAGTTAAATAGAGTAAGCTCCCGATCATACCTCAATACTTATGAATGTCGACCGAGATACCGTCTTCATCAATATCAAGTTTTGACGTTGTGGCCATAGGAGTCCCCATTGATTTGGATGGGTCAACTGTTGGGAACCCTTCGCAAGCATCCAATCTTTGTGCCCAAACAGACTGCGACAACCATCATCTGCCAGCCTCCCTACCGAAACCAAGTTATGGCGCAAACTCGGTACATGGAGCAGTGATTCCATCGCCCATCTTCACACGTCCAAATCTGTCACTGACCTACAGTCCCGACATGTTTACAGTGTTTCCATCGCCCAATTCATACTTTATATGACGACCTTTGAGATCATTGTAGTTCCCCATCCCTACATCGTGCCACGTTTCCGTCCATGGACTGCACGAGAAAGGAACAATGTCGCTACCGATTCTGTTGGGACCGATAGGTCGGAATCGGCCGAGTCGATCGAACGGAAACGGTTGAATTAAAATCCACTCCAAATTATGGAATGGCTTCTTTGGAACCAAGTCCCATATTCAGCGAGTTGTGCCTCAAGGATTGGCTCTGCGGCTGAGTCGGGAGAGACCTCCCGTTGCTCTGATATTCATGTCGCACTTGATTTGGATTTGGCTTTGGTTTTCGTGAATGTTTCTGATGGGTTTTCCTGACTTGCATGTTCGAGCTTCACATTCATATCAAAATTCCTTGAATTACACAGTGTTCTAATTAGTTGCTTATGCGATTGCAGGTGATCGCGTGGGCGACGTCAGCGCAACCAACCAGTCGCTCGCTTGAAGCATGTCTAAGGCGAGTGGCAGACCTCCTTCACCCCGTCCCTCTACTTTAAAATCAATATGTGAACTAAATGAATACTTGTCATAATAGTATAGAATCAAAGAAAATCGTGGCACGATTATTCACGAAACACTTGCTATCAAACTGCCGGTATTGAAAATAGAAAACATGCTTTCTCATGCAATTCTACTTAGCCTATGCAAGACAATGAATGAATCGATTAACATTTAACGCAACGATATGGTTAAGTGAGTAAATCGACTAAGTTCAAAATAAAGGCTAAGTTTCGCACATAAAAGAGAAAGGATAAGGTTCTAGAAAAGAGATAACATATTTCAAGACTCTGCAAAACGGTCATTGGACAACATGTCGACAAGGTGTAGTTTCCTCGAACGATTGTCTAGGCCAAGGGACCGATTCGTCCCAGGAGGAATGAGTATAGCAAGCGCCAGCCTTACATCAGCGTGGGTTATTCGGAAAATTTCGCACAGGGCTCGCTACCCGCCGCAAAAGGGTCGCCGTCTAACCTAGCTATAGTCCGTTATGGCTTGACATTGCCAGTGGCCTTCACACCCTTTTACTGCATAACAAATGCATATGACACGGGATGAATATGATAGTTGCTTAATGCTTACAAATTCATATGCTTGCCTCGAAACATGTTGACATGTTAATTGATCAGGATGGTTAGAAAGATCACATAAATAGCTAGCTAATATGTTTATAAAACTGCTTGAATCAAATACAGAGCTTGGATTTTAATTAGTCATTCGCCAGTACATGTGATTATACTGATTCTCGCTCTTGTAGGTCCCGCGAATCAGGAAGGACGCGCCAACCAGCTCGGCAACGCTCGTGATTTTGAAGCTTCGGCCGTGCGTCGAAGACTTGTCCCGTAATCCACTTTTGAAGACTCAATTATCTAAGGAAGATGGCTCAGCGTCCCTCCATTGCAGGTCACTGGAGTACTTTATTGTATATTGAGGGATGTGTGCAATGTATGGAATGGCTATCTCAAAGTTTCCTTCACTTAATGTGTGATTCAATTTTTCTGCTTATTCTCTTAGATCTAATGTCTCGGATTACCTTATGACTATGCCTTGTGCGATCGCAAATTAGGTTCGCACGGCATCACGTCCGAGGGATGACTATCGATTCGACGGAATCGGGGCGTGACGATCGTGGGAATAAGTGACTTGACAACCACAGACAACAGAGGACAATGCTTTCTATGACTTCGATAGCCCAACAAAACTCTTGTCTAACGTGTTCGTGCAACGACTTGACAAGCAAGGGCTACGTCAAGCCTTGCATGGAGGGAACGTGTTGTGCACGCGTTCGACTTGAACAATCAAGTTCTTTGGGTGCATAGACTTAAGCAACAAGCAGTGAAATACGACTTAAACTACGGGATAAGCGAATATTAATATTAATTGTAGTTTCATTAATATTGTACATTTTAAATAAAAAAGAATGCAATTTTAACTTTAACTAGTTTGAAGTTGTGAATTTAAATCTAAGTTTAAATGTTAAATCAAAAACTATTTTAAATTTTAGTATTAATATTAGTTTCAATAATATTGTAAATTTTAAATTAACAGGAATGCCACGGTATTAGAAACCTAGCTGATGTCACGTTGTTCGGGCTCGATTAGTGTTCGTCTAAACTCGTACGTGCGAACTAGTTATTAGTAATAAAAATCAAAAATTAAATTTTAAGTTTAAAATCTAGTCGAGCTCGATCATTTCTCTGTATCCCGTCTCCCACTCTCTCTCTCTCTCTCCCTCTATCTCTCTCCCGGGTTCTCTCTCACAGATTGTGTTCACTAATACCATATCATTAGAAATAATTACACAACAGTAAACGTAGCATTAAATGCTGCTGCATGCGTTATCCTACACAATTTAATAATAAACACTAATACCATATCATTAGAAATAATTACACAACAATAAACGTAGCATTAAATACTGCTACATGCGTTATCCTACACAATTTAATAATACATGTACCCAGAAGACGAGAAAGTTGTGTTGTTGGAAGTTGTTTCTTTAAAATTATGCTTGCTTCTAGAATCACTCAAGCATTTTCATGAGCCAACAGAAGAGGGCCACGTGGCGGAGGTACAAGGAAGACGAAAAGATTGTGTTGTTGCCTTGTTGGAAGTTATTTTTTTCTGAATAATGCTATTTGTACCTCCAAATTGTACCTTCAAACTGTCCCTCCATACGTGGTAGCTGACGTGATATGTTGATTTGGCAGCTGACGTGGCAATTTTTTTTAAAATAAAAATAAAAATTAACATTAAAATTAATGTTAACGTTAACATTAACATTAAAATTAATATTATCGTTAACATTAACAATAATATTAATATTAACATTAACATTAACATTAATATTAATATTAACATTAATTAATAATAATATTAAATTAATATTAATATTAACGTTAAATTAATATGGACAAAATTAGGTAGTTAACTTTTTGGGTTAAAATTTGCCATGTCATCGGTCATGTCAGATGACACACAATATTATTTAACATGCCACATCAGATGCCACATAAGGAGGGATATATATTAGAGGGACAATTTGGATGTACGAATAGCATTACTCTTTCTTATTGTATTATTTCTTGTCCTTCGTTTCTTCTGTTGGTTTCTAACACACTATATTTTCTTCAATGGTGATATCACATGGAAAAACTGATCGTCATGTGGAAGAATTAGTTGATGAAGAAAGCTTCGCTTCAACGCAAACAATAAAATATTATTTCGCATCACTCTTTCTAATGGATTTAAGAAATGCATTATATTTTTATATTTATTTCTCATACTTATTTTGTTTTATTCTGTTCTTAGGGACGATGGTGAATCTCTATTGGATTTCGATGCAGCGACGATGAAAAAAATATTGCAGTCTGCCAACATTAACAAAGCTCCAACAGAACTCTTACATGAAGATATTGTTGGCTTACAGTTCAACTCTATTGAAGAAGCAGAGACATTCTACCGGATATATTAAAAAGTATTTGGTTTCAGTATTAGAAAGAAAGAAGTAAAGAAAAACAAATCTGGGAAGGTGATGGTCCGTAGTTGGTGTTGTTCGAATGCGGGATTCAGACAGAAGAAATACAATGAAGCTCCTAACAGGGTTCGTGAGCCAAGAAGTGAAAGCAGAAGTGGTTGTAAAGCAATTTTTCGTATTGGGTACACCAATTCTACAAAGCTGTGGATCGTCAAAAAAATTTACGTACATCACAACCATAGCCTGGCGAATGATTATGAAACAGTTTTTTTAAGATCTCATCGTAAGATATCACCCGCATAGTTGGAACAAGCTAAGCTTATGAAGCAATCAGGGATGGGGACTGGAGATATATGGAATTTACTTGTCCACCAGAAAGGTGACTGGGATAAGGTTGGATGGACGAAAAAAGATTTATACAACGCTTTAGCTAAAGATAGTAGATCACTAGACGATGTTGATGCTACGACAATACTTACATTTCTTCAATCTAAGGAGGGCATTGACCCAGATTTCTTCTACGCGTACAAGGAAGACGAAGATTCCAGATTGACCCATCTCTTTTGGGCTGACGGTGCATGTCGATTCGATTACGAATTATTTGGAGATTCACTAGCATTTGATTCTACATATAAAACAAATAGAAGTCCAATGCCGTTGGTGGTTCTAGTGGATACAAATAATCATGCAATGACTTGTGTGTTTGGGTTTGCAGTAATCCATAATGAGACTACAGAGACATATTCTTGGGTTTTAGAAAAATTCGAAGAGTGTATGAATAGCAAATTACCAGTGACAGTTCTCACGGATGGTTGCAGATCCATGAATAAAGTAATTGAGGATTTAATGCCCAGTGTAGTTCATCGAACGTGCTCATGGCATATCCTAAACAATACAGCCAAACATGTACACCGAGAGGGTTTTACAAATAAATTGAGTCTTCTGATTAAAAGGTACATCGCACACTTACTACTTTACTTTGAAGTATGTTGTTTTTACTATATTAAAACTTTCGTTACTGTCCATATTTTCTAAACAGGTAGTATTCAGTCGAAGAATTTGAAAACTGTTGGTAGTAGATGCTAAGGGATTATAATGTAGAGAACAATGAGTGGACCACTGCATTGTATAGAACGAGGGAGCGATGGATGGACACATTCCTACGTGAAAATTATTTTGGTGGTTCTACTGCAACAAATAAATGTGAATCTATAAATGCATTTCTGAAAAGATTTTAGAATGAGAAGCTGCCACTATGAAAGGCCCTTCAAAATTGTGACCACGGTTTGGTGACCTTACGTTACGGCCAGATAAGTAAGCATGTCACTGATAAACTCTCAACACCAGCTGTGAAGCAAACTAGCATGGCCAAAATAGAAGATAAATTTGCCACAATTTATACTAAAACGGTGTTTATAGAGGTAAGGAAGGAAATCACACTTTCTGATACATATATTATTCTCCACCTTCACATCGTAAGAGAGGCATAAGTTTCCACTATCCAAAAGTATATGTCGCCAAACAGAGTCAACCAGAAGGTTACATTTGATCGGGCCAACAACATCATAAAATGCGACTGCTTGTGGATGGAGACCAAGGGGATTCCTTGTAGGCATATTTTTTCAGCAATGAAGTGATTGCAAATTGGAGATATTCCAAAGAAATTGATAAAAACTCGTTGACTCAAGGATTGCAAAGAGAGTTATCTCTCCGGACCTGGCGCAGAAAGAAGATTCATCCACCCAGATAGTATTGAGAGCAGAAGGTATGGTGGTATTAATGAACAAGTTAATCTGTTTACGTATTATTGTTAAAAATCAAGCAAAATTCAACAGAAGGGAATGGAGTTGATGTCGTCTATTCTGATGGAGTTAAAAAAAAAGGTGACCAATATTGGTGAAGAAGAACAAATGGTAGCTGATGCAGTTCATGGAGTGCATGAATCTTTTAAAGGGCCAAATCCGGTAGCAACAAAAGGAAGGCCTTCTCAAGGGAAATCAAGCCAGCCTAAAGTAAGTCAAACTATTTCGAAGCCTAGAATTTATAGAGTTTGTAAAAAATTGGGTCACAATTTTCGTAATTGTAAAGTACGGAAGCGAAATAGCGACAAAGAGCAAATGGAATCAAATGAAACGTCGTTGACTTAAGACAATATCTTTCCTATGTGGCAAGATGTCATTCACACAAGACAATGAGATAAAAAAAAAAATCTCCAATGCAAAAGTTTGAGAAGACAATAAAATTTCTTTTTTTTCAACTTCCAAGAAAACTTTTTCACTTATTCTTTCTTATATATATAAAAGTCATTTTGAAGGGGCAGATGCTCACAATAGGGTTGGAGATGCTCTAATAATCAACTTTTTTTAACAATTCTCCGTCAATTGGGTGCATCAGTACACGAAGAATGGTGTTAACTTGGCAGAATTTGAAGGGGCAGATTCATTGGTATTAATGACATATAAATGGCAGTAGTTGGGAGAGTTTGTTCTTGTCTTACTTAGATTTACTTGAGAAGGGGCAGATGCATTGGTATTAATGCAAATTAATTGAATTAAATTCGAAGTGACTGCCACTTGGCACATGAGTTCGAGTTGTCCTTGCCTATAAATGGCAGTAGTGTAGGGAGAGTTTTTTCTCGTCTCATTTAGCTTTTCTTGTGGAGATGGACTCTACCAATCCCCCGCCTTGGCAAGATGCTTTTCTGTTGGTTTTCGATCTGCTCGTTCGAAGAAGCTTTGGTGGTGAAGTCCTTCAGAAGACTGAGATGTGCCTAGTAGATTGTCCGTGTTCGTGCACTTCATCGACTGTGTGCCATGATATTGGTTATTGGAAGAGCCCCAGGGTTTGGGTTGATTGTCAATTCACACTCTGTCGAAGCACCCGCACGTTGATTCGCTCTGACTATGCACGGTGTTCCGTCTACGCACATTGACGATGAAGTGAGTTGCTCTGACGATGCACGGTGATTTTCCTCACGTAATTCCTTTGCCTCAAGGAGTTCCTTTGCTCTGATGATGCACGATGAAGTGATTAGCCTCAAAGAATTCCTTAGCCTCAAGGAGTTCCTTTGCTCTGAGGATGCACGATGAAGTGATTAGATCTCAAAAAATTCCTTTGCCTCCAGGAGTTTATTTGCTCTGACGATGCACGATGAAGTGATTAGATCTCAAGGAATTCCTTTGCCTCAAGGAGTTCCTTTGCTCTGACGATGCACGATGAAGTGATTAGATCTAAAGGAATTCCTTAGCCTCAAGGAGTTCCTTTGCTCTGACGATGCACGATGAAGTGATTTGCTCTGACGATGCCCACACGCTGCTCACATTTAACTTTTTCTTGGTAGTAGGATTGTATGTAGTAGTTCAGACTTTCATATGTAAATAAAAGTCAAACTTTTCGTGGTTTTAACAATGTAAATATAATTCAAAAATAATTTTATTATAAAAGACAGAGCAGACCAGACGTTATAAAAGACAGAAGTTCCTTGCCCAATTACACTGTTGTTTTACAATGTCATTGCTAGGTTGGTAGTGTTGACTTAAGAGCAAATGGAATCAAATGAAACGTCATTGACTTAAGAGCATCTCCAACCCTATTGTCTTATTTTGTGTTGTGAATCCTATGTGGCATGAGACATAAGACAATGTCTTTCCTATGTGGAATGATGACATTCACACAAGACAATGAGATAAAAAATATGTTCTCCAATGCAAAAGTTTGAGAAGACAATAAATTGAATTGGAGAATCCTATGTGGCATAAGACAATAAATTGAATTGGAGAATCCTATTGTCATGTTTTATGTTGAGAATCCTATGTGGCATAAGACAACCGACATCACATTCTCCTTACCATGACAACTTCACAATTTATTTCACATTTGGATTGGAGAAGTACTTTTGAAAAATAGGCCCTGTCATTCCTACGTGGCAACCATTTTTTCCAAACTCACAATAGGGTTGGAGATGCTCTAATAATCAAATTTTTTTACAAATCTCCGTCAATTGGGCGCATCAGTACACGGAGAATGGTGTTGACTTGGCAGAATTCGAAAGGGCAGATTCATTGGTATTAATGGCATATAAATGGTAATAGTTGGGAGAGTTTGTTCTCGTCTTACTTAGCTTTTCTTGTGAAGGGGCAGATGCATTGGTATTAATGCAAATTAATTGAATTGAATTCGAAGTGACAGCCATTTGGCACATGAGTTCAAGTTGTCCTTGCCTATAAATGGAAGTAGTGTAGGGAGAGTTTGTTCTCGTCTCACATAGCTTTTTTTATGTAGATGGACTCTACCGATCCCCCGCCTTGGCAAGACACTTTCCTGATGGTTGTCAATCTCCTCGTTCGAAGAAGCTTTGGTGGTGAAGTCCTTCAGAAGACTGAGATGTGCCTAGTGGACTGTCCGTGTTCGTGCACTTCATCGACTGTGTGCCATGATGTTGGTTACTGGAAGAGCCCCAGGGTTTGGGTTGATTGCCAACCCACACTCTGTCGAAGCACCCGCACGTTGATTCGCTCTGACTTTGTACGGTGTTCCGTCTACGCACGTTGACGATGAAGTGATTTGATCTGACGATGCATGGTGTTCCGTGTTCGTGCACTTCATCAGAAGACTAAGATGTGCCGAGTTTTTGTGTTCGTGCACTTCATCGACTGTGTGCCATGATGTTGGTTACTGGGTCCGGGATCGCCGCGGCCCAGTTTTTGTTATGCTGGAAGAGCCACAGGTTGTCGGGGTCGGACGATGGAGTGATTTGCTCTGACGATGTTACGCCTACACACGTTGACTATGAAGTGATTGCCAACCCACACTATGTCGAAGCTGTAGCTTTTAGGCTTTTTTCTTGGTAGTAGGATTTTATGTAGTAGTTCAGACTTTCACATGTAAATAAAAGTCAAACTTTTTATGATTTTGACAATGTAAATTTAATTCAAAAATAATTTTATTATAAAAGACAGAGCAGACCAGACATTATAAAAGACAGAAGTTCGTTACCCATTTACATAATTATGTTGTTGCTTTACAATGTCATTGCTAGGTTGGTAGTGTTACATATTCGCTTGAAATCAACTTCTTAGCCCATCCCAACCTCACCATTGTAATCTTCTGGTGAGTGTCATCGTCGTTTCCTCTCGATATTTCGAAGGGAGTACTCATCAAGCTCATCATATAATACTCCGTGTACAAGAGACAGTTGGGTGCCTGTTGTTGTGGGCATCGTAGAGAACAATTCAGCACTGTGCTCTCATACTCCATCTTCGTCGGGCATCTTTCCCTCATCATATCAACTTTTCTCCTGACGATAGGCTCCAAGATCTTCTTCATTAATTCTGCGTCCACCTTGCCCTTTTCGTACGTGGTTTACCTCAAGGAGTTGTAGTGTGTCCAGTCGTAGGAGATAAAGTTGAATGTGAGCAGCGTATAGTGTTTGATGGATACATGAAAGAGTGGGATGAATAGCAACTCTATGTCGTCCTCTAAACCCATGACGAAGTCTTCTACATCTGTTTTGAAAGTGACAAGGGTGCCGACTTTTGCTTCTGGTTCAATGGCACGTTCAACGATGTTTTGTTTCCCAAAAACAAAACACAATATCATGAATAATTTTTTATGTCATTTTTCATCGGTGTACACATGAATATAGATTTTTCTGTTTGGATTCTTACCAATGTGTCGGGCATCAAGAATGCAGACCACTTATGTTGCACTTCCTTTGACCATGACGGGGCATACCTTCTTGTATTGCCTTAAATTTCTCTCAGCTTCCTTATTATTAGGTTCAGTATGCCAACCTCCATGTATTCATAGTTGAGTTTGTCTTACAGGTCTATTGCCGACAGCTGGATTGCAACTTCATTTTCATCCTCTTTCGGCAAAAATAAGTATACAATATCACTGCACATAAATTTAGTTTAGATTAAATTAATAGAGATTCTCAGGACATAATTGAGAAAAAAGTCTAGAGAAAAAAAAAAGAAAAAATGGTCATTCGTCGTCCAACAGAACTGAGAATGATAATTCGCCATCCAACTGACACGAAGAATGGTAATTCGCTGTCCAACTGATATGGAGAATGGTAATTCGTCGTCCAACTGACACGGAAAATGGTAATTCGTTGTCCAAGTGACACGAAGAATGGTTGTTCTCCGTTATGAATTGGACGGAGATTGGTCGAGTTCAGATTACATACTTTGGACTCAACTTTCTGGGGAGTACAATGTCAATGTGATGCTTTTTCAGCTCTTCATCCGCATCTTTCCAAAGTAAGAGTTCATCGTATTCCCTTAGTATGACACCCTTCCTCTTTAGTTCAGCCATTTTGGTGTCTTCTCCGAATTTCGGAGTGGCATTCATCTTTCGCTTTTTATTAGCCTCTCTAACTGTATTCTTTTCCAGGGGAGTAACATCTTTATCGGCTAATGCCGCTGATGGTTTTCTGGACCTCTTTCCTCCGATCCTCCTCTTCTTTTGGCTTCTTTTGGAGCAGCAAGTTTAGCAGCTGCTTGAGTCTCCTCATGCTGCAATGCTACAACAATGGCTTGGAAATCAACGATTTTTGCATCCTTTTCAATGGCTTTAATATTCAATGATTCAACTTTATTTTGAAGCTCCATTTTCTCATTAACGAGCCTTTTATTTGTTTCTCTGAGCTGCTCAGTTATTTGCACTGAAATAAAACAAACAACAATGAAATGTATGATGTGAATCTAATACGGAGAATGACCATTCTCCGTGACCTTAAAATGGAGAACGGTCGTTCTCTATCCATCCAAACACGGAGAATGGTAATACACATGCGTTTTAACACTTGAATGACCATTCTCCGTGATAGTTACACGGAGAATGGCATTCTCCGTCTTAACTTACACGGAGAATGGCATTCTCCATGTTAAGTTACACGGAGAATGCTATTCTCCGTGTTAAGTTACACAGAGAATGGTCATTTTCATGCATTTTGACACTTGGAATTTTATTCTCCGTGTAATATAACACGGAGAATAGCATTCTCCATTTTGAATTACACAGAGAATAACCTTCCCAGTATCAAAATGATAGAGAATAGCAATTATCTGTTTCAAATAACGCGAAGAATGCCATTCTCCGTGTTATTATACACGGAGAATGACCATTCTCCTGGAAGATTACAAATCAGAAATTTGAAATAGAAAAGATTTTACCTTGTGCATGTAGCTCTTTAACATTGTCGATGAGCTGTGCATTATCAGCAATAAGAACAGAATTCTGCTTTCTCAAATCCTCCAGTTCATGCACAGAGCCCTCCATCACAATGTTGACTGCACGTTGTTGCTCTTCTTGTGCCTCGAGCTCTTTCAGCTTTTATTTGAGTTTCTCGTTCTCAAGGTTGGCTGCACGTAACTGCGCTCCTTGTGCCTCCATCTCTTTTAACTTTTCTTTGAGTTCTTTATTCTGCGCAAGAATATCAGAATGATATCTTCTCAAATCCTCCAATTCCTATGCTGAGTCGTCCATTACAGCGTCCATTTCATCATGTTGTGGTATCTGTTGTTCATTAAAATTATCCCCACTTGCTTGTTGGTGTTCTTCCTCTCCCTCTTTTTCAACTTCTTGTATAGGTGGCTCATCTTCTTTGTGCCCTTCTTCTTTCCCAACAGGTATAACCAGATCTTCGAATATCATCTTCGATCTAAAGTTGTTGTGATATTCGGCCTTGAGGAAGTTTGAGATTTTGTACCCATTCCATGTGACAAATCTTGGATAATCAGAAATTGGGTCGAACTTCCTTTTTCACAAATGTACTATGTTCTGCAAACCAATAGAGGAAGTATATTGTGCAACCTTCCAATTTGGAGTAAGTCATTGAGTAATCCCCCCGTTCAGTTTTGCTTCTAGTCCTCTTTATGCTATCCATTACATATGCCAGGATTAACCTTGGCCAGCATATACTGTTGATGACGTCCACACTGTCTACCAAGGCAAGAATCTGTACGACAAATTTGAACCGCCAGACTTTGTGAAGAATACTGTTTGGCACAAGTGGACGATTATTAGCTTGGCCAAATCATCTGGATTAACAGTGTTATCTCCGCCACGAAGCCATTGTAACAATTCAAAGAACTTCTCTCTCACTTACTTATTCGTGACTTCTAAATGTTTGCCCTTAGAATTAGCCAGCAATCTTGTGAAGTGATCTCTACACAGGGTCAATGATGCTGGTGATGTGGGCTGCTGTTGTTTTTCTATTATCAATCTTCTGTAAATAACATCATTATCGCTTTCTTCCTTCAGTGGTAGACCGAAGATGACTGCCATATCGTCGACGCTTGGCACGATTTTAACAGTGGTGCTCAATTCAAAGCACCCGATGCCATCTTCTTCTTCTTCTGTGTAAGTTGCAATTAAATTCTCAAGCCCTTCCATTACCTTGGCCAATTCGGAGACGTGAACTCTTTTTTGGTAGAAAATCTCGACAAAATTCCAGAAACCAGTATTCTTCAATGAATCAATAACTGGCTCAGGTAAATGGCCGACATCTATATTGACCTCGTCCATAAGATTTAGCATTGGCTTGAAATTTGAGGAAAAGTCTTGATTCCTTATTCCTGACAGATTTTTTTTTCTACAAAATAAAAAAAACAAAAAATTAGGTTTCTGTCAACTGTTCTCCATCGATATAAAACAGAGAATAGCCATTCTCCGTCAAATTGACACGGAGAATGATCATTCTCCGTGTTAATTAACACGGAGAATGACCATTCTTATGGGTTTTAACACTGGAAATGACATTCTCCATGTAATTTAACACGGAGAATGTCATTCTTCGTTTTAACTTAAACGAAGAATGAACATTCTCCGTGTAAAAGAACATGGAGAATAACATCCTCATTCATTTTTATACTGGGAATGTCATTCTCCGTGTAATTAAAGAAGGAGAATGAGATTCTCTGTGTTAATTAACACGGAGAATAACATTCTCATTCATTTTTACACTGGGAATGCCATTCTTCGTGTAATTCATGACGGAGAATGAGATTCTTCGTTTAAATTAACACGGAGAATAGCATTCTCAGTCGTACTAACACGGAGAATCCATTCTCCGTATAATTTAACACGGAGAATGTCATTCTCCGTGTAAATTTAGACGGAGAATGGCATTCTCATTCATTTTAACACTGTGAATGTCATTCTCCGTGTTAAATTAAACGGAGAATAGCATTCTCCGTCTTGAATTACACGGAGAATAGCATTCTCATTCGTTGTAACACTGGGAATTGTATTCTCCATATAAAAATAAACGGAGAATAGTTATTTTTCGTTTAAAATAACACGGAGAATGGCATTCTTATTCGTTTTAACACTAGAAATGCTATTCTCCGTGTTAGATTAAAACGGAGAATAAAATTCTCCGTTTTATATTACACAGAGAATATCATTCTCATTCGTTTTAACACTGAGAATGGCCATTCTCCGTTTTAGATTAACACGGAGAATGTCGTTCTCCGTTTAAATTAACAAGGAG
Source organism: Iris pallida (assembly GCA_029216955.1). NCBI lineage: Eukaryota > Viridiplantae > Streptophyta > Magnoliopsida > Asparagales > Iridaceae > Iris > Iris pallida. The sequence continues at coordinate 6,395,528 of JANAVB010006394.1, forward strand.
AATGAACATTCTCATGTGTTTTAATACTGGGATTCCTATTCTCCATGTTAAGTTAAACGAAGAATAATATTCTCCGTTTCAAATTAAACGAAGAATGAACATTCTCGTGTGTTATAAACTGGGAAACCTATTCTCCGTGTAATTCAGCACGATAGCATTCTCCGTTTATAGAAAAAATGAGAATAACATTTTCATTCGTTTTAACACTTGTAATGCCATTCTCCCTGCTAGATTAACACGGAGAATGACCATTCTCCGTGTCAAATTAAACGGAGAATGGCATTACAAGAGTTAAAACAATGAGAATGCTATTCTTCGTGTAATTCAAAACGGAGAATAGCATTCTCCATTTCAAAATAGGAAGAGAAATGTCATTCTCCGTGTCAAATTAACAAGGAGAATGAACATTCTCATGTGTTTTAACACTGAAAATGCTATTCTTCGTGTAATTCAAAATGGAGAATAACATTCTCCGTTTATAAATACACGGAAAATAGCATTCTCATTCGTTTTAACTCTTGTAATGCCATTCTCCGTGCTACATTAACACGGAGAATAAAATTCTCTGTTTCAAATTAACACGGAGAATAGCATTCTCATGTGTTTTAATACTGAGAATGCCATTCTCCGTTAAATTAAATGGAGAATGATATTATTGATTTAAATTACATGGAGAATGGCATTCCTAGTGTAATTTGACAGGGAGAATGAACATTCAAATGCATTTTAAGACGGAGAATGTCATTCTCCGTGTAATATATACAGAATTTGCGAACATAAATGTCACAACCCGTACCATGTTTAGGGGCATGAGAACGTGGGTACGTCCAGCCTACGCCACAGTATCGGTGGTAGAACGCTGTATAGGTCATCTATAACATCTAACATCTATCAACAAGATATATAAACCTGTCATCTTCGCACGGAGGTATAATATAACACATCAACTCTATATCTCAATCACAAGTCTAGGAAAGATAGAGCACGATATGGAATCAGATAAAAGAAAGGAACTGAATATAAATAGAGTTATCACACCACACAAAATAGATGTTCAACACAAATAAATACAAGTCCTGAAATTTAACTAAGTCTCAACTAACAATCAGAATAATCTGATACAAACTGAAAACTATAAATACTAGACTAGACTAGGCACTCTCTACTAAGCTAGATGCTCCTCATGCTCCTGAAGGTCACCCTCGTGTGCTCCATAGAAGGTAGGCGTCTTGACCCGCACCCTGATTAGGGGCACGAGAAGCGGTTACGTCCAGCCTACGCCGCAGCATCGGCGGTAGAACGCTGTCTAGGTGGTCTACAGAACTACACTAAACAGTATAAAGGTACCTGTACAGTATATACACTCCGAATGGAGGTGACATAGCAATACAGTCTCAATCACAAAAACAAACTAGGATAGATAGCACGAAAGGAAACATATGATAGATGAAAAGGAATAAGTCCAAGATCCAACACAAGCCCAGATATATATACATCATCCCAGGGTCTCAAAATATAACATAGAAGCTACAGTCTGGTAATGCTAGCTGGATCGCAGTCCAGTCAAACCTAGCTAAGCTACACTACTCCGGGAGTATAAAATCTAGTGGCTCTACTATAAGGCCACGGTCCTAGACTACTCCATCTGACTCGAGCCCATAATAGGTCGAGCAGTCTGCCTCTGAGTCATCTATAATATATCATAACGGTATCCTGTCAGGAAAATAAGCAAGTACAAGCACTAACAGCAGTTCCATGTGAATTGACAAATTCTATAAGAGACAGTATAATGAACTACGAGACAAAGATATATGAAAACTTGGGAACCGTTCGGAAGCCGAGTTACAACCCTTAAACCAAACAAGGACCGGGGTTGTAACTCTTCTCCCGAGCAGAACTTAGTCTCCAATCAAGGTACAATGTAAAGGCATATAGAGCATGTGAGTAAATGAAATCAGAGCATGATGAGAAGTACAGAAAGTAAAACTGAACTGGATATATGATACAACAATAAATGTAAAATATGATTTGAATTATTAGAGCGATATGTGATCGGCTAGGGAGTCAGGGTAGGGTTATCCACTTGGCCCGACAATCACAGGAAAATCTCTGGAAAGGGTCATGCCGGCCAACCTGGATAACCCGACAAGGGTGTCTGCTACACCCTATGTGAGGTGAGGGTGGCGCTAGCAAAATAAGGACATGGGGCTTGATCATATACCCCTAATAATTCCCCTATCCCCGAATAGTATACGGATCCGGACATAGCACGTCATGACGCGGGATTCCCTAAGAGGGGAGCAAGTCCTCTTCAGGAATCAGCATCAATACAAGTACAAGAATCAAGACCAAGCAAGTACCAGTATCCCAAGAAATCCAGGAATGACATCTCATGACCGGAATCCGATAATACTAATCCGTGAACTATCGTGTCGAGAATCAAGTAAGACACTACAACTGAATCAGATATAGTAGATATCAAGACAATAAAAACTATCAGTGAATATACTCGCCTGATGTCCTGAGCTATAGGATATATCAATGCTCAGAGCGGCATCAGAAGACCTAAATATGAAATACTGTATGCTAATTTAGGTTTAAACAAGTTTAGGAATGATTCACAATGAATGATATGCATCTAGGTCAAACTAGGTCTCACTGAGTCACACTAAGTCCTGTCAAGTCAATCTAGGTGAAATCAAGTTATATCAAGTCAATCTAAGCCAACCCAAGTCAATCCTGGGTCATACCAGTCATCACAGGTCAAAACAAGTCGAAGAAAGTCAAACGGGGTCAAGAGT
>JANAVB010006394.1:6401242-6506070 GCA_029216955.1 Iris pallida
TTTCATCCAATCGATCAAGAATAGATAGATCGAATTTCAAGACATTTATAAGAAGGCAAACGCGAAAGGAGATTCGAAATATTGGAACCTGCTATCTGCTCTGCTACTGAGCCTGAGTGGGCTCAACTGTCATGGCGAAAGCTCGCCCCTGTTGGCCTCCTCTAGCCTGCGTACTCTGCACTGGCCTGTCTGTCTGGCTGCACGGGCAGCACAGTCTTCATCTGGTGGTCTGGAGCTCCACAGAATAAACAAACTCCCGGCTTCATCCTACAAACAATCCCGGTGTGCCCATCTTCTTGCAGAAAGCACACTGGACGGCCTGCCTCTTGCCCTGACCTACTGCTGTTCGTCACGTGCTGTGCCTGATATACTCCGTCCTGGTCTCTTTCGGATTCCACTAGCGTGGCAATCCTTCAGCTGGTGATCGGGCGCCCCACAGTATAGGCAGACGTCCAACCTCTTCCTACAAGCCTCTCTAGTGTGCCCTGGCCTCCTGCAAAAGCGCACCGATAGCCTACCTCTGGCCTGGTCCCTGGTGCTGAACTGGGGTATCATGAACTGTACCCGGTACACCCTCTCAAGTGCTGCCATCGCCAGCTGATGGGAGTTCTCCATGCTTCGTCGCGACAGATCTACCTGCGCGCTCTGAGTCTGCAATATCCGCTGCAAAGGGCCTCATCCCCTGAGTATCTGTCGGTAGCGGAGGCGGGGTGGAAGAATATCAGGAACGACCATGGACGGTCCCGCTGCTGGAGGTGGAAGACCTCCTGGAACCGTCGCTGCTGCTCCCGCGCCTGAAGGACAGGGACTGGGTGGCAGCTCCCTGAACTGCAGCTCCCTCTGCTGGAGGTGGAAGACCTCCGGGAACTGCCACTGCTCTACTCCTGCCTGAAGGGTAGGGACTGGGGCTACTGCTCTCTCGACTGCTACTCCTGTAGCCGGAGGTGGAAGACCTCCCGGATCTGACCTCTCTGGAACTGTACTAGACCCTGCCTGAGAACGATCACTGTCATCCTAAGGACGAATTGAACCCAAGATCAATATGGCACAAGATAAGATATTATCAAAGGAGGACAATTGAATTCAAATACAAGAAGAGTTGTCATGGTAATCAAAAGTCAGAATTTTTTCTAAAATATGATTGAGTAACTCCTATCATATTCAAGATCCTATGTCCTAGTCGCAGGCTCGTAATTAGCACTCTAAGTCGAGCACCATTACGAGATCGCACTAATTACGACACTGACCTGCATGGGCCCCACAAAAACGTGTCACGACCCGCACCCTGATTAGCGGCACAAGAAGCGGTTACGTCCAGCCTACGCCGCAACATCGGCGGTAGAACGCTGTCTAGGTTGTCTACAGAACTACACTAAATAGTATAAAGGTACCTGTACAGTATACACTCCGAATGGAGGTGACATAGCAATACAGTCTCAATCACAAAAACAAACTAGGATAGATAGCACGAAAGGAAACATATGATAGATAAAAAGGAATAAGTCCAAGATCCAACACAAGCCCAGATATATATACATCATCCCAGGGTCTCAAAATATAACATAAAAGCTACAGTCTGGTAATGCTAGCTGGATCACAGTCCAGTCAAACCTAGCTAAGCTACACTACTCCGGGAGTACAAAATCTAGTGGCTCTACTATAAGGCCACGGTCCTGGACTACTCCATCTGACTCGAGCCCATAATAGGTCGAGCAGTCTGCCTCTGAGTCATCTGTATATATCATAACGGTATCCTGTCAGGAAAATGAGCAAGTACAAGCACTAACAGCAGTTCCATGTGAATTGACAAATTCTATAAGAGACAGTATAATGAACTACGAGACAAAGATATATGAAAACTTGGAAACCGTTCGGAAGCCGAGTTACAACCCTTAAACCAAACAAGGACCGGGATTGTAACTCTTCTTCCGAGCAGAACTTAGTCTCCAATCAAGGTACAATATAAAGGCATATAGCATGTGAGTAAATGAAATTATAGCATGATGAGAAGTACAGAAAGTAAAACTGAACTGGATATATGATACAACAATAAATATAAAATGTGATTTGAATTATTAGAGCGATATGTGATCGGCTAGGGAGTCAGGATAGGGTTATCCACTTGGCCCGACAATCACAGAAAAATCTCTGGAAAGGGTCATGCCGGCCAACCTGGATAACTCGGCAAGGGTGTCTGCTACACCCTACGTGAGGTGAGGGTGGCGCTAGCAAAATAAGGACATGGGGCTTGATCACATAACCCCTAATAATTCCCCCATCCCCGAATAGTATACGGATCCGGACATAGCACGTCATGACGCGGGATTCCCTAAGAGGGGAGCAAGTCCTCTTCAGGAATCGTCGTCAATACAAGTACAAGAATCAAGACCAAGCAAGTACCAGTATCCCAAGAAATCTAGTAATGACATCTCATGACCGGAATCCGATAATACTAGTCCGTGAACTATCGTGTCGAGAATCAAGTAAGATACTACAACTGAATCGGATATAGTAGATATCAAGACAATAAAAACTATCAGTGAATGTACTCGCCTGCTGTCCTGAGCTGTAGGATATATCAATGCTCAGAGCAGTATCAGAAGACCTAAATATGAAATACTGTATGTTAATTTAGGTTTAAACAAGTTTAGGAATGATTCACAATGAATGATATACATCTAGGTCAAACTCGGTCTCACTGAGTCACACTAAGTCCTGTCAAGTCAATCTAGGTCAAATCAAATTATATCAAGTCAATCTAAGCCAACCCAAGTCAATCCTGGGTTATACCAGTCATCACAGGTCAAAACAAGTCGAAGAAAGTCAAACGGGGTCAAGAGTTGGCCTACAGTTGACTTTTGGTCAACTGGTCAACCCTGGTCAACTCTAGGTCAACTCTAGGTCAAACTGGTCAAATGTTGACTAATAGTTGACTTTCAGTCAACTACACAAGTCTAATGAAATTTGGGACTACATTGGGTAAAGTGTTGACCCATAGTTGACTTTCGGTCTAAAAAGTCAACCGTGGTCAACCGAGGTCAAGACTAGGTCTAGGTGACTATTTCTAACTATTACCAACCTCTACAACCCATATCCAAGTCCATCTTGGACTTCGAAACTCAAATCTTGGCCGTAGGCTAATATCCTATTTTGCCCTTAAAAAGGGTAAAATTCTAGCTTAGGCAATTATCAAGTTAGCCTACCTACGCTTGGTATTTAGACCCGAGCTCCCTAGGGTAGTAAGATACTAGCCTATACATATATTACCTACCAAGATACCTAAGTAAAGTGGACATTTAGTCCACGATACGGCCAATTGCCGATATCTTGAATATTTCAAGATACGCAATGGTACGGCACGATACCGGCGCCCTACAACCCCGATTTCCATTCGGGAGCCTACCCACAAATCTAATTCACGTATTCTTGCCCCACGCCAAGTTTCAACTCATTCCGATACTCCGAGCTCCGTTTAGCCCTCTAACTCGATCCCCTCTTTTTCCTATTTCTCACTTTTCTTCCTATTCTTCTAAATTCTTCTAATTCTTAAACTTCTTCTAATCTTCTCTATGTATCTATCTATATATAAACACACACACACTCTCCAATTTCCCTTACACACGCACATAAAGCACAAACACACAAAATACTCAATTTCTCGGATTTTAGCACACTGGGACAACCTGCACACCTTTAAGGCTCTCATGCTCACCTTTAAGGCACTTCTGCTCACCTTTAAGGCTCCTCTGCTCACCTTTAAGGCTCTACTGCACAGTTTTTCCTGAATAGCATTATGCACACTTCTAAGGCATTCCTGCACAACTATAAGGCTCTCATGCACAACTCTAAGGCTCTAATGCACAACTCGAAGCATTGATACATACATATACAATATATATATATATATATATATATATATATATATATATATATATATATATATATATATATATATATATATATATATATATATATATATACATACCTATATAAAAACACCCAAACATGCACAATTGTATATATATATATATCTAAATATATATATAAATCTCACACATACACACAAATATACATATAGATACATATACATACACATATTTACACATGTATATATATGTATATATATATATACCACTCTCAAAAAGGATTAAACCATAATAAATCCTTAACCTATATTTTAAGGGAACCTACAAAGGCTATGGTCAACTTGTAGAGAATGGTCCCCTCTCTAATTTATGTGAAGGAATAAATGCAAAAGGAGGAATTTAAAAGGGTTTAAAAATCATACCTAAAAGTGGATTTGAAAAGGAAGAAGAAGGAGTTGGAAAGAAAGTAATGGAGAAGAAGAAGAAACTTAGTGAGGAAGTAAAAGAGGTGGAGGGGATAGCCCTATAGGTGGCCGGCCATGGTGCCAAGGGGTAGGAGCACTTGTATTTACAAGTTTGCCCCTCCCTAAGCCTAATGCAAAATTAATCCAAAATGGGTTTTGAAAAATGCTAAAAAAAAATAAAAATCATAATTAAACTTAATTACTCATGGGAGAACTAGTCCAAACTCCTAAACCTAAAAGTTTAGTGTGGTGGGTCATGGTTAAATAACAGGCTAATTGCGACTCAAAGTCGAAATTCACCGGGGTCCCGAATTAACTCGGAATGCGATGAAATTCGAACCCGACTCCTATAATAAATAAATATTAATATTCATGAAATAAAATTCCCAAAAACTATTATAAAATGGAAAATTACCATTTTACCCCTAACTGGGAAAAGTGAGGGTGACAGTAGGGCATCCCCATCATCATCTGTAATATTTTCAACAGGTCCAGTCAGGACAGGAGCGAGCACAATACATCTCACGCAGTTCATATCAAGTTGGGAAAATATAAAGCATGCAAAGAGTAAGACACATGGCCTGTAAAGAAATATATATGAAAACGAGAGAGATTTGATAACTGAAATATCTATATACATGATAAGTAAGAACTGTAAGTAAGCTGTGATTTAGAGCATGAGATGGTTATATAAACGGTTTAGGACATATACAAGATTTCACAAGATTGTACAAGATTTCGCAAGATTTTACAAGATTGTACAAGCACTACAAAAAAATTAACTTTTTGAAACAATTCTTTTTGCAATAAAATTGTTTCGTTGCAAAAAGTATTTAATTGCAACAATATTTATATATTTGTTGCAAAACTTAGATTTGCAATTTTTAAGCAACAAAAAGTATGTTGTTCAAAATATTTCGTCGCAACATAGTTGGGGTTACTCTATTCTCATTCTCAAAAAATAGTGGTAAATCTATTTGCAACAAAAAAATATTATTTACAACAAAACCTAATCATGTCAAAAATTATTATTTTTTTGACAACAAATTTTTATCATTGTAATAAATTAATGTCCCTTTGGCAACATAATTAATTTTCTTTCCCAAAAGAATCCGCTAAAATTGGTTTGGAAAAAAAATTTTACCCACGAAACTTTCCATCAACAAAACCCTTAAAACCCGTTCATTCCCTCTTCCGAGGATTCCCAGCCAAGAATAAACCCGCGAATTCTCCTCCCCCTAAAATTTCAGTTCCCTCACTTTTTTTCCCCAAAATATCTCAATAGAAATCTCCCGCACCTCTCTTAATAAAAATCTTCTCAACCAAACTCTCTCCCTCCGCTCCACTTTTCTCTCTCCTCCTCTACGCACCTCTCTCTCTCTCTCTCTCTCTCTCTCTCTCTCTCTCTCTCGGGGCCAGGCCACGCGAAGCAATAGGAAGTGGTGCCCCCCCTTTGCTCCACACTTCACTCTCCTTCTCTGAGCACTCTTCCCTTCCTCCTCCTTTGCCGTCAGGCTGAAGGTAGAAGTTGTTGCGCGCACGGTTGACGTAAGGACGGCGCAACGGCTTCGCAAGGCTGACAGCAGGTCAACGTCGCAGAGAGGCTTACTGGACGACGCCGTTTTCTGGACGCGGCGAGGTAATTGTTCAGGTTTCCAAAAAAATTCAAGACAATTTACAACTCTCTTAATCATTTTTTCATCTCGGTTAATTTTGAAGTAGTTGTTCAGGAATAACCATGTCTAAATCCTTCCAACATATATTACTGACGTTGTCGTTATTTTTTTCCAAATAAAAAGTAAGAGAGACAAAGTTTTGCTTTATTTTTATTTTTTCTGTTTACAATTAGCATCCACAGATTGAAAGTATTATATTGGTAGTAGTCCTTTGTGCAAACACATTTATGATATAACTACTATATAGTAGGTTTAAATATTACGTGCATGTCTTTTTAAATTAAATTGCTCGATTCAATTTTTTTTTATGAGAGCTACCTACAGAACATATTGCTGAAATTCAAAAGCATGATACCAAATATGACTGAAGAAATCAGTATTACATCTGATTGATTTTATTTCAGTTTTGATTAACTTATTTCTATTTTGTGTATTATATATTTTTTAGTTGTGATATTGTAACATGATCTATTATTCACGGAACATATACTTTGTAGCTTCTTGGTCTCTTTAATTCATTGTTTAATATCCTAGTTGGAGGGGTCTTGTGTTAAAAAATAGTTCTTTTAAATCTTTGTGAGATTTAAGTTTTCCATAAATATACAAAAAAAATCTAATTACAAGATTGTTTTAACCTAATTTATATTTATACAAATAATCTAGCAGTACATAACAAAGGAAGGGGCCATTACAAATAGGTACTTGTACTCAATTTATCATTCATTTGTCTTTCTCTTATATGTTGTTTTGTATTTTTAGATTTTTGGTTTTGTTATCAGTTTTCAATTTTTTTGTTTTTTATTTAGGAACACAAATATGGATAAAAGTTGGGTGAAGCTTACAAATAAATCCTGTCGGCAATACATACAAGGAGTTAAAGACTTTATACAACAAGCGAGTAGGTTTGCCCAAAAGAATAATAGGATTCGTTGTCCATGTCGTAACTGCAATAATGTGTATTTCCAGCATATAAATGTGGTGGAAACTCACTTGTTTGATAAAGGGATGACTAAAACTTACACCAATTGGGTACATCATGGTGAAAAATTTGAACCTGCGACAATTCTTGATGACGATAGTGATGATGATGGCACACGTGAAGAAGAGGCTCTACCGGATAATATTCATGAGATACAAGATTTTTCTGAAGACTTACATGCCGGAACATTTATGAATTCTAGTTTGGATGAAGTAGCTTTTAGTCAGGAACAAGCAGAAACTAGTAATACTCATCCTAATCAATAATCTTCAGAGAAGAAATCAGAGAGATTTTCAAGCTTATTAAGGGACGCACACGTGAACTTTATCCTGGCTGTACAATGTATTCAAAATTATCTTTTCTAATAAAATTGCTTCATTTAAAGTAATCAATCGTCTAAGTAACAAAGCCTTCGATCAGATCCTTGAGCTGTATAAAGATGCACTTCCAGATGGGAAAACATTGCCTAAGTCATATTATGAGGCTAAAAGTATAATGCGCGACCTGGGCCTTGGTTATGTGGCCATACATGCTTGTAATCATGATTGTGTAATATTTTGGAAGGAGCACGAAGATAAAGATGAGTGCCCTGTCTGTCATGAGCCTAGATATATATTTAACGAAGGTGGACGCAAAAAAATACCTCAAAAAGTTTTGCGATATTTTCCCCTAAAACCAAGACTGCAAAGGTTATTTATGTCAAAAAAGGCGGCTACAAATATGAGATGGAATAAGGAAAAGCGGCTTGAGGAGGATGGCGTACTTAGGCATCCAGCAGATTCAGAAGCTTGGATCGAATTTGACAAGACACATAGCTTGTTTGCAATTGATCCTCGTAATGTGAGACATGGTTTGGCAAGTGATGGTTTCAACCCATTTGGGAACATGAGCAATTCTTATAGTATGTGGCCGGTAATTATTATTCCATACAACTTGCCACCTTGGATGTGTATGAAAGAACCTTATCTGTTCATGTCCTTGCTTATTCCAGGGCCCAAGTCCCCTGGTAACGATATTGACGTGTATTTGCAATCATTGATAGATGAGTTGAAAGAGTTATGGGAAGATGGTATTGAAACTTTTGATGCCTCGACCGGAACGAATTTTCAATTACATGCAGCTCTACTTTGGACTATTAATGACTTCCCAGCTTACGACACACTACAACAAAAAACCCTTTTAATGACGGCTAAAAAGCGTCATTAATGACATACCATGACGCTTTTTTTCCAAAGCAACCGTTATGAAAACGGGTGTTATAAATGTTTTTTAAAAGCGTCATAAAGAAACCGTCATGAATAGTTTATATAAAAGCGTTATGAATAGTTAATATATAGTGCACAATTCAGAACAATTTTAAAACGTCATGAATAGATAATATGTATAGGCTCAATGCAGCACATTTATAACACTTTATACTATTCAAATTAGCATATCCAAATCAGTCCATATAATTGCCAAGCCTAAAAATCAAATTAACATTATATATCACCATCTTTATTACATTTCTCAAAATAGAGTACATATCAACATCTTCATTACATTCTCAAAATTGAATATCCAAATACATATATATATATATATATATATATATATATATATATATATATATATATATATATATATATATTTACAACTACCAAAATTGTCCACATCAAAACTTGGCCACATAACCAATAATCATGAAAGATCAACGACAGCCGGAACACCCAGTAAAATCCTGAGAAAAAAGAAGAAAACCAAATCAGTCCATATAATTGTCAGGCCTAAAAATCAAATCTAATCATGAAATATCAAGAGAAAGAAGTAAATTTTTAACCCTAAAAACCAAATCAGTCCATATAATCTGCTTCTTTATCCAACAAATTTTTAACCCTGTTTTTTAACATAAATGTTCTCGCAGTTGATGCAGAAATGTGCAGTGTAAAATGTAAATTGGGGGGCACAAACTGACTTCATTTTGATCAAATCATGGTAGACTAGATCAAATAAAATTTTATCAAATCTGACATTACAAACACACTGAAAGTTTAAATGTCAAGACTAAATATGATGGGCCGAATTTCTTCGGATATGTGAATCTAAAGGCTCTGAAACCTTAAAAAAAGGCAAAGTTCTAGACAGGATGGTGAACACAAGAAAAGTACTGCAAACCAAACCTTGTTTCAACTATTAAGCTCAGCATTAAGAATTCATAGTATCATATTGAACGGGTAAAAGAACATGCACTTTTGTCATTTGATATAGCGAAGTTTGAAGCTATGTTGTATATGTTGCAGCAATATGGTAAGGAATTTTTGTCCACCCAACAAAACAAGCAGTCCCCCAATTGCACCAGATGAATACAATACAGTTCGCAAGCTCACAAATGTTGGAAATCAGGGCTACTGTGGTAAAAAAAAAGGAAGGAAATTCCTGATAAATCCATGTCCAATCGTGTTGAAAGAATAACAGAAACTTCTGGAGAGAATTGAAAGTTGTTTTGATTGAAATTGATATATGTCAATGGTTGAACCATGGTTATTCACCGAAGGTAGCAGACCTGATATATATATATATATATATATATATATATATATATATATATATATATATATATATATATTGCCATATCCATAACTTGTTCAGATAGCAATATTAATCTCTTCAATAATCAATTACAATATTATAGTACATACTAATGCCACACATTCATAACAGCCACGAAAGGTCTCACACCAAAATAATTTCTACATGTCCTAGTGTACTTTAGGGTGTGTCATTTCTGGAGTGTGCCTGACACGATACAACAGAGGGACATGTATAGAAAGTTTACTCGTTCCCATTCTTTGCATTTTCTAAGCTTAAGCATTGGAATCCCCAGAAATACTAAGTAGGCACTCAACATGCCAGAGCCATTCCATTCTCTATGTTGTGCATGTGCCAAGTGTTAGTGTCTGTAAGAACAATAATTAGCTAATTACTGTAATTTGGGAAGAAATAAAAACTATTCAGAATCTAAAGAAATCATAATAAGATTTCAACTATTATAAACAAGATGCAAAATTCTAGCCTCCTGCAAATCCAATCTGCATCGTTATGGGCGTAAAGCACTATAATTGTTTATAAAATCCGATAAAAATATAAATCCTAAATATCTACATGTGGATTGTTCTAATATCGTGTTAAATTCTTTTTCACCATCAAAGAGTTGTGATGGTCATTTGAGGGTTACAAATTATAGTGCTTCACTAATTAGAACAATAAGGTTCTAGCAGTGAGTGTAAAAAATAGTAATAAGCAGTCACACTACATTAATTAATTCCCTAAACATGGTTAAACATCTGATTGTAGAAAGATATGATCCAGTTTAATAATGAATAACTTAGAAGATGGTTGTAGGGATTTTACCTATTATTGGAGTACTCGTAGAGGCGGCCGCGGCTGGAGAAGACAATTAGGGCGACCTCAGCGTCGCAAAGTATAGAGAGATCATAGGCTTTCTTCAGAAGCCCGTTCCTCCGCTTGCAGAATGTAACCTGGCGGTTTGTCGTGTTCTCTATCCATTTGATCTCGATCTTTCCCCTTCCCATTATGGACTAATGCTGGTAATCTGGAGAGAATAATGATTTCCTTAGTTCCAGACTTCCAGTCCTTTCTTTAAATAGCATACATGAATGATAATTATCACATAAAATGTGAAATTTCTTTAATTTGTAAACCAAAAAGGACTTCCTTTTTTCCCACTTCTTACATATTATTTCCTGATGTTCTTTTTCTTGCAGTAAAAAGCATGGAAAAGGAACATGCTTTCTTTTATTTGGGAATTTCATGGGAGTTTATTACTAAACACAGCTATAAAATTAATCTCACAACTAAGTCATGTGCTTCAATAACAAGTCTTCAGTAGGCTATAATATATAAAAATTATTATTACAGTAGAAGAAAATCACAAAAAATATCCATGCTAGTGCTGACTGCTGAAGAATGCAGAATTTATGTATTTGTATCAACAATTATTTCAAACTGGTGTAATAAAAATATGAAGTACCAAGTTGAAGACCTAAAGACCTACGAAGCAAGGACACCCCCCAAAAAATAGAAGACGTGTATGTGTCACGTCGAACATGTATCAGACACGAAGCCTGCCCCTGCCCTCCCGCCAGGAACACGGTGAGGCTCGTGACCCCCGGCGGGGCCGGCGGGGGCAGGAACGAGCCCGAGAGCGACAGAATCTCGAACCTCCCGCGCAGCGTCACGACCGCGCCTGCGGCGGCGGGCTGGCGGAGGCTGACGTCGGACACGGCGCCGCTCCCGCTCAGAACGCAGACGCTGCACTGGCGGAGGCTGACCTCCATCACCGGCTTCAGGTCCTTCGACGACCCCTCCGATATGGTCGAGATCGCACCTCGGCTAAGATCCATCGATCAGAAACCCTAACCTAACTCTTGAGGAAATTGGGGGAGAAGAGGTTTGGAGAGATGCTGCTCCTTAGAAAATGGATGAGAAATGAATTTTCTCTCCACCCACTTAGCTTTTATACAGTGAAAAAATTACAAGTTTGCCACCGCTCTAAAGTATTAATGACGTTTTGTTTTATAAACGTTATAAAAAGCCCAAAATTAGTCCAAACCGTCATAGAAAAAAGGTATTTTTCAACTTGATAACGCTTATGTATCAGCCGTCATTAAAACTCCCTGTCGAGCGTCATTAAAAGGGTATTTTGTTGTAGTGACAGTTTGTCTGTATGGAGTACAAAAGGCAAACTAGCATGTCCGAATTGCAATAAAGACACTTATTCAATATCACTAAAGCACGGAAGGAAGTTATGCTATATGGGTCATCGACGATTCTTGCCAAAAAATCATGCTTGGAGAAATAGTGATCAATTTGATGGCGAAAGGGAACGGAGGTTAAGACCAAAGGAGTTATCTGGGATTGATGTCTTGTATCAGATTAATCGGTTAAATAATGTGAAATTTGGGAAGGGTCCAGCTAATACCAAGAAGAGAAAGCGTGAAATATATGAGCTGAATTGGAGAAAGAGAAGTATCTTCTTTGAATTGCCATATTGGCAGACTCTAAAGTTACGACATAATCTTGATGTAATGCATATAGAAAAGAATATTTGTGAGAATGTGGTTGGAACATTGATGAATATTGATGGAAAAACAAAGGACACTGTAAAGGCTAGATTAGATTTAGAACTAATGGGCATACGGAAGGAATTACACATAATACTGGATGGTAATTCATTTGTGATGCCACCAGCATACTATACAATGTCTGTTGAAAAAAAAGGAGTTTTTGTGAATGGTTGAAGTTGGTTAAATTTCCAGATGGCTATGCATCTAACATATCTCGATGTGTGAACACTAAAGATTGTAGACTCTTAGGAATGAAGAGTCATGATTGTCATGTTTTGTTACAACGATTGCTCCCAATTGGAATACGTGGATATATGCGTAAAGATATATGCAATACATTAATTGAGTTGAGCTTTTTCTTTAAAGAGTTGTGTTGCAAGACTTTAAAGTTAGAAGTACTAGAGCAGCTGGAGAAAGATATTGCCATAGTACTTTGTAAGCTTGAAAAGATATTCCCACCTGCATTTTTTGATATTATGGTGCATCTAGCTATTCACTTGCCACATGAAGCAAAACTTGGAGGGCCCGTTCATTATCGTTGGATGTATCCAATAGAAAGGTAATTTTTAACTTACTATATTAAATTACTTTTCCTTTTGAACATGCATATATCTTTTTCAAGTTTACATGATGCAGTGACTAATGTAGAGGCTTATTTATGTCAACAGGTTTTTATGCACACTTAAGATCGAGATATGTGCGTAATAAAGCACGCCCTGAAGGTTCCAATGCTGAAGCTTACATTGATAGTGAATGTCTTACATTTTGCTCAATGTACCTCCAGGGTGTTGAGACTATATTTAATCGAGAAGAAAGAAATTTTGACGGAGGTCAAGATAAGCATAATAACATATCTGTTTTCTCAGGAAATATGCGTCCCTTAGGATCAAGAAAAGTTTATGAGAAAATGGATAT
The DNA here is from genome assembly GCA_029216955.1 of Iris pallida. Classification (NCBI taxonomy): domain Eukaryota; kingdom Viridiplantae; phylum Streptophyta; class Magnoliopsida; order Asparagales; family Iridaceae; genus Iris; species Iris pallida. The sequence continues at coordinate 6,414,269 of JANAVB010006394.1, forward strand.
GACAGAATACAGTAAGGCTCGATTGTATGTCTTGAACAATTGCAATGAAATAGAGCATTATATAAAGTGAGTTATTTCATCCTCGTTACTTCCTGGCATCAAATAATTTATTTTATTATTATCATGATTTGATTTTTTTATAAATATATGTAGTGAACACATGGCCGAGCTTGAGAGACAAAGCACACATAATGTACAGGAAAACATGACCAACTATTTACAAAATGGTTTGAAAATCGCGTAAGTCTTATTTATCGGTAATTAGCTTAATTTACACGTAAACACTTATCATTCTTACTTAGTTTTGATGGGTTATTCTTACTAATTTACTTAAATTTTTATGGATAGATGAAACTTTTGCGTGCACAAAAATCACCTGAAGCTACAGATCAACTATATTCCTTAGCTTGCGGTCCTGATCAGCGAGCAAGACGATACACAGGGTGTATCATTAATGGAATGAGGTTTCATACAAAGGAGCGGGAGAGACATCGTAGAACTCAAAATAGTGGTGTGGTTGTAAAGGGAGATCACCAAGGAAAAGACATTGACTTCTATGGTGCTTTAACAGAAATTATTAAGTTGAGCTACTTGGGGGGGAATCGAGTTTTTATATTCAAGTGTGATTGGTTTGATGTAGGAAATAAGAAGACAGGGATCCAAACAGATGGTTACTTCACTTCCATTAATATATCACGTAAATGGTACAAGGATGATCCGTTTGTTCTAGCGTCTCAAGCCGAACAAGTCTTTTATGTTAGTGATTCTAAATTGCGAGGTAGCTAGCAAGTCGTGCAAAAAACTCAACCAAGAAACATTTATGATGTTCCAGAGGTAGTTATAGAAGAGGGAGAAGAAGATGATAGATTGACGGGTGATGGTGAGGCTTATCAACAACATCTACCGAATGATACGAATGTAAATGTTGAAGAAGAGGTGCCACATTTGTCATTAGGAAGGAATGATGTGCTCTCAAATGCCATTGATGTGACCAGCCTCCATCCAAATGAATTAGATCTAGAAGATGATGATTTCATTAACGATGATGAACTTTCTGAAGCGGATGATACCTTTGAAGACTACTACTCTGATAAGGGAGAACCAATGCATAGTGATCATGACACTGATATAGATAATATGTAGTTCTTTCTATCGATGAAATTAGTTTATGCTTTGAAAATATAATCTTATTGCATTTATGATTTTTTTTTTATCATGATACACTTATCAGTTTATTTCTGTCTATAAAATTTCATTTTTTGAGCTCTAAAAACAGTTAAGATATGATTATCTTGAGTTTTAAGTTTAAAAATAGAGGAGTATGCTATTAAAATGATATTGTTAGGAAAGATATAGTTAGAATATGAGTATCTTTTAAAATGATACGATAAGGTTTAGCAAATTCATAAAGATTTAGTTATCGAAAAAAGATAAGTAAATATTATTATAATCTTATGGTGAAAACAATGTGACTAATTGATGTATACGTAGATATGATAATTTGTGATATTCCAAATATTTTCCTAGTCCATCCCTCCTCTTGGTCAAAATTTAAACTTTCTAAGTCTCAAGTTGATCAAGGCCGCCTTCTATACCCTTTTGAGTTAGACCCCTGCGATGCTTGTGGTATGCTACTATGTCCTTTGCAAAATCTGATTCATTGGTAAACCTTCTTTCTTTCTTCCTTCCTTCCTTTCTTTCTTTCTTTCTTTCTTTCTTTCTTTCTTTCTATTAATTTTATTTTTTAATTGTTACATGTTAGATTATTTTATTTAAGTATGCCCCTCTTAGTTTTAAATCTTAAACAGAGAATTTTAATAGAAATTAAAATGAAAAAGAGTTTGAAAAAAAAAATCTTGAAATTTGGACTGTTCATTTTCTTGAAATACTTGCCAATATTATTTGTCACCATAACCTTTGTATCCTTTTAGGATGATATCAAATGTTTTGATAATATCTAAAAGAACCTATCATCTATAGTGTTAGTAGTAGTATCCTAACCTTGCTAATACTTTTGTGAACACTGCTAAAAGTTCCTAAATTTGTCTCTTTTATAGTGGCATTTTAGCTATAAGAGTTTTTTTTTCCAGCGAGCTTCTTCCTAATGAAACTTGTCCATTAAATTTCTCATAAGAATGATCTTCCGTCCCCATTTCGAGAGCCTTTCATCTAACAGAAACGACTTTAGGTCAAGCAATCCAACTCTAATATTTGACCTAACTGATTGCACAAATGTGTTCCATACCTATTATTCCAGAGCATAAGATAAGCATGAACTTCCATCATCTAATTTTGAAATCTTTAGAACTCTTAAGTAACTCTGAGCCCAGTCTTTTTAAAAACTGAATGTGGAGGAAACCTAGATAGAAATTGTTTCTTTGCCCAGCAGGAGGCTTTACTTCGAAAGTAGGCATACTTTAGCAAATGTCTAGTCATTAGTATGCCAAATATTTCATGAAAACTAATAAGATGTTGAAGGTAAATATCCTTGTTTTCTAAAAGATCTTAAATATCAATTTGCACCGACAATATAATATACTCGCACACAACATATGTATCACAAGGCAACCATTAGGGGAGAGAGGAAGAGAGAGGGGGGGGAGAGATAGAGTTGAGATCCAATTTACAGTTTTTACTCAATTCAAAAAACCTATAGCTATCACATTTATTAAAACACAAAGCAAGTAAAGACATGAGAGGCAAGAGATTTATCCTGGTTTGCACTGCCATCAGCTTAGTCCATTCCCCAAGAAACCTGCTTGAGATTTTCACTATCGAGGATGTTCATGCCTCTAAATCTTTAACACCCCCAATCAATCACACTGATCGGCTCATCTTGATTGCTTCAATGTCCAAACCTTCAATGACCCTGACCCTTGGAACACCTCTAGAGAGTGCATTCACCTTCAACACTCCGAGCTGAGGGTGAAAAAAAAGATCAGATCACAAATTTATGAAGATTTAACTCTTGACTCACACAGTATGGGAGTTTGGGTAAGGATACTCTTCAATTCTCTTGGATGGTTGATGGCTCTAGAGTTGCTCAGAAATTCCAAATTTAAGGTTTCTGTAGCCCCTTTATTTGTAATTAGAATGGAGAATTGGTGTACTGTTCCTGAGTTGAACTTTTGCAGGTAGATGTTGAACCAGTATATTTTTTCATCTGCTTAAGTACTGGATTTCCTGCTATCATAGACTTTTGTATACACACTGATGTTATGGTCTCCAATTGACAGAATTTGGTCATTGTTCCTGATACAAGTTTCTCAGGAACCATTTAGACAGGTGCTGAATTGATTTTTGTACTACCATCTCTTCCTGAATTCTGGTTCCGATGCTTTAGAGCATCTCCAACCCTATTGTGACTTTGGAAAAAATTTAATGCCACATAGGAATGACAAAATTTTATTCAAAAGTTCTTCTCCAATGCAATTGTCAAGTCAATTGTGAAGCTTATGTGGCAAAAATTAAAGAAGACATTGTGAAGTTGATTGTCTTGTTCTAAACAATGCACTTGACAATATCTTCTCTTCCATGTCATCAATCATGAGGTGCGATTTTTTTATTTTGAGATTATGCAATCCTTTTATTTCTTTTATTTTTTGAACTCAAACTGCGGCTCGATGCACAGAATCGGGTTTCTTTTGTAGACAAGTCATTTGACACAGTTTAATAGATTCGAAAGAGGGGTTGATGCATGATATTACGTTTTAGTTAGCTCAGCAAATAGGTAGTCCTTGAGTCCAAATAAGGGACATACGTGAAATTGTTCCCTGTGTAGAATACTGACCTTTATGAGCTTCTCTTTAAAGTTTTGGCTGCATACATATCAGATAAAGAGAGGATGAATTGTATCCATGAACTGAATTGTGTGGATGAACCTGAATTGTATCCATGAACTGTATTCAGTCATGTTTGATATCCATGTCTGGATGAACTGAATGTATCCATGAACTGAATTGTATCCATGGATATCAAATAAAGAGAGGATGAATTGTATCCATGAACGCTGACAGCCCATCCTCTCTTTATTTGATATCCATGAACGCTGACAGCCCATCCTCTCTTTATTTCATTCCTTTTGCTGGTTGAGTTAATGTAGGCTATCTTATTGGTCCATATTAGGGGTCTGTGCTTTGATTAGCTTTTTTTTCCTTTTACTTATATCTTTGGATTGATGCATGAAATTGGGATTTGGTTAGTTTATAAAAGATGTTTGGGGGGTCCTTCATTTCTTTTTTAAATTATTATTCTGGATTCACACTAGGTTTGATGCCCTTAATTGGAATTCGTTTAGAGTATTAGGTTATAGATTGTGTCGGAATTACAATTAATTATTTATCCCGGAACCTGGTTTGTAACTAAGTATTGATATATTAAATTGTTTTATTTGGACTTAAGTAGGCATTGCCATATCTAATTTTACCTTTAGGTTTACCAGAGTTGCTATTGGCTTTTCATCTGATCCAAGTAAGCAACGGACATCTGAAATTTGGTTTGTTTAGTTTAATAGGAGGTTGTTACCTCAATACTGATCCATAAAATGGCTGTGTTTAGCCTTAAAAGAGAGGTCATTTTTAATTTATTTATGTGTCGTGGTGCATGAGGTGCGATTTTTTTATTTTGAGATTATGCAATCCTTTTATTTTTTTTATTCTTTGAACTCAAACTGCGGCTCGATGCACAGAATCGGGTTTCTTTTGTAGACAAGTCATTTGACACAGTTTAGTAGATTCAAAAGAGGGGTTGATACATGATATTACGTTTTAGTTAGCTCAGCAAATAGGTAGTCCTTGAGTCCAAATAAGGGACATACGTGAAATTGTTCCCTGTGTAGAATACTGACCTTTATGAGCTTCTCTTTAAAGTTTTGCCAGCATACATATCAGATAAAGAGAGGGTGAATTGTATCCATGAACTAAATTGTATGGATGAACCTGAATTGTATCCATGAACTGTATTCAGTCATGTTTGATATCCATGTCTGGATGAACTGAATGTATCCATGAACTGAATTGTATCCATGAACTGAATTGTATCCATGGATATCAAATAAAGAGAGGATGAATTGTATCCATGAACGCTGACAGCCCATCCTCTCTTTATTTGATATCCATGAACGCTGACAGCCCATCCTCTCTTTATTTCATTCCTTTTGCTGGTCGAGTTAATGTAGGCTATCTTATTGGTCCATATTAGGGGTCTGTGCTTTGATTAGCTTTTTTTTCCTTTTACTTATATCTTTGGATTGATGCATGAAATTGGGATTTGGTTAGTTTATAAAAGATGTTTGGGGGGTCCTTCATTTCTTTTTTAAATTATTATTCTGGATTCACACTAGGTTTGATGCCCATATCTAATTTTTCCTTTAGGTTTACCAGAGTTGCTATTGGCTTTTCATCTGATCCAGGTAAGCAACGGACGTCTGAAATTTGGTTTGTTTAGTTTAATAGGAGGTTGTTACCTCAGTACTGATCCATAAAATGGCTTTGTGTTTAGCCTTAAAAGAGAGGTTATTTTTAATTTATTTCTATGTCGTGGTGCATGAGGTGCGATTTTGTTATTTTGAGATTATGCAATCCTTTTATTACTTTTATTTTTTGAACTCAAACTGGGGCTCGATGCACAGAATCGGGTTTCTTTAGTAGACAAGTCATTTGACACAGATTTGAGAACAATGAATCTTATTAGAAACTGTTAAGAGGGAAATTTGAGAACAATGAAGTTAGATGATAAGTCTGAACGGTTGGAAACTTTCTTAATAAGCAATTAAAGTTTTGGAGGGATTTCTGAAATTTACCCTTATTATTTTTCTCTCTATTATGAGACATAGTACATGGTATGCTACTAACTGCACATATTTTTTTTCCTTTCTAGGGCGTATGTGCATATTGTTCTTGTTCACTACAGAGAAGTTTCAGAGGTTTGGTTCTTGTCCTTGCAAAGTGCACATTCTATTTATTATCATTGTGTAGAAGCCATCATATTTGAAAAAATAATCTCTGATGAATACGAAATAGCGAACCTGAAAGGAGAGGCTGCAAAGTGTGAATTTAAGATGCCTTAAACATAGGACATAATAAACCACCTGCTGCAATTGTTAGTTTATGATGAAAGAGAACTAAAGCAGCATGTTCACTTGTGCACATGCATAAGGGAGAGCTCTTGATACTTGTACCATCAGTCTTGTCAGGTTCACGAGTTTAGTACAAGCTCTAATTGTGTAAACTTTACATTTATAGGACTGCTCCATGTAGGCGGATCAGTGTACTCATAACAAAAAGAAGTTGCTCTAACTCTTGATTTATCAATGAGACCTAAGTAAAACTCTAGCCTTGCATGAATATGTTGCTTTCCTTCACGTGCCGTAGAACAATTTTTTATAATGCTATTAACTGTCGGTGCCTCTTGTACTAAACAATATTGCAACTTGTACTGTGTGTTGAGAAACTATTTTATGATTATAAGACTAAGGTAGCAGTGGAAATATCAATCATCAATTGTTATGATGGAGAGGTTGAGATGGATATTATCCATCGAATTAGTGCATGATGTTTGAACTTTGAAGTGGAGTGCTCAGGAGTGTTTGTGAGTGTAGGATATGCTTGAAACTTCCTAAGAATAGTGCCATTGTATAAGTTGTATTCTTGATCCCTTTTGCTCTTTATGTTCTTTAGCCCCAGTTGGTTAGAATAGCTAGTCTACCATATTACTCTTCCTATATAGATGACCTTGAGCCTAATAGAATAACTGAATTGTATCCATGTCTGAAAACAAATGGATACTCCTGAATTGTATCCATGAACTGAATTGTATCCATACCCAAAAACATGACTGAAAAAAAAACATGACTCGTTATTTGATATCCATGTCTGGATGAACCTGAATTGTATCCATGAACTGAATGTATCCATGAACTGAATTGTATCCATGGATATCAAATAAAGAGAGGATGAATTGTATCCATGAACGCTGACAGCCCATCCTCTCTTTATTTGATATCCATGAACCTGAGATAAACAACGATACAATTCAGGTTCATGGATTCAAACACTGACATGAATTTAGGAGAACCTGAGATAATCAAAACCAATGATTCCATGTCCAAAGGTTCATGGATACAGCCCATGACTGAAATTTTCATCCCATCAAAATCAATGCTGCATTATCACATGTATATCTGCTGCATACATATCAGACATGCTATAGACACTCCAAATATATTAGGGTTATGCCAAATCAGTGCAAAGTTCTCCATATACTTAACGTGTCTTAACATATTCATATGTGTGCAAAAAAAATTCTTTTATTTAGAATGCTGAATTCTACACAGGTTTAGATGTAAAAATACAAAACAAATATACTGTGGAAATATGATGAGAGTTTGTAACTTAAAAACTCACACCTTTACTTGGTATGTTCATGTTTTACTTGGTATGTTCTAATCTCATTCATTCCTTACATGACATGTTCTAATATTAGAAAAAAACTATTTAATTGTCGCAGGATTGATTTAAAATGGCACCAGGGACACGAGCATGATCAACCTCCAATTTAGCATCTGTTGACCCCATAACAGATCCACAATTATCGCGATCCTCTCAAGGCTCAAATAACAATGAACATGGTAATTAATTAGCTTTTGTTTCTTTGAGTCCAATAGTGTGTGTACTTTCAACTTAATCTATGTTACTTGCATATCGTTTTGTCCTTTTCCTCTCATTTTTTTTACAAGTTCTACTTTATCAAATATATCCAAGAAAGGACGCGGTAAGGCTCGAGGGCTAGAACTAGCAAAACTTCTTGAAAAGGGACAAAAGGCAAAGATCGTATTCCCTCCGGGATGTTTAAAGCCTGTGGGAAATTGGTCATCAAACTGGGCTACAGAGCTAGGAATTATATGTCGAAGTTTGGCACCAGTTACAATTAAGAAATGGAAGAAAGTAACAAACGAGGACAAAGAAGTCATTTATGGGCGTATTCTAGTAAGTGAGATCATACTAGATTCTCTTTCTCAAAGCCTTCACAAATTATACTTGTTATATCAATTATCTATATTTTCTTGTGCTATGATATAGGATGTTTTTGACATGGACATGTCTCAGTGGAATGTCAGACAAGGGACGGAAAAATACTTACAACAACGATTTTGGAGTTATAGGTGTTACATCAACGCACATTATAAGGAATTCAAAAAAATATCTATTGAGGCAGCAAAATCAAATCCACCTGATGACATTAAAGAAGATGATTGGAAGATATGTTGTGAACTCTTTGAAGATCCAGCATTCTTGGTGAGTTAATTAAGGTTAATCTGATTTAGATTACTTGTCTTATCTTCTTAAATTCATCCTCTACACGCTTAAGCTTTTATGTATACATTTAATGTTTCATTTTTAATTGCAAAAACAAAGCGAAAAAAATACCCATAATCGAAAGTGCTTGAAAGTGAACTATTGTACGGGAAGGAAGTCCTTTGTTCAAGTGCGCTATGAGCTTGTATGTGTTGCAAATATGTTCATTTATATTATTACTTATTAAAAATATCTATATGTGTATTTTTTAGTTAAAATAACATTTTAATTGAAATGGTATAGGGAGACAAAGAAAATGAAGTTCCTTTGGATAGGATTGAATTATACAGAGAAACCCACAAAAGTAGCGAAGGCTGGACATCTGATATTGCACAAGTTAATTATGTAAGTATCTTTAATATAAGCCTAACTTATACTTTGTGTTTGTTGAAAAACATATATTGATAGCATGTTTCTTTTTAAATATAGGAGAAGATGATTGAGCTCAAATGTCAACCTACTTCAGATGGCAAAATACTCACCCCGGATGAGATATGTGATATAGTGCTAGGGACAAAGCCTGGATATGTTCGTGGTGTTGGACATGGTGAGGTTTGTCCATCATCGCGTCAAAGTAGACGATATTCTGACATGGAAGACTCAAGAAGCAGAGCTGAAGAAGCTGAGAGAAAAGCTGAAGAATTATCACGAGAGCTAGAGGCTACAAAACAAGAGCTTGGGAGTACAAAACAGGAATTGGAAGTGGTGCAGAATAAGATGGGTGAACTAATGGTTGAGCAAGGCAATATGCGAACAATGTTTGAGACTTTCATGTCACGTTTTGGGGGCACACAACCTTAAGTTCTGGTAAGTTTTTATTACATTTGTTTAGTTTGTTCTCTTAGTTTATTTTGGTACTTTGGCAATGAATGCAATATCTATAAGATTAGAAGATCTTATTTATGTTTCCATTTACTACATTTTTGTATTAGTTCTTATAATCAATTTTCAATTACTAGAAAAAATAATGAATGCTATAATGTTTGTGGGTCATTTTATGCTTGAATATTGAAATAATGATTAGGTGAACTTTTTTGTTTTGCTAATTGATAATGCAAGACTGGAGTTATAAGTACTTAGGTAATTTTTCTCGACAAATTATCACTTGTTTATATATACACTTCTTTGCACCTATTCATGCACTTATATACAGTACTCTTGTCTAATTTAAAATAATATACAGAATACTGTTGTTTATATATTATACAGTATTAGATCAATTTTTAACTTATTTCTAATTTTATGTTTTATCATATAATTCATTGTAGTTTGTCTTGCATGTTCGAGGAAAGACTTTTGCAGTAGCAAATATTTCAGGATTCTACCATAGGTGGTTGGGACATGAAATCGCTACTGAAGCTACAAAACTTCTACAATCACAGCAGAAGCTGAACAATCATCTTTTTGTTAGACATGAAATTATAGAATTTTTGTTATTAAGCTTTTGTTGAATAGAAACTTGATACAAGTCTTAGAACTTGTCTTTATGTAATGTATCAACTATTTTATTAGCAAAGAATGTGAATATGTTAACTCTTTTAATGAAATGAATTATTCCAAAAAATAAGGTGTTTCACTGTTTGTTGCAACAAGATTTAATATACCCTTGTATTAGAATCAATCTTTTTAATTGCCAAGTGATGGAAAAGTAATTAGAAGCACTACATTATTTTGTTGCAACAGCCATTATCTAATTTTTGCAACAAATTTCTTTATTGAAAATACTCATTTTTCTTGATTTTTTTCAAACTTTTGAGACAATGAGAATAGTATTTGCGATGACAAATTTGTTGCCAATAAAAGTATAAGGAACAAAAATATTTGTTGCAAACAATAATACACGCAACGAAACCTATTTGTTGCCATAAAATACTATAAACAACAAACTATTTGTTGCGAATAATATTATTTATAACAAAATTGTTTGTTGCAAACGAACATTATTTACAACGAGAACTATTTTGTTGCTACGTTTGCAATAAACCAAAAAATTGTTGCAAAAGACCTTTTGGTACGCACTTATGGCAACGAATTGGATGACGAAAATATTTCGTTGTAAATACCTATTTGTAACAAATTAATCATCTTTTACAACGAATTTTTTTGCTGCAAAAAGTATAAATTCTTGTAGTGAAGATGGGATTTGATCACATAACCATTTCCTACTCACCCTCCCCAATCAATACACAAGGATCCAGTCAAGTTATGTTACCTTGTACAAGAGATTTTTATCATGTTTGCTCATTGCACAAGAGTATACATGAAAGCGGTGTACATAAAATATAAGATGTTTGTGAAAAGCACATGACAACTGTATCTGATGCACTCCGAGGGAGATAACATCGCATGACAAGATCCATATAGTACCAATCCGTGATAATAACGTGACAACATCATGTAAAGTAATCTAGAGCAAGAATATAAATCCTAACAAGTATGAAATGATCAGAGAATGTACTCGCCTGTCACCCTGTATGACTGATAATGTCCGAACTGGTGTCACAGAGTCCTATTTAGAGTAAAACAGGTTATAAAGTACTCGAAATGTAATAATGGAAATCTACAATGCAAACTACATGATTCTAAGTCAAACTAGGTCAAAGTCCACTCTTGATCAACTTTAGTCAACAGTCTAGGTCAAACTAGGTCAACTGCTTAGGGTTTGGTCAAATTCTAGTCAAACTAGGCAAATGTTGACTAACAGTTGACTTTTAGTCAACTGGTCAACTCTGGTTTGGTTTTGGGTTAATTCTATGTAAAGTGTTGACTCGTAGTTGACTTTGGTCAAAAAGTCAACTCTTGGTCAATGGGGGTCAAAACTAGACTAAACTACCCTTATCTATTATATACATTACAAAATTTATCTAAATGTATTACCATAGAAAAACCTATATAGGTACCAATCTACCCATGCCCTTCTCATAACTTTGTCTCATATAGATTTCTATTTCTATGCATATGCCCAACACCCTCATTACTCTTGTATTAGATATTACTCACCCCTCCTACATATTTACATATACATAGTTTACACTCCCCTCACATGACACTCAATATCTAGTTATCGATCCTCACAACCATAATCTAACCTCCACACTCTAGTATACCACTAGTCCCTCACATTCGCTCCCACTCACAAACATATGCCATACTCAACTAAAATCCTAATCTAAACTCTAACTCACATAAACACACACTAGACACACACACTATGGGAGATTGAGAGGGGAAAAATGGGCTGCCAAAGGGGCTGCCCCTGCTGTCCAAGGGGATAGCAGCCCCCTGCTGCTACTGCAGCCTTGTTCTTCTTCTTGTTTTTCTTCAATTCCTCATTCTTCTCCTTCTACTCACACTACACAAATTTGTCAGATTAGCGACGTCCCAAAACATCGCTGAACACGATGAAAACGTCGCTAAGTGAATTTAGCGACGTTTTAGGCGACGTTTTGAAAACGACAGAAAAAAACGTGTCGCTAAACGGGAAAACGTCGTAAAACGTCGCTAGGGCGACATTATGTGGCGACGTTATTAACGTCGCTAAGTAGCGACGTTATTGTCGACGTTCTAGCATTGACGCTAATTAGCGACGTATAAGGCGACGTTATCGTGTGGTCGCCGTTTAGCGATACTGTTGCGACGTTTTGGCGACGACGAGCTGACATCAGATTATGGTGCCACGTGTTGCCATGTCAGCATTTAGCGACGTTTTTAGCGACATTTATTAACGTCGCTAATTTTTAGCGACGAACAATAACGTCGCTAAAAACGTCGCTAAGTTAAAAAATAAAAAAAAAGGTTCCAGAATGCAAATAGAGCTGGAGCCTGAGCCAAAATACATAATACAGAATACAAAATACAGAATCCAATCACTGGGTTCGCCGACCCCCTCGGTGGAACACTCAACACCGGCATGCACAATACATTCCAGAATATGCAAAAAATATAAAGAAAAAATACTATCCGCAACGAACAAAGTCAATATATAATATCCTCAACGAACAAAGTTAATATCCTCAAATACGTACAAAGTCAATATCCACAACGAACAAAGTAAATATCCCCAAATACGTACAGAGTAAAAAATATAGTACAGACCGATGAAAAAACAAAACTACTAATCGCCTGGAGCTGGAGCTGGACCCGGTGCTGGAGGAGGAGCGCCACCAGATGACTATCGTCGCAACGTCAGGATCGTCTGATACTCCTCCGGTGACAACAGGTAGGCGAGCATGCCCTCCCATGCACCGTCGGATGTAGACGATGCTCCCCGCGTACCAGCAGACGGTCGTTCCGCTGCCATCTCCTGGAAATGCTGTATCTGCTCGACAAACCGCTGCGTAGCCTCCTGCGTAGCACGGATCATCTGTTGCAGCCCCTCCGTGGTCTCCTCCAGCCTCTTAAAGTGTGAGATGAACGCAGAATCGTCTGTATGCGATGCCCCCATCCTCTGTAGCATCTCGTCACGCAGAGCTGTGATCTACGCAAGGATGTCACTCTGCTGCTGGCGGAGCGACTCCTCAGTATATGCAGGGTCGGGCACACTAGTGGCGGTCGCAGAACCTGTGATGCAATGAAGGCACCATAGGAGCCCGTACCATAGTACGTACCCCTATGCATGCCACCAACGGCCCTCATCCATAGCTCATCATCTGACTGAGCTGCGGCGGCCGGGGGCTGCTGGGAAGTGCTAGCACCAGCTCCCTCTGACCGTGTCGGCCCGGCCTCCCTAAGCCTCAAAAACGCGGCCTAAAAATAACATCTATATGAATTCTCACGTGGTCGCTAATAATTAATACTAATGCACTAGCATTAAGTAAACTTCTAAAATTCGGCCTAGAAATAACATCTATATGAATTTTCTACATAACTAAAAATTAATATTAATGAACTAGCATTAAGTAAAACTTACGTAGGTGTCCCGGGCCTTATCGTCTACGAACCGCTCCCCCTTCGTGTGCGTGGCGAGGAACAAGGTCACCATATTCGGGTCTTCTCCCGATTCAACCTGTTACGAAATTATTATATGATTTGTCAGTTAAGTTGAAAGAAATATATTACTCTAAAGTATTAGTTATGGGTATACGGCGAGATACGTACCATATGGGTGAAGAAATCCATGATGGACCTTGATCCACCATACCACTGCGACCCCGCCTGTCGCGCTCTTTTAGATTTCGTGGACTTATCCGTATAGGCTTCCTCCTCGAATCTCCTCTTCATTACCGCCAGTCGGCGGCTAAAATCCAACCCTGAATAGGCTCTCCCCGGCGCTCTCGATCCTTTTGGTCGTTGATCGCGTCCCTAATGAGCTTGTTGGAGACGCTGGAAAATATAGCATCGACAGCAACGGCGCGATGGGGAGGGAAGAAGTAAGTTCGCTGAAATAATCATAGAAGTACATAAGTTATAACATAATATACTAAATGTTAAAAGGAAATAAACTTTTACGTACCGAAAAGTGGTCAAACCAGAAGGCCTTCCTGTCGGCCGGGACCTCCCTCCAGTTGATCCAGGGCCCCCCGTAGTTCTGTCGCAGGAATATACCCAGCGACCGGGGTACGGAGGAGGGATGATACCGGTAAAATGGAAATTAAAATTTATTAAACAAGTTTATAATAAATTTAAACAAATTAAATGCAACAATTTTACTTACCGCCTGGTCCGAGTACAGGCCTAAATCTCCAACCTCAGATCCCCCTCCGGGCGACACGGAGTATCTGTCTCAAATGGGAGCTACACTATGCCCCTGTCCCTGCCCCTGCCCGCAGCCTGCCCCTCGGCCTCGCCCTCGCTCTCGACGTGGGCCTCGCCATCACCGCCCTCGACCTCGGCGTGGGCCTCGTCATCGCCCTCGACCTCGACGTGGGCCTCGGCCTCGGCCTGCTCCTCAATAGTAGGGTCGACCTCTGGAATACTCGACGGTACTGGCTGCGTAGAAGAAGAATGCCCTAGCCTCGAACTGCTAGAGCCGGGTATGGTGACACTGCCGGTGACCAGACCGCTAGTGTATATTGGAGTGCGGGGGGATGAGGAGTCGGTAGGAGTGGTAGATGTAGACAGTCGGGCTCGTCGACTCCCACCAGCACCGGAACCAAATGATCCACGTCGAGCCATATCTGAAAAAATACAGAAGTATACCATACTACATCTTAAAAAAACAAAAGTATAACATACTACAGCCAGGGAACGTCGCTAAGTAAACCATACTATATCTGAAAAAACAAAAGTAAACCATACTACATCTGAAAATGTCTTATTAACGTCGCTAAAACAAAAGTAAACCATACTACATCTGAAAATTAAACATATTCAATCCTCTTCTGAAAATTCATCTTGTTCCGATTCCTCTTCCTCTTCCTCTTCACTTCTATCAACTTCCTTTTCCTCTTCTGATACTTCTACCTCTTCCAATTGATGAAACATGTTATGAGGAACTTCCGTTGAGTCTACATCGAAAATATTTGTAATAAGAGGTAGTTCGTCTTCCTGATAAGCTATCTCATCGACATCGAAGGTATTTCGAGCTTTAGTTTTACAGACTGCCCACCAATCTGATCCCCCGGCTCCTCGTTTTGGATAGCTGGTAAAGTAAACTAGCTGAGCCTGGCTTGCTAGAACAAATGGCTCATAAGTTTGATATCGACGGCGATAATTTATGTCAACAAGACCATGTTTGTCAACTCTCCAGCCTAGACCCTGGATCGGATCGAACCAGTCACATCTGAACAAGGCGATCTTACAAGGTTCTATAGCATAATTGTTTGTCAGTTCCAGAATCTTCCGTAAGACGCCAAAGAAGTCATTGCCTGGGTCGACGTCTTTGTAGTTTGAAGATTTTATACACAAACAGCTATTCTTCGTAGAATCCAAATCCAAGAAGTCGTCTCTTATTCGGACATTTGTTGACTTGAACCTGAAACCATTTACGCAGTAACTTGGCCAGGTCTTCACTTGATAAATTGGCAACTTGGCTAGAGTTTTAATATACTCATTCTCAAGGATTACCTCCGGACGATCAACCTAAATACCATATAAACGACGCTAACTTAATTATTATGTGTAAGTATAAATGTACAGAAAAAGTAAATTGTAAAGATATCCATACATATACTCTCAACAAAAAAGGAAAATGAAGTCTCATTTGTTGTTCTACTTCCTCCTCGGTTGCGTACGGATTGTTGGACGTTACCTCATCCTTAAACATGCTGAAAAGCAACGAAGCATAGGTATATTAGTTATATTCAAAAGCAACGAAGCACGCGAAATAATTTTACTTACCCGTCTAGCTTGTCCACTTCTTCCTCGTCGCAGTTGAGCAATACATATAACATTGCAGCGCTAACCTCGTCGTCATTTAGATATCTTTTTTATTTTACCAGATGGTTTTCCGTAGGCAGTAAATAATTTTACTTTGCCTCAATACCAACTTCATAGCCGTCGTCATTTCTGGGAGCCCTTGTTCTGTTTGTAGCAATATGAGGCTGAAAATACATGGAACAGAAGTTTGAAATCTCCTCAAGGACATATGCTTCACAAATAGAACCTTCCACCCGTGCCTTATTTTTTACCTTCCTCTTGAGGTGGTTCAACTGTCGCTCGAACGGATACATCCAACGATAACCGACAGGTCCAGCAACAAGAGCCTCATGGATAAGATGAATCGTTAAATGCTCCATTGAGTCAAAGAATGTAGGAGGAAAAACTGTCTCAAGTTTACAAAGTGTCACCACAATGTCCTTCTCTTGCTTCTCTAAACGATCGACAAGCAACTTGCAAGAACAAAGATCTCTGAAGAATATGCTAAGCTCTGTTAATGGATCCCAGACTACCGGCGGTAATAATTCTCGAAATGCAACAGGAATTAACCTCTCCATGAATACGTGGCAATCGTGGTTCTTCAATCCGGTCAGTTTATACTCCTTTATGTCGACACATCTTCTTAGATTGGAGACGTATTCGTCCGGAAATTTCAAGTCCTGGATCCATCTACAAAGTCTCACTTTGTCCTCCTTGTCCAGCGAGTAGATTGCCTTAGGCCGTAAAAGCTTTCCCTTCCCATTGTCTATCATGTGCAATGTAGGGCGTCTGCATATTTCGGCTAAGTCCAATCTAGCCTTCTAATTGTCTTTTGTCTTTTGTCTTTTGTCTTTTCCTTGACGTCCATTACAGTATTAATTATGTTATCAAACACGTTCTTCTCGATATGCATGACGTCAAGGTTATGTCTAATCAGATTTGTGCTCCAATATGGCAGATCCCAGAATATACTCATTTTGGTCCAGTTATGATCTTTGCCAAATCCTTCGCAACAGCTGCTCGTTGTAGGATCTTCAATAGCACTTGAGATTTCTTTTACTTGCTCCCATGTGTCCGCTCCGGACCACATTGGCGGTGGATCGACCTTCTCCATAGCTCCGACACGGAATACAGTTATGTTCCTACGGTACGGATGGTCTTTCGACAAGAACTGTCGGTGACAATCAAAGAAGCATGTCTTTCCTCCGTGTCTCAAACGAAAAGCCTTAGTACGGTCCATGCAATACGGACATGAAAGCCGACCATAGTGCTCCATCCAGATAACATTCCATAAGCCAAAAAATCGTTGATTGTCCACATTAGTGCTGTCCGCATCTGAAAATTCTATTTTTTCGAAACATCATACGTGTACGCCCCTGTTTCCCATAGCTGCTTCAGTTCATCTATCAACGGCTCTAAGTACACGTCGATGTTCCTCTTCGGGTTGTTCGGACCGGGGATGATAATAGTTAAGAACATGTAATGTGTCTTCATGCACATCCAAGGCGATAGGTTGTACGGAGTGAGGATTACCGGCCATCATGAATATTGGGAGCCTGAAAGACCAAATGGGGTGAAATTATCAGAGCAGAGCCCCAACCTTACATTACGCGCATCAGAAGTAAAATTAGGATATGCTCGATCGAAGTGCTTTCACGCTTCTCCATCAGATGGGTGATCCAATACTCCTTCGGTCTGTTGTCGCTTGTGCCAACTCATATTTTCGGCAGTCTCTTTCACCATAAACAATCTCTGCAACTGCGGCGTCAACGGCAAGTAGTGCATTGAAGCAGTCGGTCTTCTAGACTTGCCTGCAGCAGTTGGGTTGTAGCGATCTTCACCACATAATCCGTACACTTCTGCATCCTTGTGATCTTTGTAGTAAAGCATGCATCCGTTCTGATAGCAATCGATCTTGTTATATCCCATCCAGAGGGATCTCACCATCCTCTTTGAGCGGTAGAAGTCTTTCGGTAACTTGGCACCCTCCGACAAGATATCGGTAATCAACTCGAGCACTCTATTGTGGCATTCTTGCGCATGTTAAAGTCAGACTTTATGCTCAAGAGCCGAGTGATCAATTAATTCGCATGTCCCAGACATGTTAATCATGTATTAACATTATAGTTAGCATTTAATCATCAATTAATTCGCATTTTAATACTCAGAATACTGAATACATGTAAAGTGTATAAGAAAAATGGGGAAAACCCAATCCCAGTCATATAAAAACCTAAATTAATGGTTGGTAATTAGTTGTAACATGTGTATGTGTCCAACATGTCATTTCTTATCCAAAACAGCATGATACGACGTGTCCACACTCTACGAACACCTTCCAGGCACGCACAGACACGTGCTGTACAGCGCAGCATCGTGCAGCGAGGACATGGTGTCGTACACGTGACACAAGACACATGACAATTCGTGCTCGTGTCCATGTGTTCGCCATGTATAGGGCTTCATATTGGACACAACACGAGGTGTCCAAGTGAGTCATGTCAGGTGTACGAGACACGTATCAGAACGTGTCTCACAACGTGTGCAGTGTAGTGTAAATCCGATACACGCGTGTTTTCTCACTTGACACGATACGACACCACCTCAAACTTTGGGAGAGCCCTATCAGACATTGCCCCTACCCCTGTTTCAAGTTTGACGTGTCCACGTGACGTGTCCATTGAGAATTTGGTGTCGGGTAGCAGGGCATGGGTACAGGGCCTGTGCGCGTGTGTGCGTGTCCATTTTGGACACAAAAAACTCCCAAACTTTGACTCAGTCCTTACGATTATTGATATACACATATTAAACTAATTTTTTGTTCAATTAGATTTTAAAAATAACAAAATTCATTTCTTACAAACATTTTATCGAACACCTTATTTAAAACACTGATACGTGTCTGATATGGACACTAAATGGACACTACCTTGCACCAAACCAATTCTACAGCTAGGGTATACCTATATGCATGCATCAATGAAAATAAAACATGATTTTATATGGTTTTATGGGATTTACCTATCACGACCCGCACCCGTTTTTTTTTTTTAAACGGATACGAGACGTGTCCAAGCCAGCCTACGCTGCAGTGTCGGCGGTAGAACGCTGTCACGGCCATGAAGATCAAAATTACAAATAATGCTCATTCACATAATTAATTCAACTTACAAAGATTACAAGTTTTACATTTGTAGAAGAATATAAACTTGTACAAATAAAGAAATGACTACAACTCAACTATCTAGCTAGTCTCTAGGCTTTTGTCTGCAAGTATCCCCCGTCACTTCCCAAGCTAAGTGAATCCACGGCTAACCTGAAAATGTTGGTTTCCAGTCAGGAATGGAACGAGCACAATTCACTGAATGCAATTTCAAATAAAGAAAATGACTATAAGACAAAGGTTAGGCATCAATCATGAGTTTTGAAAATAACAGTAAAGCCGTGAGAAAATCAATAGTAAAAATAGACCAATATACTTTCCACCGTTAGAAGTACCTTTGACATGTGATCGGTCTGGGGTGCTACACCGCACGGTCTACGAGATCTACTTTACGAGGTCTACTTTACGAGGTCTACTTGCAGAAAATAAACAATGTCTACGAGGTCTACTTGCAGAAAATAAACAATGTCTACGAGGTCTACTGCATGAAAATAAACAATGTCTACGAGGTCTACTGCATGAAAATAAACAATGTCTACGAGGTCTACGGTCGGATCACACATCCTTGGTACTTCTCATTCCCGACTCAACAATTTATAATAGAGTATAAAATCACATAACCAATGACTAATCAATGAAATATAGTAAAGATCAATATCGAAATGCAGACAATAAACTGTACTCGCCTGTGGTCCTTTGCTGGTGAAACCGACAATCTGAACTACTCAATGTGCCACAATAGTCAAAACCCGTACAACAGTCCCCGAATGCTGAAATAAACAATACCAATGATCTCAGAATAGTCCAATTAGCTAGGATTGCCTGTCCTTAAGTCCAATTCTGGACACAGGGGCAAAACGGTGATTTCGGGCAAAAATGATGTCCGCCGTTGGACCCGCTTTGCACCGAAAAGCGTGCCAGAGTCAACGGTCTCTAAAGTCATCAAACTACATGTCTACGAATCCAGTTTTCTGATACGAACCCAACCGTATGTCCAAAGTTGGATTCCGGCGGGCCGTGCACAAAATCGCCCGTTGTGTGGGACCGTGGGGCCCGCAAAACGGTGATTTTATCAACGGTCTCAGAATCGGACCAAACTTGGCATACAGGACCAGAAAAATGATACAGTTCTGTTGGCGCAAGTTTCGTCTCGATCCGATGAGCGTGCACAAAGTAATTGGAGAATTTGCAACGTGCACGATACGGTGAATTTCGACGGATACGCATCAAATTCGTCGCGCACACGCGACCAACTTGAATTCCGTCAAAGCCCACACGACCACGAAGCCGTTACGCAGCTTTTGATGCTTTTGGTTCGCGACCACGTCGTCCCGATTGGCGTGACGCACGTCGTGTGGAGCGATTTCTAGTTTTTGGAAACAGATTTTCGTCAAAGTTCGGGATTCGATTTCTCGACGCGTGGTCGATGATTTCTGAATCCACAAGAAGGGTTGTGAAGCCCTATATGTTGTCTAAATTTGTGTTCAAGTAGGTTTCTAAAAATTTTATCGTGCAGATCGTAAAACGCCTAGAAAGGTGGGCCTTTGGGACGGTTTACTGTCCTGTTTTGGACGGGTTATTTGCTCGACTTTGAGTCGATTTCTTGGACAACCTAAAGTACTAATATTAAATCTAATTGAAGGAATCCAAAGGCGGTTATATAGAGTACATACCGGTGCAAACGGCTCGGAAAACGACGAAGCGTGGTGGCGGGGAAGTCGACGTGAAGTCGGCTCCATCAACCGCTACTGCTGCCCTTACGCGCGTGTGTGTGCGGATGATCCCAGCGCCTGGCCGACCTGCCTGGGCGGCTCACGGTGGCGTTGCCGCGCGCGCGCAGTGGCTGGGTGCACGCGCGTGGAGGTGGGTGGTGGCGCACCGCTGGGTTTGTTAGGGTTTGAGTTTCTCGACGATCTCTCTCTCTCTCTCTCATCTATGAACTTATATAAGTTCGGTTGTTCGAACTGGAGGGGGGTCGGGTTAGTTTGCTCGGGCTGTGGCTTTTGTGGGCTACTGCTGTTGTATGCGTGGAAAGGAAAACTCACATGGTTTTGGAAAGACTTGGGGGTTTGGGTCTGTGGGCCTGTTGCTGCTGACGTATGAGTGCAGGCATGTATGTTGTTGCACAACTTGCAACTAATGTATATTGAAATGTGTTGGAATTGAATTCCAATTCAATTCAGTTCAAGCATTAGTTTTAGGCCGGGTGTTGCTTGGCTCGGGATTGCTTCTCCCTATATATAAGATATATATATATAATATATATACTTCTCGGTTAGCTTAGGTTCAGAGCTATAGTTGCTCTCTGTTTGGGGGGGGGGGGGGGGTCTCACGTGGGCCTGCTGGGTTGAATGAGATTCTCGACCTGAGCTCGTGGAGCTTCAGGTTCGGGATAGGGAAGCTATTGCTTCACCTTCTTTTTCTTTTATAATCTATTTCTTATATTCTATTACTTATTAATATATAATACTCTTATATGTATATTATCTATATATATATTTACACACAATATTTACCCCTATATTTATCTATATATATACGCACATATATAATAATATATATATACACAGATAAATACAGGTATATTCATTTATTCACACACATATAGATATATAATTTATGTACCTATACATACACCGAAATTTCTATATACATTTATATATACAATACTCATATATTTATATACGTTTTTATATATAAGTACACACATATCTATATATACATTCTTTGATAAATAGTAGACAATTAATAACTAATAATAATAATTTATTCTCCATGACCACAATAATAATGTAGTCAGTTAATAATAAAATAATATTGCATAATAACATCCTTGATAATATCGATAATAAAATAATATTAAAATATTTTAAAAAAAATGGGAAGGGGAGCTACATTACCTATTGTGATTGAATCTCAATGAAAGAGGGTGATGATGAGGGTTTCTCCTTGAACTTCAATTGACCAAGGCACTTCAAATCCTAGCTAGCAAGCCCCTACTAGCTTCTACTATGGTAGAGGGTGATGATGCAATTGATTAGGACCAATTTGGGCTTGATTTGGATATTAGGGGAAGAAATTTGGGGACGAACTATTAGGGTTCTTAGCAAAAGTAAAAAGAGGCAATGGCTTTGCTAAGGATGTTTTATAGGAAGGGGGCACTTGATGGCTGCCATAGATGAATTAGGGTTAGATTTTAGGTTTAGATGAGTGGCTAGAAGTTGTCCATCCAATTCTAAGCTTTCCTATTGGTTCAACTAGTCATAGGGCTTCCTTTTTCACAAATATCCTAAGAGAAATTATCTCTCCTAGAAATATCTAGATATTAATAATCACGTCATCACTAGGTTACCCTAATCAAGAATCTAAGATCAAGGCTAATCTAGATTAGGCTAAATTTCTAGGTTAGTCTCTAACAATTCAATTAGCACAAATTTAATTACTCAAAATTCATTTTCATTAATAAGTCAAAAATGACCAAAATACCCTTAGTCTAAAAAGTTGTAATTAGTCACCCTAATCACATGACTAGGCTCCCTTAGTCATGGTCAGTCTCTAGGCTTAGAAAATTCTAGGATTACACTAGTCAACCATCAAAATCACAAGTCGTGGTTTTAAAATAGTTTTAAATTAATTAAAAATCACAAAAAATCATAACATGGTTTAAATAACATTATTAAATAATTAAAAATACAAAAGTTCAAAATTACTCTCATTTTAGAAACTGGGTTTTACAATAAACTCAAAGTTATACCTTCTGTTTGCACTTCTTCTTACACTTCTTCTTGCACTTCTTTTTGCTTAGCATCTTTTCCCTTTTTCTTCTGTGCAACTTTCTTAGAATTGGGTTTACGTTGTTCTCCGTCTTTCCCTTTTAGATTTTCTGTAACTGGTGCATCTTCTCTAATTGGTGACGCTGTCGGTGATGATTCTGTCGCTGATGCCGACATGATGTGAAGATTACGAATGGAGAGGAAGGTTTGATGATTTTGGAGAAGAATGACCTAGGTTTGAGAACAGAGCGACATATGAAAGAAGAGGTAGAATCGAAACCGTTTTTTTTAATAATAGGGTTCGGGGGTGTTTTGAATTAATTAGAAGGGCAAAAGTTCATTCGGAACCCGCTTTATATATTTTTTGTTAATTCTGGGCACGCGATGAAACGTTATTTTGCGGTGGGTTTTACATAAAACTTTTGCAATTTTTGGGCATTTCATAAATTTTCCCAAATTTTAGGATTATATGGCAGCAAGATTATGAAACAAATGAACATTTTGATATCATTTTTATCCCACATTTTAAGAATATTACAACTCAACAAAACAAATGAACATAATACATTAGATAAAAGAAGAAGAAAAAAAATTATCGTCTTCCATATTCAATCATTTCAGTTTGGACTCCTCTCTGCTTAATTATATTATATACGCAACTTGGATAGTACTTCATTGTGCTCTGAAGTTGTAATCCATTCAGCAGCTTTGCGTCTTTCCATTCCTGCATCAAACTGCATATAACAAACATAACATCAAAAATATTGCTCTAAAAAGTATAAGTTTTGGACGACATATTTTCAGACTTACATTGAGAGAACGGTAGTCCAGACTACATCGATCTTTCATGAATACAATTACAAAAATCCCACAATCAAGTAAATTGCCTTGGCGAGGAACATAAGGACAACGTTTTATTGCAAAAGTAGAAAAGCTGAACCTAGCATCTCTCAACTTCAAAATCTCTTCTTCGAGAAAGAGATCCAAATTTGAAAGGTACAATTACCAGAATACAATATGTATTAGTATACCGCGGATCTTGTACGCAATTCATAAAAATTGATGAATATGAGCTTACTATTTATTTTATGACTGATTTGTTTTGAATCGGATCATCTATAGATGCAAGTGTGTCCCAAATTTCAACAGTCCTTGTTTTAACCAGAACTCTTGCAAGAGTATAGTGTCCGTCCAAAAGAATGGGTATGTATATCTGAATCAAGATTAATTAGGTAAAAAAAATTAGTAAATTTTTAGAAAACTATGATTAATATTTAAACAAAAATACATTAATACCTCGTTATAAATGCTTAAAGATCCCATATAATCCTGGAAATATTTGTACTTCTTCCATATTTCATGAAGCTTTTTGTAGGATGGCGGCAACCTTGCTCTTTACATACACATCAATTAATACATTACGAAGGACAAACAAACGAAAAAATTGTTAATGCATATGCATTGAAGAATAAAATGCTCACTCACCGTTATCCTTATTGGTAAAAACCATACATTAGCTTTATTGGAGGTTCTTTTCCGTTCCTCCGGGGTGAGAAGTGCAGAGACAACGGTTACAATCTGAATATCTCATTAAAAATGTCAGTAATGGAATCGAAGTAAACATAGATGGCATCTAAGAAGAAATATACTATCTATACATACCCCATCTTTATTTCTCGTTAAAGGAGCTAAGGACTTCATCTCAGCCCGAGACACATAGATTTTGTTGCAAGATGATATTATTTCTTTAAGAAAAGAAACAAATAAATTAGGAGAAAAACTGTTGGAATTAAATCAAAACTCATATTACTTACACTTCAGGTCTATCATACGCAAAAATATAGTCGTAATAACACGAAGAACCACTAGTACACTTGCTAGGCTTCAAGGTTGAAGTTTTTGCTAAACTTTTTAATGGTGTGACCGGATCTAAATTTTCACGCATTCTTTTCGAAGAACTGCTAAAGTCAGTTTCTTCTGTAGGACACAATGCGAGAATTCGGTCCATTGCTTTATTATGATTCTGTAGCAGCACGTCCTCATCATCGAAGATTCAACGGAAATCTCCTCCACATTATTAAATACTCCAGATGAAGATGCCTTCTTCAAAGCTGGAGATTCTTCAATCTTATCCAAACGTCGAGATATATTCATTTGTTCAATTTCTATTAAACAAAGCTTAGAATTGATCGATACAACTTGAGTTGAAATCGTCGACAGTTGTTTTTCAATCCTGCACAACATACGCGGAATGAAGGTTTCATTTGGAGCTGGCAACCAATCTTCTACGTCTTCTACATCTCCCACCACACGAGTAGACATCTTGAGAACAACAAAACTATTATATTTCAAAAAACTATTTTATGTATTTCAGAATAAATAATAGTTAAAATAAGAAAACTATTATATATATAGCAAGAGAGAAGTACAAAAAGTGACGAAGATGGAAAGACAAATAAATTTCGAGACTAGCAAACAATCTACTAGCCGTTTGATTGAGTAAGGCTCGAGGAAGATTCAACTAGCCGTTTGAAAAGTACAAAGGCTATCATGATTAACAATTTGAGGAAACGTATAAGAGGTTTAATTCCGATGGTACTCCTCGTTGTTCGAGGAAGGATCGACGAAGTCCGCCGCGAACCGGAACTTCTTCTTCTTTCCTTCTTCATCTCTGTTTCTCCTTCCACCACCACCACCATGGCCTGTAGCTTTATAACAAAAATATTAAATTATTAGATGAAAAAAAATAAATTATGAAAAGATTACTAAATCAAAATCAAACAGAACACATATTCATAGAAAACATGAGATTAAAGATGAAAATATTACAGAAGTAACACCATAATTTTACAACAACTAAACTGACTCTGCTAAGAAATAACTAAAATTAGGGATTGTGTCCTCCTTGGATTTAATTTACACAAAGAAAAGATTTGAGAGAACGAGCTTTTCTCGGCTTCCTACCACTCTTCTTCCTCTGAATTCTTTCCTTACTATTATCCACATTGGCTACAGGAACTTCGTCCATGTCGTCGTCGGTGTCATCATCTAGATCGCCAGCAGCGGTGGTGTCATCGTCTACATCGCCTACAGACCTGGACACACTGTGTCCTTCCTTTCCGGCCGATACACAATTATTGTTATATATACGTAGTTGCACAAAATATTAAATTACATGGACGAAAGAGAAAGTAAATATGAGTTAATTTAGGGTATTCATTAAAAAAATTGCATTGAAGAATGACCTACTATAGCAAGTTAACAAGAGGTCAAAATTCAAAAACAGAATTAAATGATGTCTCCTGCATTATTTAATCTGAACCGTTGGATGAACATCCAACGGTCCAGATTTGGGATGTATCGATACATCCAAAAAGGGTGGATGTATTGTAGAATTTTCTATATATATATATATATATATATATATATATATATATATATATATATATATATATATATATATATATATATATAATATTGCAAATGACCTCTAGCATAGTGGTTAAGAGAGATGCATGCGGTCCAAATGGTCGAAGTTCTATAAATATATATATATATATATATATATATATATATATATATATATATATATATATAAAAAATATATATATATATATATATATATATATATATATGTCACGACCCGCTACCCAAATTGTTGGGCCAGGCCGAGTCATGCCCAGCCTACGTTGAGATAAAACGTAGTAAGCTGTTCTAAAGACAACAGGATAAGACTAAATGTGCTAACAGTTCTATAAGTGAAGAAGAATCATAAATGCTCCAAACACAAAAGTCATCGTATATAGTAAACGTCCAAGTACAAGTAAACTGAAATGTAAAACTGGATACATGTCCAGTTACAAAATGATATAGTCTAATACATGTCTACTCTCAAAAGTCTAAGTAAACAAAAGACAACTAGGCGAGGTTCCCCGCAGGAACATCCTCGTAAAGCAGAGTCGGGTCCTCGGCAGTAATCCCATAATATGTGTCGCAGAGTAACTCCTCCTCAGTAAGGACACCTACAACGTTATCCTGTCAGGACGGGAGCAAGTACTAAATCTAGCAAACTAGCATATGAAACATGAAAATGAACATGAGAGGAATAACTGGAAAGCATGGAATCACACAGTCTATCATGGCAAGGACACATATGTCATAGAGACAGATGTATATGTAATGTTTAAAACTGTAGCAGGTACGTGATCGGTCAATAGATGTACAATGTACTGAGGCACAATGTAAATAAAATGTACATACGTACAAGTGAAAACAAGCGATAGATGTACATACGTACAAATACAGCTGGTGCACCTACGACAAGGTATACATAAAATGTCAACCTTGCTCGGTACGTACGTACGAGTAAGGGGGCATGATCACGTATGCTACTAACAGTTTCCCCATAACCCATATTCTAATCATGTGAGAGATACATCAAGACTGTTCTAAGCATGGTAGTGACTGAAAGTACAACATGTAGAGATCTAACTTGCTACCCCAAGGATCAGCATTTAACATGGTGGGGTTTGCAGTTCATTTATGTGACAATATGTAAAGTTCGTAGAAAGTACTTGCCTCTAGCAAAGCAAAATAAAACAAGCTGCGATAACAGTGCTATGGATGTCCAGTAACTCGTCGCTGTAGAAGTAAAATATAATAACTTAGTTTTACACTAAGCTAAAACACTAGGACACTAATTGGTGAAACACGACTTGTGACTGGGCACCTAGCCAAAACGATGACTTGGCATAGGAGACCAATGTGGGGTGACACACTATGTTAACTAACTTTTTAGGGTCTTTATACTAGTGAGGGATGGGGTTCAACACGACTAAAACTCCAAATAACACAAAAGCTACAAGTCGTAATTAATCAATAAATAAATCAAAAGATCATTGTGTTCTAACAATTTTTGAAGTAGACAAAAAGCCTAGTTTTTCTTAAAGTAAAGTACCAAGGTGATCCTTGTTAATCATAGAAATTTATTATAATTTTTCTGGAATTTATTAACCAGTACAAATATTTTATAAAAAATCAGTTTTCCTAAGTATACAGAAAATGAGTTTTGGTTTCATATACCAAACTAGGGGCAAAACAGTAATTTAAATACTACAAAATTTATACTAAATTAGCTAACTTAACATAGTATCTAAAAACTATTTTTCCATAATTTTAGCAATACTTTAAGTATTTTTAGAAAATCAAAAACAGCATTGCACACAATAATTAATTATCTGCGTATTTTGTCCATGTATATAATTTGAACCAAAGTTCAAATACAGGACCCAAGGCCATGAATCAAGTCCAATATGACTTGAACAGGTCTTGAATGTGTGAAAACACATTTGAACCCAAATACCCATGCTAGGCTTGGACACCAAATGGTTGCAGTAAATTAAATACAATAAAAATACAATTTGGTAAATAGTCAAAATAAATATTATTATTTTAATAAGGTAAAGTTTTACATGGTAACTATAAAAGTATGAACATTATTTATATAAATAATTTACACTAAGCTAAGTAAAATACATATAGGAAATAATATATATATATATATTTTATATATATATATATATATATATATATATATATATATATATATATATATATATATATATATATATATATATATATATATATACAAATATATGTATATATACATACATATAAGAAAATACTCAACTATATAATAT
Source organism: Iris pallida (assembly GCA_029216955.1). Lineage (NCBI taxonomy): Eukaryota > Viridiplantae > Streptophyta > Magnoliopsida > Asparagales > Iridaceae > Iris > Iris pallida. Next base: position 6,442,554 of record JANAVB010006394.1, read on the forward strand.
ATATGTATATATATATATATATATATATATATATATATATATATATATATATATATATATATATATATATATATGTATATATATATATATATATATATATATATATATATATATATATATATATATATATATATATATATATATAAAATATATATATATATATATATATATATATATATATATATATATATATATATATATATATATATATATATATATATATACAAAATGATGTATACATATATAATAGTATATATATAATAATATATATATACACAAGGAAATATATATATACATAAAATAATAAAGTATAAAGGATGAAGTATATATATATATATATATATATATATATATATATATATATATATATATATATATATATATTATATATATATATATATATATATATATATATATATATATATAAAGAAAACAGCAAGTATATATATACATAAATATAGTATATATAGTAATACATATATATATACACAAGGAAATATACATATATATAAAAAATATATATATATATATATATATATATATATATATATATATATATATATATATATATATATATATATAAAGAAAACAGCAAGTATATATATACATAAATATAGTATATATAGTAATACATATATATATACACAAGGAAATATACATATATATAAATATATATATAAAAAGAAAAAGAAAAAGGAAAAGGAAAAGAAAAGGGAAAGGAAACAGAAAGGCTCGAACCCGAGCCAACAGAGCGCGGGGGGGAGGGGTTTAGGCTCTGTCGGGCTGGCCAGGGGGTCAGCCCGTGGGTCGTGTTAGGGATAGGGTTTTAGTTCATTTTATTTAGGTTTTGATTAACATTATAAAAAAATATATATATATATAAACACGAGCCTGTGTCCGGACAGTTAGGGACACAGGTATTTACGTGTCTGGGCTAGCACGACACGCACGAGTCGATTCACCCGTGTCCAGACCTATAGCTAGGTTCCCCGTGTCCAGGCGAACGTCGTGCGTGAGTTCGAGACACGCACGACACGAACTCAGGTCTGTTACCTGCGTGTCCGACTTTGGGGGAAGCTTTCGAAGGCGGAGACGGCGGCTAGGGGCGTCGGGACGGTGGCGGAGTGGTGGCGCTGCAATCGTCTCAGAGAGACGCGTCGAATGGTGGTGGTCGGGGCTGTCGAAGTGGCGTGTAGGCGTCGGGCTAGGTTAGGGCGAACTCCGGCGAGTCTCGTCGGGGAAGATGGGTTGGTTGCGGCGGCGTAGGGGGCTGTGGTGGTCGTGGAGTCTAGGGTGAGGGTCTGGGGGGTCAGGGGCTATTTATAGAACCCTAGGGCGGTGGGATTAGGGCTAGAAATTAGGATTAGGGTTAGGGTTTGGTCGTGGATCGCCGGAGACGACGACACGCAGAGGCGGTGGTCAGTTAGGGTTAGGTTTAGATTTTTATCAGAAAACCCCCTAGAGTTTAGGAAATCACGGATAGGTCCTTCCAGCGTCTAAATGCAAAATCAAATTTGCATACCGCATTAAAAACAATTAACTATTTACAAACTGATATTAAAACAATTCTAATTATTACAAAACTATATTAAAACAATTTTGAAAATTGCAAATTGATATTTTTGTATTTAAAACTCATTTAAAATCATTTAAAAATTCTAGAAAAATTCCTAAAAATTCCTAATAATTATTTAAGGCTATAAATGACATTAAAATTTAATTAACACTAATTAAAAATGAATTTGAAAATCAGGGGCTTACAATATATATAATATATTGTAAATGACCTCTAGCATAGTGGTTAAGAGAGATGCATGCGGTCCAAATGGTCGGAGTTCTAGCCCTAGTAGATGCGAGTTCACCACAATTACCCATTGCTTATATATATAAAATATATATATATATATATATATATATATATATATATATATATATATATATATATATATATATATATATATAAATATATATATATATATATATATATATATAATATATATATATATATATATATATATATATATATATATATATATATATATATATATATATATATATATGTATATATATATAACTCTAGTAAAAAAAAAAATATATATATATATATATATAACTCTAGTAATCTCTTCTATTGCAGACGACGTTCATGGATATCTTCATGTTCGTCCTACCAAATGGGTCCGTAGTTGGGTGGGGAGGACGGGGATCAAGATGCATATGGTGATAAGGGTGAGGGTTGGGTGCCTTGGGGACATTGTAATCAATAAAAGTCCGAACTATTGGATAATTAGTACAGGAGTTGGGTGCCTTGGGGACAGTGTAATCAATAAAAGTCTGAAATAGGCATCATGCAATTGGACAACTTTTAATCAATAAAATTCTCGTTTGAGTTCTGAGAGGGGCCTAACTATCGGGAGTTGGGAAAGTAGTGCAGGAGTTGGTCATGGACTCAACTGAGAGGGGCCTAACTATTGGATAAAAGTCCGCAAAGCTTTTTATCAATAAAATTCCTCAGAAAACTGTCTAAAAAGAAGCAGCTTTGAGAGGGGCCTAACTATTGGATAAGTAGTGCAGGAGTTGGGTGCCTTAGGGACAGTATAATAAATAAAAGTCCGAAATAGGCACCTTCTGTATGAAATTGGACAACTTTTAATCAATAAAATTCTTGTTTGAGTTCTGAGATTCGTTGGTCGTGGACTCGACTGTTCCATGGATTCAGAAGCACCCTCACTTAAGATTTTGAAGCAACCTACATGCGGAACCGTCACCATGCCATATGTTGGAGTTTTTGCAACACCGCTTTTCTCTCAACAAGCAACAATGGTACAATTATCGTCATCATCGATCAACTTGGCCAATACCATGCAGGAAGGTAAGCCCATTCCACTATCACGCTGTGACAAATGGAATATATCAGAGCGACACAGATCCATGATTCCAATTTTTCGAAAATATTTAGGGACCCTTAGTTTGCAAAACAACAATTATGAAATATGTCATGCGCGAGGAGTTTGATGCCCTGCCAGGCAATGTTGAAATATTGCCAAAGAAAATTTATGCTCTGCATGACGAATTTGAAGAGTATTGAATTTTTATGTAACCAAATATAACGTTCTGGTTGACTTCACGGGGATGCCGTCCACACAGACAAAGGTAAAATGCTCGACCTACTACCAGCACCCAGAAAAGGGGCACGAGCATGCCCACAACAATTGTCCCCTCAGAGCAAAATTTGTCATTATTGAATATGAAGACTAAAAGATTGAGAAGAACATATCAAAGTCGGGTCCACCCATTGCAGATGCTGAGCTGAAATCTTCAACCACTCGAGAGAAGAGATGAATTTGTCGATTTCTAATCAAGAAATGGGATTAATTGAAGGGAAGGATACGGTATCTTTGATGCAACCATTACTGACACTACTGTGATGAATTCCTCGGCCCCTCAAGAATAACACCCTAGAGAAAAAGAGGTCATTCCCGAAGAGGATGGTCAAGAACTTGAAAGTGGTCTCGAATGTACTAAAATGACTCAACAAGAGACTTTCTCTGCAGACGGAGCATTGGACAATTCACCAATATAGAAAGCCCCTAATGCCAATGCTAGACCTCCTCGTTGCAAGCCTTGTAGTGATCCTCCAGACACATGTAGAAACTTTATGTGGGGTACACCAATTATTGGGCGCGTGCGGAAGCATTTGCCAACCCACCTGATCAAAACTAACTCACATCTAACGAACACCAAGCACAAAATGAAGACAAGTATATGACGGTAACGTAGGTCACCTGGACAAATTCCAACCTTTAATAACTCAGATAAAATTATAAGATTGACGAAACTCACGTTGAACCCTTTGTCCTAATGGGTTCAACCTCCTCACCACTCTTAAGAAGAAAAATAAAAGATTATAATTGAGATCACTCAACAACCCGTAACAATCTTTCTAACCGAAGTTGGTGACTCCTCGATTAGATCTTCTTCTTTCTTTTGTCTAATTGGATGGCGAAGTCTTAAGAAAAAAAGTACGAACTTTCTCTTAGATTGCCTTTATGGACGAGCACCCCGAATCTCCACTTTGTGCCTCCACCCTGACCCCATATATATATAAATAGGATGAGAAAATCCTATTTTAGGTCATAATATGATTTCTTAAATAGAAAGCCCTCAAATAAGAATCATATTACACCTAAAACAGCCAATCAATATCCTATTTTAGATCATAATAGGATTTCCTAAAATAAGAATCCTATTATATGTAAAATAGCACAACATCTATTATGGACATCTAAATCTAATCAAATTAAATATTTAATTTAATTTGGATTTTGCAAATATATTGTTACCAAATCCAGACTAGACTCCAACAATCTCTCCCTCCAGTCTGATGAGAGGGTGTTGACCCCATGGGTCCTCAACTGGACTCCATGCCTATCGTCCCACGATAGAATACCTGCTCCCCTATGCCACTGATCTCTGATCCCTCGAGCTACTTTACATCTTCCTTCGTATCCAGCTTCTCGATTGCCACGTCGATGCTAGCTGCTATGTGTAGCACCTCATACACCACTAGAATTTTGCTTATATCAATGACACGACCAAGACCGAAATATCTGACGATCAACCTTACCGTAAGTCTCGGCTGCCTATCCCCGACTTTCGTCTTTCACCAGAAAGTGTTAACATTTCGACGAGCTTCTTTACCCTTGGCTGGCCCAACCAAGCAAACGGTACAGTTCTTACGAGATTCGAACTCCTGAACTTGTCCACCTTTATGTCCGAACTTGAAGCTCATCCATACACATGCATCCTCGAGCAGAATATTACGTACTGTGCATGCAATCGATGATCCACAGCTCTCCCCAAACTGTGTTAATGATGATGCTCTTGCCTCGGATTGAGTTTTTTTCAAGTCTTGATCTCCTTCCTGACTTCGAACTGTTGAAACTGATGTCACTCCATGAAGCTTTGACAAACCACCTGTCGCCAAAACTGGATCCGTAGAGTAACCTCCACCTGGAGACCGACCAGCTGTCATGTGACCGACAGATTGACCATCAATCTTTGACTCATCACCATCTGTCACTTTGTCTCGACGAATCGAATCCTCCGTAACCCTCAAATCATCTAGAAGTCCCTCCTCAGCAAGTTTTCAGCGATCCACATCATGTCGAACACCCCTCGAGCCTTCATCCGATGTCTGTGGCATGCTTTTATAGCTCAGCAGTGTGAGCCTATACATGCCATAACATAAATCTCTTCGAGCCAGCTGTTGGAAACCCTTCACAAGCATCCAATCTTTGCTCCCAAACAGACTGCAACAACCATCATCTGCCAGCCTCCCCACCGAAACTAGGTTGTAGCACAAACTCGGTACATGTCGTATACCCCTGAGGATGAACTTCTTACCAAACTCCGTCGTCAAGTGCAGTGCACATCATCGGTGCCTACAACTGCAGCCGTCCCCTTGTCGTCCATCTTCACACGTCCAAACCTGTTGTCGCGGTATGACGTAAAGATCCTCCTATGTGGAGTGGCATAGAATGACGCCCCCGTGATCATGACTCAGTCGCCATTATGACACATGCCACAAGGTTCCTCTGTGACGGTTGCTGCAATGATGATATGTCCAAACGCCGTGAGATTATCCTGATCGTTCTTGCCTTTGGCCTTCTCAACTTTGAGCTTCATTCAGTTCCTCTTGATGTGGCCCCTTTTGCCATAGTGATAGCAGTCCTCATTGCGGTCCACAATTGCAAGATTAATACGAGAACCCTCCTCTGTCCTCGCATGTGACTTGGGTCTTCCCTTCTTGTAGGAAGCCACCAGAGCGGACTCATACGAAAATTTTACTTGCTTGTGCCGAACCTTCTCAATAACAAGCTAATTTTGACTGCGTACATCGTGACAACTCTATCAGGCGCAGAGTTGCTCACCGACACCACCAACGTCTTCTAGCTTTTCGGCAAAGAACTCAAAAGCAGTAGGACCTGAAGCACATCATCAATCATAATCTTTATCGCAGACAGCTGATTGATGATACTCTGAACCTCGTTCAGATGTTGTGCCACTGGACACCATCCGTGTACTTCGAGTTGACGAGTTTGCAAATAAAAAATGTCTTATTGTCAGCCGTCTTTATTTCGTACAACAGTTTTGTTCGATGGCTTTGCGATGTCACCTCCAACGGACCATGCAAATCCTTGCACCAGAGTAGATCTTCCATCCTTGGCTTCTAAATTGCCTAGTTTTCTTCTGTGAGGATGATTATACGAGTGTTTATCTACTCCGTAGACATGTTTATTAAAACCTCCAAAGCACTGATACCAATTGTTGGGTATTAGACCAGAACGAATATCGCTCTGATACCAATTATTGAACGCGGTGTGACCCGAACCGGAGTTGGCCCATGTCACGACCCGCACCCTAGAGTAAGGGCACGAGAAGTGGGTACGTCCAGCCTACGCCGTAGTGTCGACGGTAGAACGCTGTCCTAGGTCAATCATCTAACAATATAAAGTACCTGTACAGTTTATACTCTCCGAATGGAGGTGACATAACAATATACATCTCAATCACATCTAGGGTAGAAGAATGAAAGATAGACAGATAGACAGTAACTCAAAGAGAACAGTAGAATAGATAAAATAAGTCCAAGTGTCTAGGATAACATAACATCAGAATATCAACTCATAATACAATAAGTCTAAAGTCTATACATCTCAAAATACAACTCAGAATGTGAGACAAAATGATAATATAGAAAAGACTGTCTAGCTAAACTAACCTAGACTACTGGGCAACATCCTCAGCTGCAGGTGGATCCTGCTGAGGGTCCACAACATGTATCATCTAGTTCTGCTCCATAATAGGTAGACACCAGGGCCTCATCCTCATCCTCTGTAATATTTTCAACAGGTCCAGTCAGGACAGGAACGAGCACAATACATCTCACACAGTTTATAACAGGTTAGAAAATACGATACAGGCAATAGAGTAAGATACAGAAAATGCTGAAAGGAAATATACGCTGTAAAAGAGATAGCTGTAATGAAATATCTACTGTATATAGAGAACTATAAGTGACTAGTGATGTAGAGTACAAGATAGGCATGTGAATGGCTAGAATTTATACTTGATTACACTACTGAGTTTGCACATGATTACACTACTTTGGAATTATTCACATGACCACTTCTACTCTCCCGTTACCCCAATCAATACACAAGGATCGAGACAAGTTACGTTATTATACATGATATCACATGGGGCCCATGAAAGGGTGCACATGATAGTATATATGAGGGCTCTGTGAACATGAGAGTACATGATCACATGAGTGCACATGCACGATGGAAGCATAGGTGTACATGATGAAAGTGAAACACACGTAGCATGAAGTACCCGATGCTCCCGAGGGGGATAACATCTCATGTAAAGATCCATATAGTACCAATCCGTGTTACCAACGTGACAGCATCAAGTAAAGTAATCTAGAGCGAGAAGTAAAGCCTGAACAAGTATGAAACGGTCAGAGAATGTACTCGCCTGATAACTGAATGTCTGAAGAGGGTATACTGTCTGAGGAGAGGTGTATGGCTCCTAATCAGAACAATACAAGTCACAATGTATCCACAATGGTAAAAATAAAGTATACAATGCATACTACATGATTCTAGGTCAATCTGGTCAAAAGTCAACTCTTGGTCAACTCAATAGTCAAACTAGGTCACTGGAAGTCATACTAAGTCACAGGGAATCAAACTAAGTCAATTAGAATCAAACAAGTCAAACAAGTCAAGGTTAGTCAAATCTAGGTTAAAATTAACTCCTGGTCAACATTCTAATCAAACTAGTCAAATACTAGTCAAATGATCAATCTGGGTCAAGTCTAAGTCAAACTTAGACCAACTAAGGTATTGGTCAAACAAAGACTAGTCAGCAAGGTAATTAGGTCAAACATGGTCAGACTAGTTAAACTAGTCATTTTTGGTTAGTCCTAGTCAATTCTAGGTCAATTAGGTCAAGGTTTGACCTATAGTTGACTTTGGTCAACAATGGTCAACATTTGGTCAACCTAGGTCTAGTAGGCCTATCAGTCTATCCTAACTCATTGGCCATAGGCCATAGGCTAATGACTTAGGTTTCCATAGGATAATGGTTATAGGTTTTCATCTCTATAATATACATATATATACACTCATATGTACATGACCTTATATATATATATATACATACAAGAACCACATAGGCCTATAGCCTATGTAATTCCCATACTCCCTAAGTATCTATGTATAGACACAATATAAACTAATACAATATATATATATATATATATATATAATACCCAATATATATATAGTACCCACATATATACCTAATATATATACATATATAGATAGCTATAATATATACATATATATACATTCCATATATATATAAATATATATAACCCATATATACCCTTAACTATATATACCAATATATATAACTATTTACAATATAACATATATATATATATATATATATATATATATATATATATATATATATATATATATATATATATATATACAGAGGGAATTAGAGAGAGATGTGAGAGAGAGAAATAGAGAACAGTGAAAGAGAGAGAGAGAGAGAGTGAATTAGAAAGAGGACAGTGAAAGAGAGGGAGAGACACACACAGGAAATGGGGGAATGGGGTGTTCCAGAATTCCTGGAACAGGAATCATTCCCCAACCACTACACAGTTACACACACATACATAAACACACCTACAATACACATACATGTATATACACATGTATATACATGTATACAACCTAAAAACTCACCCACCCACACACATACATATATACTACCTATATATATACTAAAAATATACAATTACATGTACTAATCATATCAAAAATAGATTTGAAACTCACTTTTAGAAAACTGGAAATACAAACAAAATTAGGAAAATGGGGACTGTGTATAAGTAAATAGATAAACTCGATTTCCGATTTCGTGTCCAAAACCCCACTAAGGTTCCAATCTAGTGGTTGGTAAGTGATGCCCCAAGGGTGTACGTGTCGTGTGTGTCAATGGGGGTTCACCACGACACGACACGGCGTGTCCAGAGGTCAACAAACGCAATCGGGTAAGCACAGACACTGTGCAGTATCACATCATCGTGCACGTGTTCACGTGTCTCGTGCTCACGACACAGGACACGTGAAGTGTCGTGCTCGTGTCCCTTGGTTCGCCTAGGGTCAGGCTACACACCTAGGACCCTGACACGCACCCACGTGTCACCGTGTCCAAATGGGAAGCCCGTATCAGTCACCAAAAATATGACTGATACGCGTGTTTGGCACCGCATCGTGCACGTGTTCACGCGCCTCGTGGACACGACACGAGCCACGTGGGGCCTCGTGGTCATGCCCACGTGTAGCCCACGTGTAGGGCTACACACTCGTGTAAACATGAGGTGTCCAAGTGTCGTGTCCGTGCGACACGACACGCGCGAAGTTGGCCCCCGCGCGCGTGTGCACTGTCAGTGCACGACCAGTGCACGTGTCCTCGTGTCCTCTATACGACACGAGGTGTCCTAAAATTTTGGGGGCGTGTGCGCAGACACTGCCCCCTCGTGTCTACCAATTTTCTCGTGTCCTAGTGCCCTGTGCAGTACGCACGAAGGGTGTGGTAGCAGGGCACTGTGCGCGAGCCTCGTGCAGTGAGTTCGTGTCCGTTTTGGACACGGACACGACTCGAAAATGTGTCCAATAAGTTAGGGTTGTGACCTAGAAGTCTAGGGCTACCAGAAAATATAATTTGTTTTATATTCTAATAAAAACGGATCCTTTGTGGCATTTCATCAAACAAGGTTTCCTAGTCTAGGATACGTGTCCGATACGGACACCAAACCAATCCTATTTTTCACCAAACTTGACCTACAGTTCCCTAGTACCTAGATGCATGCAAATATGAAGAGAAAATACAATATTAACATGGTTTGAGAGTATTTACCTATTTGTGTGAAAACTCAAGAAAACACCAAGTAGGGGGGTGTCCTCTTCTCTTGGTGATGCCCAAAGCCCCTCAAATCCTCAATAGCAGGCCCTAACTAGTACCCTCTAGTGTAGGGGAGTCCAATGCAAGAAACTAGAGTGAATTTGGATCAAAATTGATCAAGTTATCAAAGTTTGAAGAAATGGGATTTTTCTAGGTTAAAATTCATGTAAAAATGTTCATGAATCATGTGAGGGGTTAATATAGGATGGTGTAGTGGTAGGGGGGTACCCCATGGCCGGCCATAGCAAGGGGGGTGTCCTTGGCCTTTCTTCTAGGTTAAGGCAAGGACTTTAGGTAAAGGGTTGAGATATTTTGAGTAATTCATGGAAAATATCATATGTATAATATCTAGATATTTATCCTACTTTAACCCATGACTAATATCTATCCCCTTATCATTCTAGGTTAGTAGCTAACCTCTAGATTAGTGCTAAACTAGGTTAGGGACTAACATGACACTAATCAATAATTAAATAATAATAAAAACACATAATTTCAAATAATTTCAAATAATTTCTAGAAATTTACCAAAATACCCTTTTTGGCCAAAATCACTAATTTGATGTTCTAAGCCTATGGCTAAGCTCACATGATCATGGCAACTCCTAGTTTAAGGAATAGCTAGGGTTTACACTAAGGTTTTACTAGTAAAGTCACAAAGTCATAAGTCGTGACTTAGAAATAGTTTAACTTAACTAAAATCACCCAAAAATCATATTATGCCCTAAACACCATTAATAAATAATAAAAATAATAATTTTTCAAAAATCCCCAATTTCAGAAAACTGGGTGTTACAGCCCATGAGGTACGATATTAAATTGGGTCATATGCCTTAAAAAAGAATTCTCATATATGACATGAACCAATCCCAATTATCTACACCACATGCCAACTCCTAACAAATGTGAGACTAAATTACCAACTCCATTGTCACCTCCATTTGAGGGCTCAACCAGAAACGAGATACAACCCAACACCAATGTCCGATTTACTTTGTCCTCTAAAATGCTCTCTTTTCAAACATTGGCCTTACACCTGTTGTTCGGCAAATCAATTTGAAGAGGGATACCAACCAGATAGCAACTTCATGGGTCGGTAGAAATGGAACGCTATGGGATACTCTAGAGGAGGAAGCCTCTACCGAACTATAGTAGTGTGTTTGACAATGCCTCTACCGATAATAAATCCTGCACCACAGATGAAGTAGCATAGGTGGTTGTGGAACTGACGTCTATGGATGCTCTAGAGGAGGAAGCCTCTACCAAACTCAAGTAGCTCTTGTGGTTGCCGAGGAGAGGTATAAGATTCTGATTGGATGGAGGAAGATCAGTGGATCGAACCACGGAAACGTATTATTCCTTCTATTTATTTGGTGGAAGTTGGGGGCAGTGGCCCAACATGCATGCAATGTAGCATGCCAAAAAGCAAAAGAGGCCGCATGCCAAAAAGCAAAAGAGGCCGGTTGCTTGGACATATAGCGAGTCTAGTAAAAGCCGATCACATGTGGATTCCATTGCTAGGCCTCCACCACCTACTCCTCCTCCTTCACCGATAATGACGATACCATCCAATGAAGACATGAATTTTCATTTAGAGTATAGAGATCACTTGCCGCGGGATCTACAATCATATGTTACTCGATTATGTCCATTTCTAATAGGGTGTTCTTCTAGAGTAACATAAACTGGTGTTGTTTAAGAAATACTCAACACAACAGCATGGAACACATTCTTCACAGTACTTTCAGCTAATATTAATCTGTCGAAAGTTGATGCGATGTCAGCGACTGCGGGGAGATTTGGAGCCCTGTTCTCGACAGACTGGAGGGATGATCATACAGCAGGAGTATACACCGACAGCTTGCTTTGATGCGAACACTTATATGTAATCCAGGGTCGATCGACATTGTGACATATTTTGAGCGACGCATACTCCATTTGATATATAAGACGATCACCGTTTAGTAACTTTTCTTGGATTTTTAGTCTGTGTTGGCATTTGCCTCTAGATTTTGTAAATCACTACTGACCTCGTGGTGATATAATAACCGAGAAGTGTGCCAAAGATCAGTTCCACAGGGAGAAAAGAAGTACATGGGGAGTTGGACTAGTTTACATGTAATAGGTCAAGCACAGCTAAACCCTTGTTAATTTTGACATTAGGATAGTTTTTGGACATTTTTTTGTTGGTGTTTTCGTCTTTGGACTAGAAAAGATAGTTCCACATTGGCTACACCAAATAGTAAGTATCTCAATATAATGTATTGCTTGTGTTAAGGTGTGCACATGAGGTGTGGTAGGACACAAGTGTGTGCCATATGGGAGTATTTTTCTAGAAGGAAAAAGATTAATTCCAACAAGGATGCAAGTTGATTTTTGTTGTGCGGACTCGGACTCGGAGACGGACTCCAGGATGTCTCGTGCATGCACGGGAGTGTTTGGTGGGTAGGCGTGGACTGACACACTTCTATGCTTATTGTGAGATGATCTAAAATATCAAACTCTATTTTTGAATATTGGTATTTTAGTCCCACATCCGATAGGAGAAGAGGTGAAGTCTCACTCCACTCTATAAATAGAACCCCTTGGCCTCCTTTGAAAGATGCACCAAAGAAGAGAGTTAAGGGAGTCCGTAAAGTTCAGGAAGCCCATTCAAGTCTCAAAAATTGACTGACAAGCATTCCAGAAATTCTCTAAGAACTTGTTGGTTCCTGAAAGCGGATCGTATATAGGTGAATCTTGCTTTGAACAACGGTGATCTGATCACCCCAGCAAAGCTACCTTTCACTTTCTTCTTTCCTTCTCTTCTTCTCTGATCTAATCAGAAACTTCTTGTAGGATTTCGTCGCTACTGTTGCTAGCAACTCGATTTGTACCTTCCTAAAAGAAGCTCTACATTTGTTTGTTGTTGTAATGAAATCTCTTTAGATTTTCGTTACCCAGAGTCCTCCAAGAATCTCTGTAGTGCACCTTCTTTGAAGTGTTGCTACGAAACGTTGTTGCTATTTTGACAACTGTTTCGATTCTCTGTTTTTCATCGAAAATTACGTCTCGGGAATAACAACCTCAAAACAAGATTTATATTCGATGGAAAACAACCGTGCAAACCTTCTCGACACAAGTTTTAATAAACTTGAGAAGTTTGACAGGGAGCATTACAACGTCTGGAAGAGAAAGGTCAGCCTTAATCTTCAACTCGTGAGCGTTGACTTCGTGTTGACATATCCTGAGCCTTTAAGTCCAGAAGGTAAAAATGCTCGAAGGGTCGCTAAGGCCACTGCTCTATAATCCAAGTGGAGGAGAGATAACAACCTTTGTTAGTTGCTTATCTTAAAATCTATGGAAGATTCTCTGGCAGAGTCATATTCCAAGAAGGTGAAGGCCAAAGAGATCTGGGATTCTTTGGGTAAGCTATATGAAGATGATGAGAACAGGTCCAAAATCTTCATCGTGGTGAAGTACCACAAGTGGCTCTTCGAAGACGAGATGGTGATGCTACCTCAAGTGAAGGAATTCATGAAGTTGTGCCAGAAGTTGGATGACGAAAAGATGCCCCTCGTCGACAAGTTTGTCGTTGGAGGGATAGTCTTGAAACTTTCTGCTGTTTGGAACAACTTCTATGCTAGAATGCATCGGAAGAAGCTGGACATTAGCTTGGAAGATCTTCTACAAGATATTCACGTTGAGGACGAAATGCGATCTCAACAGAAGATGGACTCTCTGTCCAAACAACTGGCTAAGACCAACTTAGTGCAGACAAGAGAGTTCAAGGGGAAGCAGGTGGCTTCTCATCACAAGAAGAAGGACTCCACTAATCTGAAAGTGAAGGGTCCTTCGTTCAAGCAACAGAAGTCCAAGTCCCACGTGACTTGCTTCAACTGTGGCAAGAAGGGCCACTATAAGAGTGAATGCAAATCCAAGTCCAAACAAAAATAGCAGGTATGGCTAAACTTGGTTATTTTGATTACTTAACTTGGTTGCTATTATTGCACAGGTTGAGTTATCTAGCGTGGTAGCTGACTAGTGGTCTGACAATAGTGCATTTGACCACGTGGACTCTCGAAGGAGCTATTCCCCAAGGATGAGCCATGTTATGACGAAGGTCTCGATGGCGAACATGTACCTAACAGAATATCTGAAGATCGAGATAGTGGTTATGAAACACCGACAAGGACACTGGAATGCGTGTTACACGTACCAGAGATTTTCAAAGATCTGATCTCAGGAAGTCTGTTATCTGATACAGACTTGAAAGATGGACATTCGTACTAGCCAAATGGTAATTTCTTGGCAAGGAATAGGCTTTGAAAAGATGTTCGATGCTGAAGGGATGTTCAAACTTCTGCTAATGACGATGAAGTTACTTCATTGAATGGATTGAGAGTTGTTCTATGATAGAAGTAGACTCAAGCTGTGCTACCGGGACCTTATCTTCAGAATGTGGGGGTAAGGAGGTGGAGGAATTTAAGGTCTGTGCAGATACAAGACTATTGGGAAGCTGCTCAGATGAATGAACTAAAGCACTGATCATCTGGAGTTAGTACACTCAGATATCTGTGACTTTTATCAATTCTCCACAGAGGCCGGTTCGAAGTATTTTTTGAAGTGCACGCTCTCATGATTTTTCAAGTAGAAGGATGCAGCATTCGAGTAGTTCAGAGACTTCAGGACTGAAGCTAAACTTAAACCGATCTATAACTACTCAGAAGTGATCGAGATATAGAGTATAGGTCTCATGAATTCACATCGTTCTGCAGAAAACATGGAATTGTTAATGAGACGACTGCTCCGTACTCCCCTCAATCAAATGGTGTTACAGGAAGAAAGAACAGAACGTTAACAGAGATGCTGAACTCAATGTTGTTGACTGCAGGTCTTCTAAATTGCTTTTGGGGTGAAGCAGTGCTTACTGCTACTCTCATTCTGTATAGAGTGCCGTATGCAACTTCCGATGTCACTTCTCATGAACTCTGGTTCAAGATCAGACCCAACTTGAATGTTATTCGAGTGTGGGGGTGTCTGGAGTATGTGAAGCTTCCGGATTTGAAGATTCATAAGCTAGGTAAAAGGACTATGAAGACAATCTTCCTGGGTTATGCCAATAAGAGTGATGCTCGAAGGTTCCTTGATATTGAATCTAATCATATCATTGAGTCTTGCGATGCAGAATTCTTTGAAGATAAATTTACAAGGCACAAGAATATTATTTTTGCGGATATTTCGGAGAACAGTGTGAATGCACAGGAGGCTGAAGCTCCTTATCGCGATGTAGTCCAAGAAATTGTGTTGCAAGAACAACTATTGAACCAGAACTCATAGAACCTGTGTCTAAACAAATGAGGAGACAGAAGGACTTCGAAGAGGATTTTGTCACCTATCATGTAGAAGAAGATCCGCTTACCTATTATGAGGTTATAAAGACCAGAGATGTTGTCCTCTGGAAAGAAGCTACTAATGATGAGTATGACTCGATAACCTCCAACAACACGTGGGTGTTGGTCGATCTGCCTGAAGGAGCAAAACCAATCGGATGTAAATGGATCTTCAAGAAGAAGATAAAATCGATGGAACTTTTGATCAGTTCAAAGCTAGGTTGGTAGCCAAGGGGTTTTTTCAGAAGCAGGGAATTAATTACTTTGACACTTATGCTCTAGTACATGGATGACGACCATCAGGATGTTGATTGCTCTAAGTACAATTCATAAGCTAATTATTCATCAGATGGATGTTAAAACTGCTTTCCTGAATGGTGAGTTGACTGAAAAGATTTACATGCAACAACCATAAGGATTCATCGTCAAGGGCCTCGAAGACAAAGTCTGTAAGTCGATAAAATCTCTGTATCGTCTGAAGCAAGCTCCCAAGATGTGGCATGAGAAGTTTGATAAAGTCATAAGATCAAACGGCTACAGGGTCAGCAAGACGGACAAATGTGTATACATAAAGTTCGCTAACGGGAGAGGATTTGTTGTTTGTCTGTACGTGGATGACATGCTGATCTTGGGTACAGATCTAGCAAGTGTTACTACGACAAAGAAGCTCCTCTCGTCTAAGTTCAGCATAAAGGACCTAGGGGAAGCTGATGTTATCCTAGGGATAAAGATCATCCGGACGAAAACTGAAGTAACATTGTCACAGTCTCATTATGTTGAGAAGATGATCACTCGTTACGGTTATCAGGATCTGTAATGCCCCAGTCCCAAAATACTTAGGACTAGGAATGTAGACATGCCAGCCGTATAGTATATATACGTAAGCTTTAAAATACAGTAGAACCATAACTATTCTCATCCACACAAAATAAAAAGATATCATATAATGATAAAAAATTTCTTGATACAAATATGTTGGGCAGAGACAAATCCACTACCAACAAGTAAGGAAAAATACATGGAAAATGAAATGAGTTTGACGGACGAAGCGAAGACGATCAAAGTACAATCATCCTCGAAGAGATAGTGATGATCATGGCCACGGCTAGAACACCTGCGAAAGATAAGAACACACACCTGGCGAGATAACCAGGTCCTCAAAGGGACATAACAAGACACATAATATCATGCCGATAAACTGAATAAATAAAGCTCAACAGAATACATGAGTAAAGGTTCCTAACCATTCTATGTGATATGCACTTTGAGGACAATGTTCTACACAGGGACTGTAGGCTCAGCAGAGTAAATAAAAAGTGGCAGTAAGTAGCGGTAATCCAAGTCACTATCGGCCCTGGGCAGAAGGTAGTGCTCATGAGAGTCACCCTCCGCCCAAAATGTGTGTAAAAATAAAATATAGCCCCTGCGCTAATAACTATCCCCTCCCCCCAATGATACTATACATGCGTCGTCTCTACGACACTGTTTAATCCTTTATAACTGCCAAGTCTTCTACACAATCTATTAGCAGTTATATCCTAACGCACAGCCTGTACGCACCAATGATCAGTCAGCACGCAAGTCCGCATCTATATGCGACTCACAACTCACACACAATCCGTGGCACATCGTGACAGTTATGAGATGCACTAAACATACGGTGGTCCCTTAACTCTAAGCCAATTGCATAAAGTATAATAATTTGCATCTATATATAGTTTTAAAAGAACAACATAAAGAAAAAGCATGCATGATATTGAGCAAGAAATTTAAATAGTAAAGGCAAGGTGTCTTGCCTGGGTTACCGCCTGGTATGGTGCAATAATCCGACAAGTCCTATTCGTCCAATAGCCATGGTCAATATGTGAGGGCCCGGATTTGCGAAGAAATATGAAAAATACGATTTAGTCAAGGTTGGTGATAATCGAGGAAATTTATAGAAACAATTATATATACTATTTTAAAAAAGAATATTTATAATACTGAAAATATATTTCGGTAGTTAAAATAGTTTTAGATAAATACTTGAAAATCTAAAAATCTTTTTAGGCTCATAAACTAAGTTACCAAAACAAAATTTATAAATAGAGAAACAATGTTTTATTTGTAAAAATAATTTAGATAAATATTTTGAAAATATTTAGGAAATCGATTCATTATTTGGAAACTATATTTCTTCCGGGTCAAAATATTTCTAGTACATAATAAATAATCGAGAAAAATAATGTAGGTCTAAGCCCAATTCTATATTTATACTACACATCATTTTTAGAAATATATATAGGTTTTTTTACAATTAACAATAATATTAGTAAGAATATAATAATAATAATAATAATAATAATAATAATAATAATACAGTAATAATAATTCTAATAATCAGAATAATATTAATAATAATATTAATAATAATAATAATAGTGATAATGATAGTATCATTAATGATAATACTAATAATAATAATAATACTAATAATAATTATTATTAATAATAAAACCAACTATATCAGAGAGGGCTGCTCTCTGTTTAGTAAGTGAGAGAGAGAGAGGAGTGAGGAAAAATGGGTTTCTTACCGTGGTCTTGGCCGGGCTCCGCGAGGCGGCGGCGGGCTCTGGGCGCCTGCTGGCCATAGAGGAAAAAGGCGCGGCGACACCCGACCTGGGTCGGCGGAGGAACTGGGACGGCGCGGCTGATCCGGCGGAAAGAGAAGAAGGCGCACGCTCGACGCTGTGGGCGGAGGGCGGCGGTCGGCGCCGGCGGGGTTTCGATGGGCGCACTGCTGGCATGGTGGCGGACGGAACGAGGCACGGCGGGCTCTGCAGGTGGTGGACGATCCAGTCGGCGGCCGCACCGGCACGGGGAGGGTGTCACGACCCGCACCCGCTTTTCGGATACGAGACGTGTCCAAGCCAGCCTACGCCGCAGTGTTGACGGTAGAACGCTGTCAAGTCCGCAAGAAATAAATGCTCAAACTATAACATTTGCTGCTCATTCACATTTCTAGATTTGTTACAACATTTACAACATTTATAATTAAAGAAAATACAAGATTTTATAATAAATGAAATTGATACATCTGCTATTTATTTCTAGGTTGACCTCAGCATACCCAAGCTTTTCCAATGCTAAGAGTGATCGCGGCTAAACCTGAAAAATGTTGGTTTTCAGTCAGGAATGGAACAAGTACACAAACCGACGGTAATACGAAAACACAATAGAATTAACAAGACATAAAAATGACATATGAGATATGAAAACTGGAAGATAACTGATGACATAGCACGATAGAGAAGTAAAGAAAAAATAAAAAGACATCTACCTATGTGGTGTGAAATATCTGTTTCGACATGTGAATGGCTAGGGGGTAAATCCGGCATACTGCACGTGTCGTGTGCAGCTGCTATCATACAAGAATAGATATTTTGGGGATATTTCTGGGTTGTCCACATGTTTACTAAGATATTTTCCCTCCCGACTACTCCGTGTGACGAGCGTGTCAACAAGCAGCAAGATATATATATATATAAACATGAAATGAGAAGACTACTATGAATCGAAAGCAATCAGAAAATGCACTTGCCTGAGGTCCTTAGCTGGTGAAACCAATAATACCATACCACTCAATGAGCCACAATCAGTCAACACATACAGAAGTCTCCAGATGCTGAAATAAAAAGTACCAACATTTTCAGAATAGTCAAATTAGCTAGGATTGCCTGTCCTTAAGTCCAATTCTGGACACAGGGGCAAAACGGTAATTTCGGGCAAAAACGATATCCGCCGTTGGACCCACTTTGTACCGAAAAGCATGCCAGAGTCAACGGTCTCTAAAGTTGTCAAACTATATGTCAACATGTCCATTTTTTGATATGAACCCATCCGTATGCTCAAAGTTGGATTTCGGCGGGCCGTGCACAAAATTGCCCGTTGAGTCGGACCGTGGGGCCCACAAAACGGCGTTCCGATTCAACTGTCTCAGAATTGGACCAAACTTGGCATACAGGACCAGAAAAATGATACGGTCCTGTTGGCGCAAGTTTTGTCTCGATCTGACGAGCGTGCACAAAGTAATTGGGGAATTTGCACAGAGGCGGATACGGTAAATTTTGACGGATACGCATCAAATTTGTCGCGCACACGCGACCAATTTGAATTCCGTCAAAGCCCACACGACCACGAAGCCATTATGCACCTTTCGATGCTTTCGGTTCGCGATCACGTCGCCCGGATTGGCGGGACGCACGTCGTGTGGATGAGTTTTATTGAAATTTTAATGTTTCGAAAATAGGTTTTTCCGATTTTTTAAGAATGGTTTAAACTGTACATGGTTTATGAAATTCAGAACTACGAAATTGTTTTTGATCCTCTATATGTTGACTAAAAACGTGTTCAATTAGAATTTCTAATATGACATTAGATAGATCGGAAACGACCTCCAAATATGGATGATTGTACTGCTATATGCTCTGTTTTCGAGCAGGTTTTCCTCTATGTTCACGATGATTTCTCGTCGAATACCACTAAGTTCAATAAGAACTAACTGACGGGGATCCTAGATGGTCATATGGGCATACCATAGGATTTTACGGAACCGAAATCCGTTGAATATATGGAGAGAAATCTGACGATGAAGAACGTACCTTGCTCTCAACTGTTCAGTGCTATCCCGCATGTGCGCGCGCGTGCGGCCTGTTGCGGCGGTGGTTCGGCCGCACGTGGTGGCGGCGACGGCGGCGAACGGCCGCCCAGGGTTGGGGTGGCGCTGGGGTTCGCTAGGGTTTGCGTTTCTATCGGTTATACTCGATATGTATATATACTGCTACAATATCGAAGTTAACATCCGAGCGGTTGGGGGAGTTTTAGGCTCGGGTTATGCTGAGTTCGGGAACGACTTTGGGGCCGGCTGTTTGCTGCTTGGACTGGGCTAGGTTCGGGAAATTATGGGTGTTGGCCTGGGTTCTGCTCTCGGCTCTCTCTCTCTCTCTACTTATACATTGTTCGCTCGGCCAGTTTGTGTTGAGCTCGGCTGTTGGGGAGTTCGGTCTGGGGAGTTCATGTCTGGGGGTTCGAGTGGGCCTGTGCTATATGCGGTTTGGGTTTGCTTGTTAGTTGGTCCACAGTGCTACCATATTCTTTAGCCTACTATATATTTATATATCTATTTATATCTCTATATATAATACATATTGCTATTGAATATATTTCTATATATATGTATATCTTATTTACTCATGAATATAATTTATATATATATGTCCATATATGCACATGTATAACTTATAGATATAATACTCTAAATCCCATTCATTTAATCTTATCTATTTTCAGTCTAGGGCCTTATATATATATATATATATATATATATATATATATATATATATATATATATATATATATATATATATATATATATATATATATATGAATATACATTCATTTGACAATTATAGCATAACCAATAATAATGTTATTATTATATAATAATAACATCAATAAAATAATAATAATAATAACAAAATTTAATAAAATAATGATGGTGTATATATACCTTTATGTGTCGTCTAGAAATCCTAAGATGCACAAGGATCTATTTTATATACAATTATTATTGAATATCAATTAATAATAACATTTATAATATTTAATTAAAATACTTAGAAAATATTTATTAGATCAGTAAAGCGGAATACGACACCATCATGTCCAAAATACATCAACACGAACGTTATTGGACGTCCCGCATGACTACATGGGCATGGGCTTGGTACGGGTCTAGTCCGGGCTGGTTTGGTACAACCGGGTCTCCTAATGTCAAATAATATTAAATATAAATAATTAAAATATTTATAATGGTCATGTCACAACTTAGCCTGGTTTTCCTAGTTAGGGCATCACTATGGCTTGGCCTTCCTTGGCATGGCTAATACACTAGTCAAAGCACGTCACTGCACTATCCGTGCCATGATTTCTAATCACTTTGTACTCAATTCCTAACAATGACTAAAATCATCTACCGTAATAATAAACTAAATAATTATTTATAATAATCTAAAATCACCATTTAAATAAAATAAATAAAATAAAAATATTTTAAAATTTCCGGAAAGGGGAGCTACAAATCTACCCACCTTAAAAATAATTTCGTCCTCGAAATTTTAACTCATAAACATGCCAAAAATTCAAACGTAAAAGAATAAATCCACTATTACCATAATATCCTCGAATTTTAATTTCTCAGAACTATTTATATCCTCCTCCTAGCCATTTCGTAATTCCAAATACTGGAGGACTTCTACCCACCTTTGGTCACACTACTCCTCAAAACTAAAATCTTAAAATCTTCTAACTGGTTGCTAACAATCCTAGCAACAGATATTTACTGCATGTGGCATCTATAATCCTCTCCTATCTATTAAGCAACCCAAAATTTAACAATCAATAAATTTACACAAGTGTCTAAGAAATATTGATAAACTCCAACGAGCATGACCATTCGTTACTCTGAAATAGGAAGGACGAGAAGATAAGGAAGAATAATCGAGAGCAAATATGAAGTTTCAAGAGCGGTGGAGTGTACCCAATGACACAGATGGAAAGAGGGTTTATGAATCATTGACTTATTTGCTAGATTGGGCTACTCTAGTCTAGTCACTTACCAATTCAACCCTTCGTTTCTTGGAGGGTCTTACAATCCATGCAATAAGAAAATTCTGTTCCCGAAATTCTGAACAAGGTTCCACAATAGAACAGAATTTGGAAAATCAAGGTTGTGATATATTTTGTGGTTATTTAACAACACGAGAAAGGGATACGAATACAATACAGGGTCGTATCGCGACGTCCAGATAGATGAAATAATAGTTACGAATGACATCACATTCTAAGAGGTAGAGACTACATCATGGGTATAGGGACCTATTTTAATTAGTTTGGTTCTATAGCCCAAGAGATGGTGGTATACATGGATGGATTTTAGTGGGTCTTAATGGGGTCCCTAATTAGACATCACATGTTGATTGGATGAACCTTGGATTTCAATCTATATGGACTAGACAAGATCTCAATGATAAAACTATTCCTACTGGATTAGGGTATCCTAGAATAGGTTTTTACCCAAGGGATTGAGCTAGTTGCTAGTCAGGTTGGTTAGCTAGGTCCCTAAAGCTCAAAATGTGACTTCAGTGACTATGTGTTTAAGGAGCACATGGATCTCAATTGGGTGGCACACTAGTGGCATGTGCATAGTGGGCTCCGAGTAGATCACAACCATATATTGGGTCGAAGGAATTAATTCGAAGTTGAGGCTCTAATGGAAGTCGGGAAATGTACCGGCATTATGGTAAGGGTTATAGCTAATCCTTTTGTCCTGAAAGTCGTACCAAAAAAATAGAGTACAAGGGGACGGGTTTGAGTGGGACATGATATACCTAGATGAAAGTGGACTCGTCTAAACCTTGCATATAAAATTTGTTGAAAGGTAACAGCTAGTCTCGTGCTCCGAATATTAATGACACGGCCGGGGACACAAAACGATCTAAATGGAAAGTGGGAGTCCATGGGGCTCTGTAGGTGGTGGGCGATCTAGTCGGCGGCCGTACCGGCACGGGGAGGGTTCGACCCGGAGTTGGCTGGCAGATGAGGGGAACGGCGCAGAGGCACGACGAGGTGGCTCGACAACAAGGAGGTAGGTGTGGTTTATTGATTTAGATTTCGGTTGCGGGTGGCTATGGGGGCGGTCACTGCCGGAGTTAGGGTTTGGTGGCAACGAGAAATTGGGTGGCAGGGAGAATTGTGGAGGTCGGAGGCTTATGGATGCAACGGTTGATGAGGATGTTGGTGGTGGAGACGTGGCCGTGGCGGTTCAAGTGGTGGTGGATCTTGTTGTTTCGACTAATAAAATAAGGGGTCGAGGTCAAGGCAGCCACGGGTGGCGGCTCACCGAAGAGGGTGGTGTTGTGGCTGCTACGGTAGGTGATGGCACAGGGAGAAGCGAGGAGGTCGGGACGACTGTAGCAGTAGGGGTCGGGTGGCACCACTGGCCATAGACGGTGGCCAGGCCAGATTAGAATTAGAGTTAGGGTTATGTTGTGTCGGATTTGTCAACATGGCGAGGAGAATTTGGGCTTCGTATCTGGGATGTGGACACAGGGATGACGATGTATTTGTGCGATGTATTAGTGGAAGAAAAAGATGGACACGGACACGGACATGGTGCACGGCACGATGGAAATTTAGGAATTGTGGTTGTGTGTAGAGAATTATGGAGGAGTACCTCTCCTTTTTTAGGAGGTGGAAATTCCCATTAGGATAGGGATTGGGATTTAATTAAATCCTCAATAGATAATAAAATCAAATCTAAATTAAATTCCAATTTAAACTTAGATAATCTAAACTCAAATTAAATATAAATTTTACCTTTAAACTTTTTAAATTAAAACCATAAAAATCAAATCAAGATTTAAAATGGCCATAAAAATTTTTAAATATATTTTCCAAAAATACCAATAATAATAATTTCGAAAATAATAAATATTTTTAAATATCTTTTTGAATAATAAAATATTAATATCAATAAATTCAATAAATGGAATTATATATATGAATTTTAAATTTATGTACCTCGTATGAAATGAATATTTGCATATATCTCGTTTTCAAAATTATCATTTATAAAACCTTTCATAATGTAAAATAAAGAGTTGGAAATTCCAATATGACATATTTTACAACTTATAAATAATCGAAAATATTTATTATTTATTATTTGAAAAATCAAGCTTCTAAAATGTTTTACAAAAATATGTACCTCGCACATATTCGCACTCGACGAACAATTTACGAATTATGCCGCTTGCGCACAACGTACAATACGACTATGCGACGTACAATACAAAAATTTTAAATCAGCACCAAAATTGATAAAAAAAATATAGTAAAAATTTAGGGGTTTTACAGGATCTTCCAGGGATCGATACGCCGTACAGGTGCGATCAGAACCTGAAGCCTAATTTAGGGGAAAGCGTCAGGCAGCTGGAGTATAAAAGCGTAATCGGAAGTTTGATGTATGCTACTACTGTCACAAGGCCTGACATAGCTTTTGTCATAGGAATGTTGAGTCGTTTCACGAGCAACCCAGGCATTGAGCACTGGAAAGCTGTGAAATGGGTTATGAGATATCTCAAGAAGACTCAGACATATGCATTGCACTACAGCGAAGATCCGCCGGTAGTGGAAGGCTTCAGTGATGCCAGCTGGTGCTCAGAAATGGAGAGCGAGAGATCCACATGTGGATACATTTTCACAATGGGTGGAACTGCTATATCGTGGAAATCGAAGAAGCAGGCTATGCTCTCGCGGCCATCCATGGAATCTGAGTTCTTTGCACTTGATACCGCATCGGAGGAAGCAGAATGGCTTCGGGAGCTCATGCATGATCTTCCAGTGGTTAGGGCACAAATACCGGCAATACCGATATATTGTGACAACCAGGCGACTGCGGCAATACCGATATCTGAGTTCTACTTTGTTGGTTTCAAAGAAGTTTGATAGTTTTAGGAAATATTCATATATATCTACGGAAAGTTCATGCACCTAAACATCACACATTGTGAGTCTCATGCAATACATGCTATTTTTCTATCTAATTAGTCCATTCTAGTTATACCTATTTATCAAGTTGTAACTATTCCACATAATGTACAGCGATAGTGCGAACCACTCATGTCGATAGTTTGTTTACAAGACTGAAGGTACATTAAAGGATAATTGAGATATTAGAGGAGACTAAAAAGATTAATTATTATAAATATATTATTAATAAATAACAAAAAATAAAGTTAATACTTTTAATATAAATATTTAAATACATAGTCATTATACGAGACCCTTTGTTTTGGGAAATAAAAATGTTTAGTACAAGGGAAGGCATCTCCAGTAGATTATGGTATAAGAAGAAATGATCGAATAAACATTTAAATACATAGTTATTATATGAGAACATTTATTTTTGGTGAAACAAAATTGTTTAGTACAAGTGAAGCACCTCCAGATTATAGGATAATAAGAGATGATCAAATAAATAACATATCATCCATTGACTTATATAAGAGGCATATAGAACATTCAGACGACAAAGAAATCCTCCAAACATTCAAGGTGATTTTGAAACTTGTGCAATGATAATAATTAAATTAATATATTGTTATTTCTCGAAAATTAATGTCGTTGTAGAATTGCCCCAACCAAGAATAACGGCTAAAGTTATTTTTTTAATGTTAGAGAGAATTCAAAGAATTCAAGGATTAGTAAGAGGTGGGATAAACTTCAAATCAGTCAAGAAATGTATGTATACTAAATTACCTGTTATATGCAACTCAATAACTTCCAAACGAACACGATATAGAGTCTAGGAACTGGAAAATATATAATATGTGTTGGTTAGTGAATTTTTAGGCCATTATGACTAATCGATAGCATGTTTTTTGATGTATTAAGTAGATAACTCATTTCAAAAAAAAAAAAAAAAAGTAGATAACTGAATTCCATTATTTACAAACATGTGTTATATTTACTGTGGCATACTAAGATCTGAGTCTTCACGTACAATATGGTTATTTTTAATTCTAAAAGTCGATATTTGTGCTTAGTGGGCCATATCACTTGGTTATGTTTCATAGAAGAGTTTGTTTTGACCGTGACAATTCAATTCAATCACATTAATAGTTATATTTGTGTGCAATTCACATGTCTATCAAGGAAAGGTACATAGTTGAATAAGTTGGTCAAATTGAAACGTATTCCAAAGAAGACATTTTTTCATAGTCCCTTTGCTGAGTCTGCATATCTATCTATACATACTGTTGCAATAGTATTGCTAAGAAGAACTATCATGAATCTAATATATTGTTGAGTAGAGCTCTATTGTTTCAGTTGCTAATTCATAATTATTCATATATACTGCTATCCAACTTATATATAGTAGAGTTTGTGAAGTTCTAGTAATATGTATCTTTGTTTCTGCAGGTAATTTAATATTTAGTATAGTTTCTATAGAATAAAATGTACATATTAGTGCAATATGTAATTGTTGAGCTATGTTACTGCAATGTGTAATGTGATATTGTTGGTATATTTAGTACGGGAATATGTTATTTTTAGTATGGGAATATCCTGAGGACATATTTGGTGTTGGTATATTTAGTATGGAGAATATGTTATATTTAGTATGGGAATATCCTGAGGACATATTTGGGATGCCAGAATATGCCACAGGATATTTCATTGGATATTCCATCATGTAATGGCTATATAAAGTCTATGAGACTCAATCAATAAAATTACTCAATTACAACATGGTATCAGAGCCACAAAAAATCCTAGCCGTCAACCCCTCCCCAAAATCCTAACCATAGCGGTCAACAACGCCGCCACCACCACCACCGACACCGACACCACTACCGACACCACCACCACTACCGTCACCACCGCCGCTGCCGTTACCACCGCCGACATCACCGCCACCTCTGCCGTCCCCACTGCCGACATCATCGCCGACATCACCGCCGACATCACCGTCACCACCGCCGACATCATCGTTCGTCACAGAAATGAGGGGACAATCCAAATATGACATCGATGGCCTAGATCTGATGGAAGAGAGACATGTTCGGATCTAGGATCGGACAACGAGGATGAGCGTGAGTCGTGGAACGGACGTGACGTGATCGGAGAGAAGAAGCATCGATGGAGGAGATCATCAAGAAGCTGGATCCTGTAGAGGTTGCGACGTTGATGAAGTTGATGAAGATGTCAGCTGGTGAGAGCACGACACGAACGTCGCTGAAGTTGGAGTTTTCCTCCATCGATCTGAAGCTTGATGGACCGACTACCTACCTAAGTTGGCCACGACGGAAAAGGAGAACCCGAGAAGAGAAGACAGAGCCGAATGAGGGCTCGACAGGATGAAGAGCACCGTCATGACCTAAGGGAGAGCCCCGGTAGTGCTTCAACTGCGGGGAGGTGGGTCATCTGAGGTATGCTTGCACCAAACCACCCAAAGGAGATTCAGGCGAAAGACATAGACAGTTTGGAGGATGTGACCGTGGTTGTAGGGGTCGACGGGGCGGTCGAGGAGGTTGTTGTGCGAACCAGCTGGTAGTAGAAGGCGAGGAGACAGCTGACGGTCCCTATACTGAGAAGGATCAGGCACTGCAGGACATGTTGGAACTAATCAGGAGGAGGCAGAGAGCGTCGAGCAATGGAGACATGAGGAGTGGGACCGGGGAGACGTCCACCTCATTCTTCGCCAGAGGCAACGCTGCCATGTATTCTCATCTGTCGGCGGAAGGCACTGACGACTCGCTCGCCCTTGCATCTATGTCTTTCCTCAGATCGTCGGATTGGATTATCGATTCATGTGCATCTCGGTACATGACAAGGAATGCTAGTGAGTTTTCTTCCAACACTC
The DNA here is from genome assembly GCA_029216955.1 of Iris pallida. Classification (NCBI taxonomy): domain Eukaryota; kingdom Viridiplantae; phylum Streptophyta; class Magnoliopsida; order Asparagales; family Iridaceae; genus Iris; species Iris pallida. The sequence continues at coordinate 6,470,445 of JANAVB010006394.1, forward strand.
ACCTAGCATCAGCGGACAGCATTCAAACAACTGATGGTACTTTCCAGCCAGTGGTCAGTAAGGGTATTGTCGATTGTACAAGTTCAGTAAAATTATCCAATGTTTTGCATGCTCCTTCTCTTTTCAGTCAGTCTTTTGTCCATTAGTTCTATAATCCTCCAATTAAAATGCACTATCTGTTTTGATATTCCTAAGGTGATCTGCCAGGAGAAAAAGGCGGGACGAAGACTTGGAACTGGCACTTGGCATAATGGACTGTGGTACCTGGATCGAGAAGGGCTGGATTCAGCATTAGTATCTATGGCAGAAAAGACAGGGATGGGAGGACTGAAGAAGATGAGTGCGGAAGATACATTGCGACTCCACCACAGGAGGTTGGGACACTCTTCATTTGGTATTTTAAGCAAATTATATCCTGCAATTTATGAAGAAGTTAATAAAAAGAAACTAGTTTGTGATGCTTGTGAGTTAGGCAAACTTACTAGGAGTTTATATGTGAGTAGCGGTCATAGGAGCTCGTCCATTTTTGATGTGGTATACTATGATGTTTGGGGGCCTTGTACTACACCTATGAATGGTTACAAATATTTTGTTACCTTCATAGATTGTTTTTCTCATACTACTTGGCTGTATTTGATGAAAAATAAGAGTGAGGTCCCCTCCTGTTTTCGAAACTTTCACAAACATGTTCAGACTCAGTACAAGACAGTGGTGAAGGTACTGAGGTCTGACAATAGAACGAAGTACACCAACAAGGCACTTGCAGAATACTTGTCCGCCCAAGGGATACGGCATCAGACCACCTGTGCATATACACCAGCACAGAATGGAGTAGAGGAAAGGAAGAACATACCCCTCCTGGAAGTGGCGAGAAGTATGATGATAGACATGAATGTCCCACAGAGTCTATGGGGATATGCCGTGTTGATAGTAGCTCAACAGATCAACATGATGCCTTCGAAGGTGTTGGGATGGAGGTTTCCATGCGAGATGCTGCAGGAAAATAATAGTGGGATGCTCCCACTAAAGGTGTTTGGCTGTGTATGCTTCGTAAAGGACAATAGACCATCGGTAAGGAAGCTTGATCCTCGAGCAATCAAGTGTATCTTTGTGGGCTACTCGGGAACTCAGAAGGGCTATGCATGCTGGAGTCCATTAGAAAAAAGAAAATTTGTAAGTATGGATGTTCACTTCAGAGAACATGAGCCATACTACAGTCAGAAGGGAAACCTAAATATCTCGTCTGATACTGCAAGTATGAGGCAAGAGGGGAGTTGTTGGAAAGCATTTCGAATGATCTCGGAGTATGGCTTGGAGGAACAAATAGGGTATAAGAAGGTGAAAATGGACATGGGGAGAAAAAAAGAGGTGTTAGGCCCACAGCTCAGGGGGAGATACTTACATACAGCAGGCGAGAGAAGTAACTTACAGGACCAGTTCCTACAGTGCCAGTGCTAAGTCCCTCGCCTGCGTCCGTCTTGACTCCTGAGACACCTACACCACCACATTCCCCTTCAGGTGATATCCTTCCTTCTCCTCCTTCCCAACCATCATCAGTATGGAGGTCCACTCGCAGCAATGCGGAAAAACCTCCTGATAGATATGGTTGGAACCTTGCTAAATTTGTCTCATATGATCATATCTCTTCTTTTCATGGAGCTTTTTGTTGACACAAAATCACAGTCAAACAAATATTGTTACAATTGACAATATGATACTTGTCATAATTCAATATGACACATCAATACTGAACTCAGTACAAGAGGGACGACGGCTCGTACCTGCAGCGTACAATATTTTGAGTCTGTATTTTATACTTTACGTGAGTCTAGCTATATGTAAACGGGGTCATACTGAGCAGTTTGAAACTTTACCTATACCTATACCATAAAACCAAAAACCCCACTAAAATCAAACTAGCCCATTAAGCCCACTGGACCAGTTATGTCTCCTGGAGACAGAGTTCGGGCCGAACTCTGCCTCCACACAGAGTTCGGGCCGAATTCTGTCCCCTAAAATCCAGGACCCTAATTTTTAGGGTTTGCTGGATGCTAGTTATCCAATGGCCAAAAATTTGAATTCTAGACCCAGAATTCTGGCTGAATTCTGCCTACCTAGAACCTTATAAATAGGCCATGAATTCTCACTTTTCAAATCATCCAATTTTCTCTTCTCTTCTCTCTAAAGCCTTATACAAGCCATACTCTTCTCATCTACTAGCCACAATCTTCCTAAGCCTCAAAGTGCTCAGTACTTTTCAGTTAGGAGTTTGTGCAACAATTCAAGAAGTCGCTTGGAAAATTCCAAGCATCGCCACTGCGATCTCTGTAAGAAGTTGACGTACTCTTCTGAAGAAAAGGCACGGGGTGTAACTACTATTTCACAAATAGTGGATTTAATCCTGAGCTAGAGTTCTCAGGCCGAAAAACCAGGTTAAAATGGCTGTGTTTGCGTATGCTTTCTCGCTCTTTATTATTTCTGTATTTACTCTGATTATTTACTGTTGGTGAAAGAGTTTAATTTTTAATTGGACATTATTGTCATAAACTCTATTCACCCCCTCTAGAGTTGCCTATTTGTTCTTCAATTGGTATTAAAGCTCTATTCTCTCAACTAGGACTAACATCCTAGAGCTGATCCATGGAAACCACACAATCCATGCTTTCCAATCACGATGAAGGGCAGTCCACTCATAGGCCTCCCCTATTTGATGGAACAAACTACACATATTGGAAAAACAAGGATGAGTTTCTATCTCAAGTCGCTAACTTTGACCTGTGGACCATTGTTACCGATGGTTACAAAAAGCCAGCCAGGATAGTTGTCAATGTGATCTCGTCGAGAAACCCAACGACAAATATTCTGACGAGGAAAAGAAACAGGCGAGTCAAGACGCAAGAGCTATTAATGTCTTATTTTGTGCAATAGACAGGAATGAGTTTAACAGGGTCTCAATATACACCACTTCTCATGAAGTATGGAGACTTCTAGAAGTGACGCATGAAGGAACCACCCAAGTCAAGGAGTCTAAAATCAGTCATCTCACTCAAGAATATGAGGCATTCAAGATGAAGCCAAATGAGACGATCACACAAATATTTACAAGATTCCTCGACGTTATCAACCCCTTGTCATCACTCGACAAACAATATACAAATCACGAGAAGATCTGCAAGTTACTTAGGGGGCTACCGAAAATTTGGAACCCTAAGGTAACAGCTATCTTAGAAGGCAATGATCTCACCACAATGTCTATGGAGACTTTGATGGAAAAGTTGATGACTCATGAGCTTGACCTCAAAGACTTTGAAGAGCCTGCTCCTAAGGCAAATGAGATTGCCCTTAAAGCTCACCGTCGAAGGGCTGATCCTGAAGAGACGGATGATGACAACTCGGAAGGTGATGATCAAGCTCTCCTTGTCCGCAACTTCAAGAAATTTCTTTGCTTCAATCGAAGAAAGAAGGAACCACAAGAAGATGACGAAGAAGAGCCAACATGCTACAACTGCAAGAAGACTGGACACGTCCGAAAAGACTGTCCATTCACAAAGAAAAGCAACCAATATGAGAAGCCCTACAAGAAGTCTTTCTCAAGAAAATATGCCAACACTAGCATTTGGCATGAAAGCGAAGCTAGTGACTCCGAGGAAGAAAAGGACTCCTCTCAAGACACCGCAAATGTTTGCCTAATGGCAACTTTCGATAAGGTAACAAGCGATACTTCGATGATTTCACTTTTGATGAACTTGGCGATGCATTCAATGATTTACTAAATGACCACAAGAAAGTCATTAGTAAATATAAGCATGCCAAGGAGAAGATCAAAAGTTATGAAGTCGAGATTCAAAAACTTTCTTTATTACTTGATAATAATGTTAGAGACACTCCACCCACGAAAGTTACTGATGAGGTATCTAAGCTTAAACTAAGCCTACATGATGCCAAAGCACGTATTGAAAAGCAAATACGAGAGATCACAGCACTCAACACTGAGCTTGCTGAAGAAAAGAATAGACACAAGATCTCTATTGCTAAAATTGATAGTTTAAATGCTAAGTACAATGATTTGCATGCTGCCTCTAAGAAATTAGAGATTCGATTAGGAAAAACAGGTTGCCCAACCTCAAACCTAATCACATAAGACACACACAAAGCACAAGACCACTCAAAATAGTCAAATCCGTCATCCACATACAGCACGTAATCATGCCTACATGTACACGTACTTCCATGCAGCACGTAAACCACATGCTCATAGAAATCACTCTCATAACTATCAGTCTACGGCTACACACAATCACCATGCTACACATAACCATCATCATGCATCACGTAGACATAATCATCACTATGCTGCATATAGACATAACCATCATCCTGCTGCCACTTACAATCATTATCATGCAGTTCCACACCATGCTGCATATAGACACTATCAACATGCCCCTAATATTAATAGACATGCTATGTGTACCTATTATGGATTACATGGACACATTTCACCACAATGTAGAATTAGGAGATTAGTAGATATAAATCTATATGCATGGGTGCCAAAAACAAACATTTCAGGACCCATGAGAACTTGGGTACCAAAGGTCACATCTACTCTTGATGTAGGTGGACCTTCCCTCCTCAACTAAAAGCAAGTGGATTCTCGATAGTGGATGCTCGCGACATATGACAGGAGACGCAAAACTTTTCGCATCACTATCGATGAAGATGGAAGGTGCAGGAAGATGCCTCTACACTCAAGGATGAAAGATTACTGTGGCACCAGCGTCTTGGTCATGCCAATATGGATACTATATCCAGACTATCGACTAAGAAGCTAGTTAGAGGCTTGTCCGATATCACATTCAAAAAGGACACGGTATGTGCCGAATGTGAGTTGAATAAGGCAACCAAGTCCTTATTTCATTCAATAAACACTGTAAGTACTACTAGACCCTTACAATTACTTCATATGGACTTATTTAGTCCTAGTAAAGTAGCTAGTCTTGGTGGAAAACTCTATGTTTTTGTTATAGTAGATGACTTTTCTAGATTCACTTGGATTTTCTTTCTTTCAAGCAAAAGTGATATTATTTCTGTTTCCAAATTTTTTGCTAAAAAGGTTCAAAAGAAAAAGGCTACATGATTACTCGAATCCAAAGTGATTATGGAGGCAAATTCGAAAATACTGATTTTGAAAAATTTTGTGACTCAAATGGTTTTAATCATGAGTTTTCTTGCCCAAGAACTCCTCAACAAAATGGTGTTGTGAAGCGGAAGAATAGGACTCTTGGCGATATGGCCAGAGTCATGTTGAATAAATTTTCACTTTCGAAATATTTTTGGGCTGAAGCTGTCAATACAGCGTGCCATATTTTAAATAGGGTTCTCATTCGTCCTATCACAAAAAAAACACCCTATGAGCTTTGATTTGGAAGAACTCCAAATGTTTCATATTTTAGACTTTTTGGTTGTCGATGTTTTATCCTTAATTGTGGAAGAGTCTACCAATGTGACTTTTGATGAGGATAACAGTGCAGCAGCTACTCTTGATGATGATGTTGAGCCATCAACTTCTACTCCTATGAATACCACCACTGAAACTAATTCTCTTGAGGGCTTGCCAGAGAAATTCTCTTTCAAGCCGTCACATCCAGAAAACTTGGTAATAGATGAAGTTTCACGCGGAGTAAGTACTCGATCATCATTAAGAGACTCCATTGCTAGCACTGCCTTTATTTCACAAATTGACCCTAAAACCGTTTTTGAAGCTTTCAATGATGAATTTAGGATTTCTGCCATGCAAGAGGAACGCAACCAATTCGAGAGGAGCAAAGTCTGGGAAATTGTTCCTGGGTCAGCCAATCACTCGATTATTGGTACTAAATGGGTTTCTCGAAACAAAGTAAATGAAGATGGTTTAGTTACACGCAACAAAGCTCGTCTAGTAGCTCAAGGATACAACCAAGAGGAAGGTATCGACTACGATGAGACGTATATATGCTCCTGTTGCAAGACTGGAATCCATTCAGATGTTTTGCGCATTTGCTAACTTTCAAAATTTTAAATTGTTTCAAATAGATGTTAAAAGTGCTTTTCTGAATAGATTTGTTAAGGAGGAAGTTTTTGTAAAATAACCCCCTGATTTTGAAAATCACAAATTTTCCGACCATGTTTTCAAACTCAAGAAAGCACTATATGGCCTCAAACAAGCCCCTCGAGCTTGGTATGAACGCCTAAGCAATTTTTTGCTTGAAAAAGGTTTTTTAAAAGGAAAAATTGACACTACACTGTTTATCAAAAGTTTTCAAAACACTATTCTTTTAGTGCAAATTTATGTAGATGATATCATATTCGGTTCCACTAGTGAAAATCTTAACCAAAATTTTGCTAAGTGTATGCAAAACAAATTTGAGATGAGCATGATGGGGGAGCTCACCTACTTCCTCGGATTGCAAGTCAAACAAACTTCGTAAGGAACTTTCATCAGCAGTCTAAATATACAAAGGATATGGTGAAGAAATTTGATCTTGACAACGTCGAACCAATCAGCACCCCTATGGCTACTTCGACCAAGCTGGAACCTGATGAAAGCAACAAACCTGTTGACCAACATAAGTATCGAGGTATGATTGGAAGTTTACTTTACTTAACTGCTAGTCGTTCCGATATCATGTTTAGTGTTTGTCTATGTGCTCGCTATCAAGCTAGTCCTAAGGAATCACACATGTCCGCCGTTAAGCGTATCTTTCGATATCTTAAGGGTACTGTTACAGTAGGCTTATGGTATCCCAAATCCACATCTTTTGACCTTATTGGTTATTCGGATGCTGATTTTGTGGGATGCAAAGTCGACCGTAAAAGTACAAGCGGTACGTGTCATTTATTAGGCAAGGCTCTAGTCTCCTTGTTTAGCAAGAAGCAGAATTTTGTCGCACTGTCCACAACAGAAGCTGAATATATTGCAGCTGGTCGTTGTTGTGCACAAATTCTATGGATGAAGCAAATCCTTGCAGACTACAACCTTTTTTTATGCACATTCTATATTCTGTGATAACACCAGGGACATCAACCTCACTAAGAACCCTATATGTCAATCACGCACGAAATCCATTGAAATATGTTACCATTTTTTACGTGATCATCAGCAAAATGGCACTATTAACTTAGAATTTATTGACACTGATCATCAGCTAGCAGATTTTTTTACAAAACCACTATCCGAAGAGCATTTCAACTTTCTTTGTCGTGAACTAGGAATTTTGGATGAAGCTGTTATTCATTAAAGTAACCTGCGTAAATATCGATTATGTCTTGATTCTTTATATTGAAATTGCTATGGGTACAAGACGAAAGGGTCCTTCTGACAACAAGGTGTAAAAGCCTAAGCGACACGGTGCACTAGTCCTCAGGACTACCGCTAGCTGGGATCCGGCCCTTGCAGCTACCCTATGGCAGCTTCAAAATATTGAATTGTGGCATAATTTCTTGTTTATTATATGGTATACTTTTATTTATCACATGCTAAATTCAAATTTTTGAACTTTACTTTTTGATTCAGCTTTCACTTGTTGCTATTCTCTTTTGGATTTCTTATTTTTGTATGTGTATCCTTCCAATACTTTATTTATTTTTAGTCTTCTTTTTTCAACTTTATTGCTTAGCCTGATTTCTATTCTGGCCACAGAACCCAGAATTCGGGCCGAACTCTGCCTAATACAGAGTTCGGGCCGAATTCGGTCTGGTCCTTCCAGAACTGCAAGCGGGCTCAGCCGCTGATCAAAACTTGATCTAATGGTCCAGATTCATTTCGACCATTCGAACCCCTACATCTATGATCGGGTTCTCCCTCTCTCTCTCTCCTCCATTGCCACCTTCTAAACTTCTCAAAACACCTCCTCTTCAAACCCTAACCCTAGTTCTTCTATCCTAGTGCATATTTCTTCTCAAAATTCAAGGAGAAGATTTCTTGCACTATTCTCTTCCATCCTTCATCAACTAATTGAGGTATAATTTCTCTCTTCTCTCCATCTAAATTTCCTCAATTTTCTTCATTATTCATGGCTCCCAAGTTGTTTAATAGAGGAAAGAGGCTTCGAACCGAGGGTACGTCCTCTTCGAATCCTCTCGTCGTGTTGAACAACCCGTTGAACAACCTATCCAACAACCCATTCACCTGTTATTCAATCCTCCTCGTCCAATCGACCCCAACACGTACGATGACCGAATATTTGTGTCACTAGATGCTTCCAATGAGTGGTTTAGTGATTTTGGATCATGTCCCGTGTACGCGGGTCATCCTATTAACTTCACCACATTTTCACAATATGATTCATTATTTCATGATCTATGTCTTGATGAAATTGTTACTACAAATTCAGTTATCTATCTCAATGCCATTCAAATATTTTATTGCAATCTTACTCATGATGATACACGTCTATATTCACGTGTTGCTGGCATTGATATTTTATTTGATGATTTTGACTTGGCCGAATACCTTGATATTCCGGAGCCATACTCATGGGAGAAACTTGTTGAAGCTCGCATGTTTCAATTCCCGGTGGGTCATCCCTAGAAAGCTTTAAGGACGACTTGTGTACCCCTAATACACGTCCACGCAAGCTTCTCGCCAAGTTTCTTAATCCTTACTTCTATGAACTTCATCGTATTGTCTTCAACACGATTCTGCCCAAAGAGGGATCGACTGATGAGGTTACATACTTGGAAATCTCTGCTTTGTATTGTCTCTATTTTCATGTTTCATTTAATCTTCCACGTACCATGATGGACTGGATGATTAATACTAGGAAGAAGCCAAGATCTTTGGTTTATGCTCTTTATCTTCCTATGGTCTTTCGTGCCTTTCATGTCCCACTTGATGAGTGCCAATTCCTATATGCCCCTGCCTTCCTATCTAAGGCACGACAGCTTCAGGCGGCAGTTGGCTCACATGTTGAGTCTGAGCACTCCGATGCTCAGGCTGACGCACCTGCTCTTGGACAGGATGCGCCTCCTCCTCCTGCTACACTTGAGTTGCTTCCGACTATGCTTCGCGATCGATTCACTTTAGAGGATGATCACTGGACTCAGTTTGACTACTGTACCACCCTGCTGATGAGTGCCATCAGCAACTCACTACACGATATTCGGTACTCTATGTACCGGCATCCTTCTATGCCTATTCCTATGGAGCGGGACCTTGCTCGTGATGGATACCGTATCGATGACCCTTGGGTTATACGTTACCTGGATCCGGATGCGGCTTTCGTGGACCCTCGTCGTTCTTTTACTGATCCATCTGACGACACTGGACCTTCACGAGTTCCGTGATGGATGCGGACTTCTACTTGATGTTGCTGCTGAGGATCTTAGTTTACTTGTTCTGCACTTTGGATTTCTAGTTGTTTTTATTTTATTAGAATTCTCTATTATCTGTGACTCTTGAGACATTTTATGAAGCTTTTTAGTTAATGCAGTTTATTACTATTTTTTTGTGTGCTTGCCAGTTATTATTTCTGGTTGTTTGATAAATGCCAAAAGGGGAAGAAATATTCCTATATTCAATTATTCATATCATATCATTGTGTATCTGTGCTTTGGGAAAGAATATATTTATCAGGACAACAGGAATGAAGCAAGGTCTACGGGGGAGCTATTGCTAGCTCTGCACCGATTACGGGGGAGCTACTACTTTTTAATGTGTCCAGGTATAAACATTGAATATACAAATATCATTTTGTCAATTATTAATATGGGGGAGATTGTTGACACAAAATCACAGTCAACCAAATATTGATACAATTGACAATATGATACTTGTCATAATTTAATATGACACATCAAGACTGAACTCAGTACAAGACGGACGACGGCTCGTACCTGCAGCGTACATTATTTTGAGTCTGTATTTTATACTTTTCTTGAGTCTAACTTTATGTAACTGGGTCGTACTGAGCAGTTTAAGACTTTACCTATACCTATACCACAAAACCAAAAATCTTACTAAAATCAAACTAGCTCATTAAGTCCACTGGACCAGTTCTGTCTCCTGGAGACAGAGTTCGGGTCGAACTCTGCCTCCATACAGAGTTCGGGCCAAATTATATCCCCTAAAATTCAGGACCCTAACTTTTAGGGTTTGTTGGAAGCTAGTTGTCCAACGGCCAAAAATTTGAATTCTAGACCCAGAATTCTGGCTGAATTCTACCTACCTAGAACCCTATAGGCCATGAATTCTCACTTTTCAAATCATCCAATCTTCTCTTCTCTTCTCTCTAAAGCCATATACAAGCCATACTCTTCTCATCTACTAGCCATAATTCCCTAAGCCTCAAAGTGCTCAGTACTTTTCAGTTAGGAGTTTGTACAATAGTTCAAAAAGTCGCTTGGAAAATTCCAAACATCGCCACTGCGATCTCTGTAAGAAGTTGACGTGCTCTTCTGAAGAAAAGGCACGGGGTGCAACTACTATTTCACAAATAATGGATTTAATCCTGAGCTAGAGTTCTCAGGCCTGGACTAGTCCTCCACGAGGAAAACCAGGTTAAAATCGGCTGTATTTGCGTATGCTTTCTCGCTCTTTATTATTTTCGCATTTACTCTGATTATTTACTGTTGGTGAAAGGGTTTAATTTTTAATTGGACATTATTGTCATAAACTCTATTCACCCCCCTCTAGAGTTGTCTATTTGTTCTTTACTTTTATTGCATCATTAGATAGTGTTACTGTACCTAACAATTAGCAGGTAGCCAAGAACGATCCAAAGTGGAAAGCAGCGATGCATGAGGAGTTTGGAGCTCTGGAGAAGAACCGAACTTGGAAGCTGGTGAGACTGCCAGAAGGGAAGAGAGCAGTCGGATGCAAGTGGGTTTTCACTGTGAAGCAGAACCCAGATGGACAGGTTGAGCGCTACAAAGCTCGACTGGTGGCAAAAGGATATAGTCAGACGTACGACATCGACTATGACGAGACCTTTACACCAGTGGCGAAGATGAGTACTGTCAGGACCTTGATCTCTCTGGCAGCCAATGGAGGATGGAAGCTACACCAACTGGATGTGAAGAATGCATTTCTTCATGAAGATCTAGTGGAGGAGGTGTACATGGAGATACCACCAGGATTCGGCATCAATCAGACAGAAGGCAAGGTCTGCAGGCTGAAAAAGTCCTTCTATGGACTGAAGCAGTCTCCTTGAGCGTGGTTTTGACAGGTTCATGAGAGCAATGATAGGGATGAAATATCAGCATATCAATGTTGATCATACTGTGTTCTTTCAATGAAGTGGAGGCCACATCACCATGCTTGCGGTGTATGTGGATGATATGATTATCACAGGCGATGACGAGCAGGAGATCGCCTAACTCAAGGGAAAGCTTGGCAAGGAGTTCGAGGTGAAGGATCTTGGCCCTCTTTGATACTTCCTTGGGATTGAGATTGCTCGAGATACAGAGAAAATTGTTCTTTCTCAAACAAAGTACGCACTAGACCTGCTCACGGAGACAGGGATGATGGGATGCAAACCAGCTACGACACCGATAGACTAGAAGTTCAAGCTGGATGCTGAAGCCGAAGAACCAGTTGGCCGGGATAGATATCAGACATTGGTGGACAAGCTGATCTATTTGAGCCACACACGTCCAGATATATGCTTTGAGTTAGTGTGGTGAGCCGCTACATGCATGACCCTCGAAAGGGTCATATGGATGCAATATACCAGATTCTTAGATACTTGAAGGGTGCCCCCGGGAAGGGACTGATGTTCAAGAAGAATAATCACATGGATATCGAGGGCTACTGTGATTCTGACTGGACTAGTTGTGCTGATGACAAGAGATCTACCTCGGGATACTGCATCTTTTTAAGAGGCAACTTGGTCTCTTGGAGGAGTAAGAAGCAGTCAATCGTAGCTAGATCGACAGCTGAAGCAGAGTACAGAGCTATGGCCTTGGGAGTTGCATAGTTTCTTTGGTTGAAGAATATGCTGGTGGAGTTGAAGCTGGATCAAGAAGCCAAGATGAAGCTGTGGTGCGATAACCAGTCAGCTATTAGTATTGCCAACAATCCAGTACAGCATGACAGGAGCAAACACATCGAGATCGATAGGTTCTTCATCAAAGAGAAGTTGGTTATTGGACTACTGGAGCTAGGCAACGTTCCAATAAAGCATCAGGTAGCAGACGGACTGACCAAAGGACTTAGCTCTGTGAGCATGATCAGAGGATGTGACAAGATGGGCTTAGTGAATATCTTTCGCCCATCTTGAGGGGGAGTGTTGGTATATTTAGTATGGGAATATGTTATATTAGTATGGGAATATCCTGAGCACATATTTGGTGTTGGTATATTTAGTATGGGAATATCCTGAGGACATATTTGGGATGTCAGAATATGCCACAGGATATTTCATTGGATATTCCATCATGTAAAGGCTATATAAAACCTATGAGACTCAATCAATAAAATCACTCAATTACAACAGATATGTTATCGCAGTATGTAACATGTTACTGCAATATGTTACATTTGTAGTGATTGGTTGTCTTTAAATTCGTTCCCATAAAATGTAATATTTAACTGCAATGTTATTATAGTATGTAATGCAATATGTTACTGCAATATGCAATATGTTACTTCCGTAGTGATTGGTTGTTTATGGAAACGAACAACGACTAGCTTTATGTTGTTGATATGTTACTTCATTTGTTGTTCTAAATTAAAATGAGTATGTTGCTGAGATTGAAGTACATAACACTAGGAAAATCTAAATTGTTGTCTTATTAATTTGATATTAGTTGGTTATTTACATCGACTAGTTTTTCTTCTTCTTCTTTTTTTAATTAATCAGATACTTGGTGGAATGCTTTTTTGGTTGTTGCTATGGAGGCTAAACAATTTTTGCAATCACAATTAGAAACTGGACATGCTATTTTTTTTTTTGTTAGACAGAGAGAATATTTTTATTAAGTTTTTCTTGAATGAAAAATTGATATAAGTCTCAGTTGGATCTCCTTAACTCTTTCAATGAAATGAATTATTGAAAACTATAAGTTGTAGTATTGTTTATTTCTTACCAAAAAAAATTAAATACCCTTGCAATAGAATTTATGTTCAATAATAGGTGATGAAAATTAATTAGAAACACTATATTAGTTTGTTGCAAATAATTATCTACTTTTTGCAGCAAACTTTTTTTTTTATTAAAAATACTCATTTTCTTAAATTTTCTCAAACTTTTGCAACAGTGAGAATAGTAATTAAAAAAATTGTTCCAAATAATATTATGAAGGGACAAAAATATTTGTTGCAAATAATATTACATGCAACTAAAACATTTGTTGCCATAAAATACTATGGGAAACAAACTTTTGTTGCAACTAAAATTGTTTACAACAAAAAAATCGTTACAAAAGAACACTACTTGTAACGAAAAATATTTTGGTGTAAAGTTTGCAGCAAACAACAAAATCGTTGCCAAAGATCTTTTGGTACGCATGGCGACAAATGGGCATCGAAATTTTTTTGTTGCAAATACCTTTTTGTAACACTTTAGTCATCATTTGCAATAATTATTTTGCTGCAAAAAGTAAAATTCTTGTAGCGAAGGCCTATTTGGTTGCTCAAATGTGGCTTGAAAGTGAACTTATTTTTCGGGAGGATAGCTGAACTCGGTCCACTTCTCCCATTTGGTTCACTTGTGAAGTGAACATGAAAAAGACAAGTTATATGGGCACATCAAAAAGTAATCGTGGCTAGCCCATTTTTTTGATTTTTCTAGCAGTCCAGTCTGTAGACTGGACTGTCCAGACTGGACTGCCCAGTTCTAACAAGGAACTGCCAGGATCTAACAAGGACTATCACAATGGAATAGCTCTGATCACTTTTTGATGTACCCATATAACTTGTCCATGAAAAAGGGTGATTATATATTGGCAAACATCTTGTCTCCTCCCCATTTTCTTTACTTTTCACATCCCCATTTCTCCCATGAACTTCTCTGAAGTGAGAAGAAGAGCACGAGAGTTCCACCGTGGTTGAAGTGCTACAGAAGTTTCATTTTCCTGGATCTTTTACGATCACCCTACCAACTATCTATCGCCATTCCCAAGGGCATTGTAACTAGGAAACTGATCGAAGACCGAGCGCTCAAAATCCTGATACTGCTCTTCCTCTTATTGGTCGATAGTCTCATAGGCATGTTCCTGCAAGTGAGTGAGTTTTGCATGCATTCTGGCATCACCCTTGGCTATGAGGTCACCGTGTGTACCGATCCTTGTCAGAAATTCGGCAAACCGAAAAAATTCGGGACGATAAAAGCACGAGTATAAATCGGCTCAGTGTAAATAAAATATGTTTAAAATTCGGTCAAATATTTAAAAAATGGAAGCATTGAAGTTAGAAACTTCATATTCTTAAATATGTTGTCAAATTTGATTAATTAAACAGGTTTTCACTACGTTTTTGTGCTAAATTTTTCAATAATTTATACGGAACACATTTTAAAACGTCGCATGCTTAAAATCTACGTACTAATTTGAATATGTCAAAAGTACGCAAGTATTATATATTTCTGAAAGATACAAAAAAATCCACATATAATACGAGTTTTATTCGGGTAATTGCTAACAAGAGTATCCATTTCCGAGACATAGCCCCGAGGGATGACCATGACGGTGTCTGCCTTGCGTATGGTACTGAAACGATAGACGATCATGAGGGTGGCACGGTCGACTAGGAACCGGTCCAGGGCTTCCTTGACCAGCTTCTCCGACTCGGAGTCGAGGGCGCTAGTGGTCTCATCACCCTGGCGATGCTCTTTGGTTAAGAGAGGCAGAGGTTAGAAAGCAGATAAAAGGGAGACCAGGTCTTCCATCGAGTAGTAATAGTCGGTCTGCTACTATTTGCGATGCTACTATGCAGTCTCCACGGGATAGGCTTTTTCAAGAGCCTATAGTCGTTGGCCTCAACAAACTCAAAACCTGGGTATCTTTGCAAAAAAGAAATTTTGATTACCTCGTCTAGTAGTATCATGCGTCGATTCCGGAGAATCGAAAACTAGCCATTGGACGTGATGCTAGAAGTCTAGATTATACTTGTACAAAGGCAAAACGAATACTGTAAATGATATTTCTAAGAGAACAACGGTACATAGTAGTAGAGCTGACCAGATAACTTGAAGTCACGATAAGATATATATATATATATATATATATATATATATATATATATATATATATATATATATATAAATATATATATATATATATATATATATATATATATATGTGTGTGTGTGTGTGTGTGTGTGTGTGTGTGTGTGTCTTATTGATTTTGCAATGGAGTATAAGACTTGCAATGGAATACAAAACTTACAACAGAATACAATAATAGCCAACTGAAATACTTGCCTTCTTAGCTTACAATGAACTCGTCGACATTGCTTACAACTCACTAGTACAACCGAATTATAATGTTTCATACATTATGCCCGTTAAAGCAGAAGACAACATTTTTCTTAAAATAGCTCTGCACATCCATCTGATTCATCGATGCTACAACACTGATCAAGCGATTCTTCCATACACGAACACCTATATGGATTCCCACAAACATGGGTCAGTACATTATCGTGTATTAGTGAGTGGTGCTTATCCAACTCACCTAAGAAGACAACACTAAGTAATCATGTGATAGAAACATTATTAAAAGTGGTCTTTCTATGTTGACTTAGGGTCAATTTATAGTTCATAATCGATAATAATATAAAGCATGTATATTGTTTCAAAACCAACGAATATAAAAAACATATGTTATCTGAAATAACATGTAGGCAACTCTAGAGGGGGGTGAATAGAGTTTGTGTCGATAATCACCAAATAAAAAGTTCACTCTATATCACCTCCACAAACAATTATCATGATAGTAAATAAATCAGAGAGAAATACGGAAGTAAATAAAAACCAGAAGAGCATTCGCAGACACAGCAGTTTTAACCTGGTTTTTCTCGTGGAGGACTAGTTCAGGCCTGAGAACTCTAGCTCAGGATTGAAATCCACTATTTGTTAAATAGTGTACAACCACGTGCCTTTACTCAGAAGTGCACGCCAAATTCTTACAGATTTGCAGGTGGCGAAACTTGGAATTGTCCAAGTGATTTTTCTTTCACTCTGGCACACAACTTCTAGCAGATATTGCACTGAGCACCTTGGGCTAAGGAGAGTTGTGGCTTAGGAGATATGGAAGAATAAAGCTTAGGTAGTATTAGGCTTAGATGATTGAGAGTGAGAGATAGAAAGATGATATGAAATGAGAGAAATCAAGCCTTATTTATACTACTCTGGGAAGGCAGAGTTCGGCCCGAATTCTGTCCCAAGAATTCAAATTTTGAACGTTGGACAGCTTGTACCAAGCAGGCCCTAAAAATTAGTTCCTGGAAATCAGGGGACAGAGTTCGGCCCTAACTCTGTGTGGGTGCAGAGTTCGGCCCGAACTCTGCCTCCTAGGTGACAGAATGGCCTTTGGGCTTTTGGACTTTGTTTGGCTTGGTGGAGCTTGGGCTTGGTTCAGGAATTTGGTCTGTTTGAATGTTAGAGCTTGGAGAGATATGTCTAGGGGTTGAGATGACACAGTGCGACTCAACGTACACATTCTCCTAAACTCAATAAATTGAAGATTACAGACTTGGAACAAAAGGAAAACCAAGACCCCTTTGATGACGCATTTTCTTCTGATATTTGAGCCGACCTGAAGACAACTTTTTCCTTGACAGCAGTCGTCCAAAGATAAGCAGATCTGGAAATCTGAATATCTTTCGGGGGCTTCGCCCCCGAACCCCTAACGGAGGGAACTGCCCCCTGGACCCCTGTTCGCTGACCGGGCAGTGGAACCCCCGATGCGAGGCCCCGGATAGGTCGCTAGGGCGGTTCAGAGAAATCTTTTTGTATGACGCCTTATTTGATCCATCATTAATTCTTCATTGCCTATGTCCTGGTTTGATCATGTTAGATCATGCTTACTTTATGTCTACAAATACATGTTAGGCGAGCAAAATATGTTGCAGTATGATACAAGCATGACAATATGATATAGGACAATTAGAACAATGCTAAGTTTAAGTAGCAACAAGATAATGAGTAAATGAATATTAGTGGCATCATTATGTTAAACTTAATTGATTAGCCATATTCAAAAACACGATATAATCATTGGGCTAACAATCTCCCCCTTTTTGATTATGGCAAATCAGTTAAGTTTAAGACATATATGACAGATGCATGTATCACTAATAAACACATATTAGATGCATGTATCACTAATAAACACATATTGTGTGCTATGTGTGCTAACTTAAACTTATTTCTCTCCCTTTGACATGAACAAAAAAATAAGCTTCCCCGTAATAAGAGAAAAACCGAACTCAAGCATAAGTAAAGGAGGAAGGCATAGACAATCATGATCAAGATATACTAAATGAGGAATAATGGGAGAAGTGTGTAAAGACTTTTGTAGAAACTACATACCAAATGTAGAGTGCCAAATAGAAAATAGCTTGTCAAAACACAAATAGTTGGTAAAACTAAAAGAATTTGAAAATAGCAATAGACAGTTTACCAACATGAGATCCAAGAAAAAGATAGTATGATATGAAATATTGCTCTAGTTTTGGAAGAGAAAAAAAATTCAGTCAAAAATTATAGGGATTAGATATGCAAATAATAGATATCAAAGAAGAAAAATACCAATTGAAATATTGAAATATATAAACTTGAGATCAATCGAAATAAATAAACTTGAAACATTGATCAATAAAACTATGATAGTCACAATTGTCCACAGATAAATAGTGGAACAAAATAAACGAATGATCAATGTAAAATGGAACAATTGATATAAAATCTCATTATTTGCAAATCTTTTTGCTTATCCAAAATTCATGCAATTGAACTCAATTACCTTATCATGCTATATGAATATCCTTTAGATAAACATGAAGGTAAAGAAGAAAATTATTTGAGAAAGAGAAATTCATTCTACTTGAATGCTCCCCCTCAAACTATTACCAATATAGATAAAATCATGAATTTTGGATAAGTTCTCAACAAGGAAAGCCAAATCAATTAAACATACAAAGAAAGCCAAATCAAAGAAAGCACAATAGTCATCAAGATAAAATACGAAAGTAAATATTAACGAGATGACTCATATAAAAGAGAGAGATAATATGATGAAAACAATTACATATACTCTCATAAACCTTTCACAAAAGAACAGTAGCATAACCTCAATCACTAATATATAAATAATGATAAAAATATGGGTCAATGATGAACAAGGTATACGACATATTAAAGGGTATAAATGAATTGAACCAATTTATTTGCTCCCTCTTAAAATATGCGTATCTAGTTCCAAAGCACTTATAGCAAAAAAAATAACTTCAAGATCTAGGAGTAAATCAACGTTTGATTTCTCCCCCTTGCTCAATGCATATAAGGCTATAATACGTCATAAAAACGAATAATGTCATCTTTAGTCAAGAAGAGATATCCACTTAATAACTACTAAAGATGATAAATTAAAAGAATATTTCAATTTAGTACATGTAATCAAAAGAAGACATACACTAACCTATTTAGAAGAATATCATATTAAAATATGATAGATCAATGCATGTTACCTTTTGAGAGAAATGTCATCATGAAAGGAACAAAGTCAATTAAATCAATCATAGTGAAAGTCAAAATATAGCTCAAAAATACAAAAGAATAAAACTCAAATATCATGTCCATGATTACCTAATTAAGAAATGATCAACCAATTTATTGCTTTGCATGGACTATGTATGTTTTTATCACATATGTACCCATCAACGGGTAATAATCCAACCTTGCTAATACTAAATGAGAAAACAATATAGTTCAAATAGCAAAGAGCATATGTGATAATCCATGAGTAGTCAAAGTAGAGTAATAAATTAACTTGATAACCATATGATTAGATAATATAGGACTACTCAACCATTAGGATCATTTATCAATAAAAGTAAACATGATCCATCAAATCTCATCAAGAGAAAATCTAAAATCCATATTTATAATAAAATCTTACAAATCGATGAAAAATATGGAGAAAAAAGTCAATCTCATTTAAATTATTACAAATTTAATCTAAAGAGATGTAATATGATAATATGATAAAATCATGACTCAAAAGACGAGAGAAGTTTAAGAGATGCTTACCAATGACTAGTATGGAAGGAAGTTAAAGCGATGAATCACAAACCTCAATGGAAACAATATTAAATAAAAAATTTGTCAAACTAATTTTAGAGACTAAACATATGTATCTAAAATATAATACAAATCTCATCAAGAAAATTCATAAATTATGTTTTTGTAAACTAGCATATCACATATAGATTGAAATTCAAGAAAATAGCTAGATGAGTGAAAGTGAACAAAAATTATGTAGCTTAATCAATACATCATAAATAAGCAAGCTACATAACTAATTAAGATTAATGAGGTAGGCCATTAACCGGATAAATGTGCTCATTAAATCTTAAGTCACTAACACTAAAGATACATACTTAAGCATAGAGTTCACAATAAGGATAATACATTTTTGAATGATCAAAATGATTTATATACTCTTTATTAAGCAAGGATAAGAGTATAAGATAGCAAGTAAATGAATTAGACTCTCATCAAGTAAAGGACGAAAGAGATGTTCATGAAAATGAAAACACAATAGAACAAATCTCTTTGCCAAATATTGAGATTAACCCAAGATAATGAAATAATAGAATGATATAGAGAATGCAAAATTATAACCATTATGAAAGTGTATTCTCTAGAAATAGAAAATCTCAACGTAAAAGTTCAACCGATAGTAGCTAAAGACATGAGAAGTATGATATATCAATTACATGTATTCTCATGTGCTACAAAACATCATTGGGCAATAATAATAAAATATTTATAGCTCGAAATATAGGGCTAGATATGATGAAGTATTCTGAAACTTAGGGGTGGATCCAGAAATAGATAATGGTTGCAAGTAGACCTTAATAAATCTTAAGTCTATAAAGTATTGACCACTTTGGGTTAGCTATAGGGGTCGGTTCCCAGCTAGCGGTAGTCCGAAGACTAGTACACCGTGTCACTTTAGCTATTTACACCTGTATGACAGAAGGACCCTTTCTGCTTATTTCCAAAATGTTCTTTACTTTTAAGAACTTAGATTTAAAGGAATATATGCAGTATCATGAAACAACATCAAAATCCAAAATCCTTAAGTATAAGAAAGGTAAATACCCAAATAATAATCAAATTTTACTAAGAATATTTTCAAAACAAACATTTTCATAATGCACTTATGGAGATAAATATATAGAAGATACATACTCAAAATGTACGCACTAATAAGTACGATGATTTTAACAAGTAAGGTAAAGCACAAAACCAAACAATTCTTAAAAGAACTTCCATAAAAGTCATGAACAAGACACTAATAAATATTTTCTCTCAACATCCTAACTTGAAGAAGTAAAACCAATAAATATCAGAAGTTAGGATTCATTAATATATTCATATATATCACAAATAGGCATACATGAAAAGATCAAAAATTAATTAAAAGACATGTGTCCATAAAGTCAACAAATAAAAGCCAATAAGATATCATAAAAAAAGACTTTAAGGAAGAAGCTAATTGATTCAAGAAGAGATGCACAACTTTGGTCAAGGAATCAATAGCTAAAGTATGAAGTAAGCACAAGTATGAATAGATACACTTCAAAATAATAAAAAACTTGAGCTTAACTCATATGCCCACAAAAATTTATTTATACAAAAATAGATGTCAATATAATAAATACATGATCTATATGTAAAAAAAGATTTAATGAATATAGTCATGTATCCTTAATGAATGTAAAAATAATCAATCACAAATTCAAAAACACGTATAAATAAGCTTTATTAGGCAGAGACTTAATCGATTCTCAAGAGGATAATAAAAATAAATATGAGAATCAATAATGAATATATTATGTAAGCACAAGGTTAAAATGGAAGTATAAGAAGCTTGTGCTAAACACACATATTCACAAATACCGATTAAGATAAATATGACATATTAAATACAAATTGGCAAGAAGTAACTATCTCAAAACTTTTAAAGACGGAGAGTTAAAATCATATTAACTCAAATCAAAACCAAGGTCCTATGGACTAGAGTGATATGCATGTTTTATAAATAAAGACAAAGAATAGCGAGCATGCATATATAAATATGTCACACTAATAGAAAATGAGTGATAAACTACATAGTGTGAACTAATCATTTAAGCTAAGTAATTAGTCATGCTAGATAAAAGAAATAATAAAAAAATTAACTAAGCATGCTAGTATTATATCTCACATTGATTTATATAATGTCACGTCCCGATTCGATAGAATCGATAGTCGTCCCCCGGGCGTGATGCCGTGCAAGCCTAAGTTGCGCTTGCACAAGGCGGTTCATAAGGTTATCCGAAACAACAGCATATATGAGAGTACGCAGAGAAATTGAACACATTCATTTAGAAAAGGAAACTTGCATTTTCATTGATAATAAGTAGATTACAGACTCGATTACAAAAGAGGCCTCGCGGGCTTACAACCGACATTCGATGAGATAGTCATTCCATACATTTACATCCCCTTTTTACAAACATCAAAACGACTCTCTAAGACCTGGGATCGGCGAGAGTTTGTGACTCATGATGCAGTTGAGTTGGAGTCTTCAAAATGTTGCAGAGTTAGCCTTCGCCCTAGCAAGGCTTCAAAAGAAAGGAGCGTCGCCTTCAGTTCCTTGGCACGCTATCCTGGTCCCGAGTACCTGTTGAGAGCGAGGGTCAGCACTTTACACTTCGTGCTGGTGCGTGGTAATTTAAATCCCGTGCTCTCATTTGTTGAAGAATTTACGTGAGCGTGCAACAATTATTTACTGAAGTTTCTAGCCATCCTACTCAATTCAACTTATATTTGAAGGCACAACCGTATGATAACAATAAAACTTACCCCCGGCAGAGCGTGCCGTCGTAGCGTGAACTTACCATGTTCTTCCCTGTCATGTTGATAATAATGATACAAAATTTGAGTACGTTCGTGAAGGTCACTGGAACGACAAGCCATCCTGGACATATAGCTTGGTAGACAGAGGTCCTTCAGCGCGGGTAGCGAGCCCCGTTGAAAGCCATTGCCTACCGTGGCATGCATCCGGCATAACTATCCGTGTTTCTTCCTAGGCCGGAACGGTCCCGTGGCCTCGGGATACCGTCCGAAGAAACAATCGCCCTTGTCGACAAGTTGTCCATGACCGTGCTAAGTTAATTTGTTATTTCAAGGCACATCTTATAGTATCGTTGCGACATTCATTTAATCGATTCATCCATCCTTAGTACGGTTCTATATGATTTGATAATTGCAGGCACGATAATATTATATGACAAGCATCTGTATAGTTCGTGTTCGTGGGACATCGTGTAACCGTTCATTGGAATATCATTCATGTCGTTGTATTACATCTAGCATAGCACATGTCTAGTATTGATAATGTATTAGAGAAGAGGGTCGAGGGAAGAAGGGTCAGCCACTCACCTTAGTATTTACTTGAGACGAGAAACTGGTTGGCCGCTCTAGACGTTGCCTACGCGATCACCTGAAATCGTACGAGCAACCGATTAGAACACTGTGTTATTCAAGAATTTCGATATGAATGCGAAGTTCGAAACGTAAGCCATGAAAACCATCGAAAACATTCACGAAAACGCATTCGGAAAACAAAGCCAAAACCAACGCAAGCGACGTGAAAAGCAGAGCAACGGGAGGTCTCTCCCGACTCAGCCGCAGAGTCAATCCTTGAGGCGCAGCCCGCTGAATATGGGACTTGGTTCCGAAGAATCCATTCCATAACGTGGAATGGATCTTAATTCAACCGTTCCCGTTCGATCGATTCGATCGATCCCGACCTATCGGTCCCGACCGAGTCGATAGCGACAGTGTTCCTTTCTCGCGCACCCCGTGGACGAATCAACGGGGCACGATGTAGGGACGGGGCACTACACCATAACCAACTAAGAAAAAGTTTCGTCCTCGAAACTTATGAACAGAACCTACCTCTATGAAAACAATAAAGGAAACGTTTCCTTCATCTCAGACTCGAGTTCCCATGTCGACTCTTCTGCCGCATGGTTCCTCCAAAGTACGCGAACGAGAGGGATCGTCCGATTCTGCAGCAGCTTATCCTTGCGTTCTAAGATTTGAACTGGCACTTCGACGTAGGATAAGTCGAACTTTAGCTCCAGCTGGCCAAAATCCACCACGTGGCTAGGGTCGTGCACGTACTTCCGCAGCTGGGAGACGTGGAAGACGTTGTGCACACCTTCAAGCGCCGGCGGTAGGGCAATTTTATAGGCCACTGGGGCGACCCGCTCGAGTATTTCGAACGGCCCAACGAATCTCGGGCTCAGCTTTCCCTTCGCGCCGAACCGAGTAACTCCTCGCATAGGCGACACCTTCAGGAATACATGATCGCCTGCCTGGAACTCAAGCGGTCTTCGATGGGTATCGGCGTAGCTCTTTTGTCGACTCTGTGCAATCTTCAGTCTTTCCCGAATGAGCTTGACCTTCTCCACAGTCTGTTCCACCAGCTCCGGGCCGAGTATCTGCCGTTCCCCGACTTCATCCCAGCAAATGGATGATCTGTACTTCCGGCCGTACAAAGCTTCATACGGCACCATTTGGATGCTGGACTGATAGCTATTGTTGTATGCAAATTCCGCCAACGGTAGGTGGACGTTCCAGCTTGATTTGAAGTCAATTGCGCAGAGCCGTAGCATGTCTTCGAGAATCTGATTAACGCGCTCCGTTTGGCCGTCGTTCTGAGGATGGTAAGCTGAGCTGAACTGCAACTTGGTACCCAGCGCCGACTGAAGGCTACTCCAGAATCGCGACATGAACCGTGAATCCCGATCAGAGACGATGGATACTGGAACTCCGTGCAGCCGTACTATCTCGTCAAGATAGATCTGTGCCAGGCGATCAACGCTCCAAGTAACTTTGATGGCAATAAAGTGCGCTGACTTGGTTAGTCGATCGACGATGACCCAGATAGCGTCGCTCCCCCGTGGTGTCTTCGGCAGGCCAACAATAAAGTCCATCGTGACATGATCCCATTTCCACTCTGGAATGGCAAGGTTCTGCATCTCCCCGCCCGGTCGTTGATGTTCAGCTTTCACCTGCTGACAGGCCATGCATTGCGACACGAAGAGCGCCACATCTCTCTTCATTCCGTGCCACCAGAAGGTCGTACGGAGGTCCTTATACATCTTGGTACTGCCTGGATGCAATATATATTTCGTATAATGGGCCTCCGACATTATCTCCTTTCATAGTTCTTTATCATCCGGAACGCATAGTCGGCCATTCATTCTCAGCACGCCGGTCTTGTCTTCCGCAAAGTCGGTCGCACTACCTGTTGAAATTCGCTCGCACATTTTCTTCAGGTACGGATCATCCTTCTGAGCGGTCTTGATCTTTTTCAGCAAACTCGGCTCTAACTGCAGCTGCGCCAACCGTATATCCCTGAATCGAACCCGGAGATCGATGCCCATTTCTTCTAAATCTTGTAGTAGTCTGCGGTTGATGGAGAGCGAGGCAAGATATTTTCGACTCAGAGCGTCCGCCACCATATTTCTTTTGTCCGGAGTGTAGTCGATCGTCAAGTCATAGTCCTTGATCAGTTCGAGCCAGCGCCGCTGTCGCAAGTTCAACTCCTTCTGAGTGAAGAGATACTTGAGGCTCTTATGGTCGGTATAGATCGCGCACGCCACACCATATAGATAGTGGCGCCACAATTTCAACGCGAACACAATCGCCGCTAACTCCAAGTCGTGCGTAGGATAGTTCTTCTCGTGCGGCTTTAACTGTCTGGAGGCGAAGGATATCACCTTGTTTCGCTGCATGAGCACACATCCCAAGCCCTGGCCTGAAGCATCGCTGAATATCTGAAAACCCTCTGGCCCATCCGGAAGTGCGAGTATAGGTGCCGAAATTAGTCGCTGCTTTAGCTCCTGGAATGAAGCTTCACAGTCATCCGACCACTCATACACGACTCCCTTCTGGGTGAGGCGAGTCAGTGACGATGCAATCTTCGCGAAGTCTTTCACGAAGCGTCGATAGTATCCCGCCAAACCAAGAAAGCTTCGAATCTCACTAGCAGACGCAGGCCGCTTCCAATCAGCAACAGCTTCCACTTTCTTCGGGTCGACTGCAATGCCTTCGGACGAAATGATGTGACCAAGAAAGGATACGCTGCTTAGCCAAAATTCGCACTTACTCTGCTTCGCGTACAACTCATGTTCTCGAAGTGTCTGGAGCACGGCCCGTAGATGTTCTACATGCTGCGCCCTGTCTTTCGAGTAGACGAGAATATCATCAATAAAGACTACCACAAATTTATCAAGGAAGGATCGAAATACCCGATTCATCAGGTCCATAAAGGCGGTAGGGGCGTTCGTCAGGCCGAATGGCATCACCAGGAACTCGTAGTGGCCGTAACGAGTACGAAAGGCGGACTTTTGCACGTCGTCTGACTTGATCTTGAGTTGATGATAGCCTGAGCGGAGATCAATCTTCGAAAATACCGAGGCGCCTTGCAGTTGATCGAATAAGTCGTCTATGCGGGGCAATGGGTACTTGTTTCGGATGGTGGCCTTGTTCAGCTCTCGGTAATCGACGCACAGACGCAGGGACCCATCCTTCTTCTTCACGAACAATACGGGCGCTCCCCACGGTGAAATACTAGGCCGAATAAACCCTTTATCGAGTAACTCTTGTAGCTGGACCTTGAGTTCCTTCAGCTCGGCGGGAGCCATTCTGTACGGGGCCTTGGAAATCGATCGAGTATCGGGAAATGTATCGATGCTGAACTCGATTTCTCGATCGGGGGGCATACCGGGTAGCTCATCCGGGAACACATCGGGGAATTCGGCCACAACGTCGGTCTGACCCACGTTTGTACCATCCTGTCGCATGTCTCGGACGGACGCCAAATAGCCTTCGCACCCAGAATGCAACATCCTCCGAGCAGAAATCGCCAAAATCAGCATGCAGGTCGATGACGCCTCACCACACGAAAAGAAGAATTCAGGCACTCCGGGAATACGGAAGGTGACCGTCTTTCTAGCACAGTCTATGGTTGCGTTGCACGGCCCGAGCCAATCCATTCCCAGAATAATATCGAAGTCCTTCATGTCTAGGACTATCACGTCAAGACCGATCTTTTGACCGCCGATACAGATAATCCCGTCGGTGCAGGCTAAATTTGTGAGTATCGGTGTGCCCGAAGGTGTGCTTACACTAAGATCGAGATCTAGTGATATTGTCGAAAATTTGTGCTCGGCGGCAAAGTCCGCCGATATAAAACTATGTGAAGCACCTGAATCAAATAGTACACGAGCAGGCACATTATTGAAACTAAGTATACCTGTCACGACCGTATCTGACGCAAGCACTTCATCTCGGGTCATGGCGTAGACGCGGCCCTGGGCATTGGGGCGACGGTCTTGGCCATTGTGTGGTGCGGGTTGAGGTGCTCGAGGCGCCGGAACTTGATTCCCCGGATGGTGCTGTGGTTGCTGAGGCGCGTCCAAGTTGTTTCTTCTACGCTTCGGGCAATCTCCATGGAAGTGACCCCTTTTTCCGCAGACGAAACATCCGCCATTTTGAACTTCACAGTCGACGGCAAGATGTCCGTTCCGATTGTATTTTGTGCAGTGGGGTCCCTGGTTCCGCGCTTGGTGTCCGCCCTGGGGCCCGTTGTTCGGACGCTTGGTCACGTTGTTTCCTCCCGCGTGGCTAGGGCGTTTGTGATTGTAGGTATGCACAGCGCCGACAGCACCTGGAGGATATTGGCGCTCAAGGCGGAGGGCGTGGTTGAGAGACTCCCCCATCGTTTTATATTGTGGAACGGACACATGGGCGTAGATGGATTGTCGTAGACCCACTTCGAACCGTCGAGCACGACTTGCCAGGGAGGGCAGGAATTCTCCAGCAAACTTGGCTAACTTGTTGAACTCCGCCGCATACTGCCGTACCGTCATGTTCCCTTGCCTTAGCTGTATGAATTCATTCTCCTTCTCTTGTCGAATTACTATGGGGAGGTACTCGATCTCGAACGCCTCGCGGAAGGTGGCCCAAGAAATTGCCGCTGTCTCGTCGTCGCGTCTGATCGCTCGCTTTTGTACGGCCCACCAGTCGTGCGCGTTCGACCGGAGTAGAAGTTGAGCGCATGCGACTTTCTTGGACTCCTCGACGCCCAGAAGCTCGAACTTGTCTTCCAGTTCCTCCAACCAGTCAATCGCCAAAGAGGGGTCTTCCGTGCCGTTGAAGGAAGTACGGCAACTTTTCGTGAATTTCGACACGTCGAAGTTGGAACTTCTCGGTGCTGCATGTGTAGGCTCGGGTGCCTCCGGTTCGACTTCACTTTGTCTGGCCGCAGGCTCGGTCACGGCAGGAGTCGTCGCGGAGTTGTTGTTGTTGTTGGCCACTACCGTCTGAACGATCTGCTGGAGAGTGTCAAGCTGCTTCTGCTGCAACTTGAATTGTGCTTCGAATCGGGCCTCGAACTGAGTTTGACGTGTCTCCGCCTCCCGTCGATGTTGCTCATTCTGGCGTTGACTCTCCTCAGCTTGTCGTTGTTGCGCTTCCAGCATACGCAACATTCGCTCCATGGCATCGTTAGAGGGTCCGGGCCTCGAGCTACTCGAGCCGCTCGAAGCACTTTCTTCGTTCGCCGCCACGTTCACCGACGTGCCTTCTGGGATTTTGAAGGCAAAAATACATTAGTCACCAAACTTATTGCGGGCTCTCTCGTATGGAACGACATATCTCATCGACACGAGGCCAACGATTTTGAGACCAAAAACTCGACACTGGAGGCCAAGGACGTAAAGCCGTGCTCTGATACCATTATGTCACGCCCCGATTCGATAGAATCGATAGTCGTCCCCCGGGCGTGATGCCGTGCAAGCCTAAGTTGCGCTTGCACAAGGCGGTTCATAAGGTTATCCGAAACAACAGCATATATGAGAGTACGCAGAGAAATTGAACACATTCATTTAGAAAAAGAAACTTGTATTTTCATTGATAATAAGTAGATTACAGACTCGATTACAAAAAAGGCCTCGCGGGCTTACAACCGACATTCGATGAGATAGTCATTCCATATATTTACATCCCCTTTTTACAAACATCAAAACGACTCTCTAAGACCTGGGATCGGCGAGAGTTTGTGACTCATGATGCAGTTGAGTTGGAGTCTTCAAAATGTTGCAGAGTTAGCCTTCGCCCTAGCAAGGCTTCAAAAGAAAGGAGCGTCGCCTTCAGTTCCTTGGCACGCTATCCTGGTCCCGAGTACCTGTTGAGAGCGAGGGTCAGCACTTTACACTTCGTGCTGGTGCGTGGCAATTTAAATTCCGTGCTCTCATTTATTGAAGAATTTACGTGAGCGTGCAACAATTATTTACTGAAGTTTCTAGCCATCCTACTCAATTCAACTTATATTTGAAGGCACAACCGTATGATAACGATAGAACTTACCCCCGGCAGAGCGTGCCGTCGTAGCGTGAACTTACCATGTTCTTCCCTGTCATGTTGATAATAATGATACGAAATTTGAGTACGTTCGTGAAGGTCACTGGCACGACAAGCCATCCTGGACATATAGCTTGGTAGACAGAGGTCCTTCAGCGCGGGTAGCGAGCCCCGTTGAAAGCCACTGCCTACCGTGGCATGCATCCGGCATAGCTATCCGTGTTTCTTCCTAGGCCGGAACGGTCCCGTGGCCTCGGGATACCGTCCGAAGAAACAATCGCCCTTGTCGACAAGTTGTCCATGACCGTGCTAAGTTAATTTGTTATTTCAAGGCACATCTTATAGTATCGTTGCGACATTCATTTAATCGATTCATCCATCCTTAGCACGGTTCTATATGATTTGATAATTGCAGGCACGATAATATTATATGACAAGCATCTGTATAGTTCGTGTTCGTGGGACATCGTGTAACCGTTCATTGGAATATCATTCATGTCGTTGCATTACATCTAGCATAGCACATGTCTAGTATTGATAATGTATTAGAGAAGAGGGTCGAGGGAAGAAGGGTCAGCCACTCACCTTAGTATTTACTTGAGGCGAGAAACTGGTTGGCCGCGCTAGACGTTGCCTACGCGATCACCTGAAATCGCACGAGCAACCGATTAGAACACTGTGTTATTCAAGAATTTCGATATGAATGCGAAGTTCGAAACGTAAGCCATGAAAACCATCGAAAACATTCACGAAAACGCATTCGAAAAACAAAGCCAAAACCAACGCAAGCGGCATGAAAAGCAGAGCAACGGGAGGTCTCTCCCGACTCAGCCGCAGAGTCAATCCTTGAGGCGCAGCCCGCTGAATATGGGACTTGGTTCCGAAGAATCCATTCCATAACGTGGAATGGATCTTAATTCAACCATTCCCGTTCGATCGATTCGATCGATCCCGACCTATCGGTCCCGACCGAGTCGATAGCGACAGTGTTCCTTTCTCGCGCACCCCGTAGACGAATCAACGGGGCACGATGTAGGGACGGGGCACTACATATAATAAGCAATTAAAGGATGTCAATGTGAGCTAGTAGCAAGACATCAAGAGAAACATGCTAGATTCAACAAATATAAATTATTTAAAGAGAATCGTTTAGCATGTTACCAAGTAGCTCTAGTGGCCACACTTGTGTTGGTGCAATTGCTTGGAAGATGACCTTTGAGATTTGCAACCACCAACACGCTTCCTCGGTGCTATGTCCTGATACAAGTAGCTCTACCTACAATATTAGGCGAAGGCTTTGGTATCCAAATAAACTTGGATCCACATTTGTTAGCTTTAGGGACCCATATACTATTTACTCTAGCATTGGTAGAATAAATCCTACGAATAGGACAAGTTACACTCATGTGTCCAATGCGAGAGCAATAGAAGCACCTAATACTAGTGTGTGCACATGTATCAGAATGAGCATGATTATGAACATGTGACAAACTATAATAATGAATATCTCTAGAGTGAGCATGCATGGATTTGGTCTTAAGAATATCATGTTCTAATAGAAATTCATTATGCAAACAAGTAAGAGAATCAAATTTCGCATTTAAAGTATAATTTTCTTTTTCAAATAAAGCAATTCTAGAAATAAAATCATTATTTTGTTTCTTTAAAAAGTTAATAGAAGAATCATGCAAGTGATTTAGCTCATGTGCTTGCTTCTTAAGATCTTATATTGATGAGGAAAGAGATTTGATTTTCAAAATTAAAGAATCATTCAAAATCTTTAAAGAAATACAAGATGAGTTTTGAGAGTCCAGACTAGATAATTAATCATTGTTTTCATTTCTCAAAAACTCATTAGATTCTTTTAAATGAATAACCTTTTTTGAAAGTTCTTCATTTGTAGAATGAAAAGCCTTAGCAAACTTTAAGGATTGGTTAGCCATGGCTTTCCACTTAGAACATTTCTTGTATTTAGAAGAAACATGATTGTCTATGCTACTAGAAGTAAGACCCTCTTTATTGGAGGAGGACGAATACGATGCCATACACAAATAAACAAAGATCTACTCTAAGGATGTTAAGCCTAACAATAGAGACCTTGCTCTGATACTAATTAAAATAACGTGTAGACAACTCTAGAGGGGGTGAATAGAGTTTGTGTCGATAACCACCAAATAAAAAGTTCACTCTATATCACCTCCACAAACAACTATCAAGATAGTAAATAAATCAGAGAGAAATACGGAAGTAAATAAAAACCAGAAGAGCATTCGCAGACACAGCAGTTTTAACCTGGTTTCCCTCGTGGAGGACTAGTCCAGGTCTGAGAACTCTAGCTCAGGATTGAAATCCACTATTTGTGAAATAGTGTACAACCACGTGCCTTTATTCAGAAGAGCACGCCAACTTCTTACAGATTCGCAGGTGGCGAAACTTGGAATTGTCCAAGTAACTTTTCATTCAATCTTATACACAACTTCTAGCTGATATCGCACTGAGCACCTTGGGCTAAGGAGATTTGTGGCTTAGGAGATATGGAAGAATAAGGCTTAGGTAGTATAAGGCTTAGATGATTGAGAGTGAGAGATAGAAAGATAATATAAAATGAGAGAAATCAAGCCTTATTTATACTACTCTGGGAAGACAGAGTTCGGCCCAAATTCTGTCCCAAGAATTCAAATTTTTGAACGTTGGACAGCTTGTACCAAGCGGGCCCTAAAAATTAGTTCCTGAAAATCAGGGGACAGAGTTCGGCCCGACCTCTGTGTGGGGACAGAGTTCGGCCCGAACTCTGCCTCCTAGGGGGCAGAATGGCCATTGGGCTTTTGGGCTTTGTTTAGCTTGGTAGAGCTTAGGCTTAGTTCAGGAATTTAGTCTGTTTGAATGGTAGAGCTTGGAGAGATATGTCTAGGGGTTGAGATGACACAGTGCGACTCAACGTACACATTCTTCTAGACTCAATAAATTGAAGATTACAGACTTGGAACAAAAGGAAAACCAAGAGCCCTTTGATGACGCATTTTTATCTGATATTTGAGCCAACCTGAAGATGTCTTTTTCCTTGACAGCAGTCGTCCAAAGATAAGCAGATCTGGAAATCTGAATACCTTTCAAGGGCTTCGCCTCCGAACCCCTGACGGGGAGCGCTGCCCCCTCGACCCCTGTTCGCTGACCGGGCAGTGGAACTCCCGATGCGAGGCCCCGGATAGGTCGCTAGGCGGTTCGGAGAAATCTTTTTGTATGACGCCGTCTTTGATCCATCATTAATTCTTCATTGCCTATGTCCTGGTTTGATCATGTTAGATCATGCGTACTGCATGTCAACAAATATATGTTAGGCGAGCAAAATATGTTGCAATATAATACAAGCATGACAATATGATATAGGACAATTAGAACAATGCTAAGTTTAAGTAGCAACATGATAATGAGTAAATGAATATTAGTGGCATCATTATGTTAAACTTAATTGATTAGCCATATTCAAAAATACGATGTAATCATTGGGCTAACATTATCACCCTTTAGTGATTCTTATCAA
This sequence comes from Iris pallida, assembly GCA_029216955.1. Taxonomy (NCBI): domain Eukaryota; kingdom Viridiplantae; phylum Streptophyta; class Magnoliopsida; order Asparagales; family Iridaceae; genus Iris; species Iris pallida. The sequence continues at coordinate 6,502,621 of JANAVB010006394.1, forward strand.
TGGTCATTTAGCCTTTCCTGTAATTGAGTAATACTTACCCTGCCTGCATAAGACATTGACTCATCTTCTTGAAATTTATGATTAGCCTTGATGGATTCAGTGTTGATGGAGAGAAGATTCGTGCAATTCCGAACTAGCCTACTCCAGGGATAATGAATGAAGTTCAAAGCTTACATGTTGTCGCCAACTTCTATCGGCAATTCATCCGTAACTTCAGCACTATAGGTTAACCATTGACAAAATACATGAAGACATGGAGATCTCCCCACCTTCAATGTTGTCGATCTTTATGAGTATTTTTCTAGTGAAAAATTGCTTTATTCTGACGAGAACTCAGAGACGAGTTCTCTTGAAGTAGGGAAGACTGATGTAGCATAGAATCTGCATCTTTCTAAGGTTCCTATTTCTTTTTCTTTCATTTCCTTTTTTAAATAATCATATTTTTCAGTATTCTGATTTTGACTCTTTCTTATTTAGACTGTCTCCATATTTAGTTTTATAATGTACTTGATTATGACTAGGTTGTCAGGAAAGTCCCTATAAATAGGCACATTCTGTATGTAATTAGACAACAACTTTTAATCAATAAAATACTTCAATTAGATACGTTCTCTCCTTTTCTTGGTCGTGGAGTCGAATGTTTCATGCATTCGAAAGCCCCTCACAGGTTTTTAAATAACCTTCGCACGAACCTTCCACAGGTCATCCGTCAGAGTTTTTGTGGTACCGTTTCGCTCTCATCAAGCAACGGTGGTCCGGCTATCATCACCACCGGTCGACTTGACCATTGCCAAGCACGTATGTAAGTCCGTATTAATGTTTGGTTCTGCCAAACAAGGCCCTACAGAGTAGCTAAGTATAATTTGGAGAGTACCTATTATTAGTGTTTGGCCTTAGGAACTAGAAAATTAGTCTTACATTGTCTAGACCAAATGGATTGTATCTCCATATATAGCTTTGCGTGTATTGAGAGATGCACATATGGTGTGAAGTGGCACATGGGAGCCATGTGGGAGTATTTTTCTCGTGGAAAGAAGGCTAACTCAACAATGAAGCATTAATGTTTTTTGTCATGCTCTTGGAATTAATTTCTTAGGAGCTAAGCCCCGTAGGGACTTAGCAACTCGGGCTCATGGGCTCATGAGACGTAATGTAGTGTTTTGTTGGTACACTATGCACTTAGCACTTCCGCATCGTCGGCGCGGCCAGTTCGAGCGGCCAGATAGCGCGGCCCATTAGCGCAGCCAGAAGGCGCGACAGTTTGCGCACAGTGCGTGCAGCGCGCGCTGTGTTGGTTGTGCACAAAATCGTTGTGTGCAGGTGCGCGAGTCGTCCCTCTGAATCCTCCGGGATCTTAGTTGTGCACATTCCTCGAAGTTTTGTCAAAATTAATTTTTTATCTTAAAATCACGCCCCGGATCTAATACTTATAACTGCTGGTTTTTACAATTTTCCTTTTTGATTCCTTTTGTTATTTTTGGTTGTCCATGGGGATCACTACTAAGCACAAAAGATGATACAAATGGTTGATCTCCGGATATCAAACATAAAGACAGACCTGAACTCCTATCATCTCTCTTCTGAATTTTCACGACGATAACTGCTGATTATGTGTATATCATCTTCTTCAGGCAACTTAAAGCTGACCTTCTTCTTGCTCCGACTTCGCCTCACAGGAGGAGACAGTACGAATCCCTCTGCCACCGCCCCGTCGTCAGAAAAGCTCTCCCGTGGCGTGGAATAAACGCTTCGATATGAGAACTTGGAACTCACCGGACAGACTTTCGGGGACTGGCTGCGTAGCTGCTGCAGCACTCCACGCGTGTCCGAGCAACGCTGACGCATGGGAGAAGCTAACAACCACTCTTCAAGTGTCTTCATCTCCATCATCTTAGTATGCTTGGGCTCCATCATTACTGCATTCACCTCCCTGTCGTCCCTCTCCATGTCATCGTCCTCTCCGAGAGGGTGTCCGAGACACGATTGCCGGAGGGTGCAGAGGTTTGCTCCCATCGTAGCGATGATGACGCACAAATCCGAAACGTAATCGAATCGAGAAGGTAAAGCATCAGAATCGGAGTAAGGGATTTATAGTGTATTCTTGTGCACAAGTGATCAAATTCTTAGGGTCAGTAGCTTTCGAGTGTGAGCAAAACGAAGTTTTGCTAAGTTGATGGGATCGAGAAAGCAAAACTTTGTTGACATCGAACTGGACACATTAGATTCCGTGGGAAGGCTAGAAAAACGTTTATTGGGCGTAATCTTGTAATTATTTGAACCATTTGGAGAAAACATCACATAGTAATTAGAATCTATAGTTGATGACAGATGACAGTAATTAGAATCTATAGTTAACTAGAGATCGATAAGATTATTTCGACAGAAAGGAATTGACATTGTCGTGACCAGTTAAAAGTCAGGGATATCAACAAGAGATCAATGTTCTTGGAAGTTCCATCCATTATGCAATTAATTTGTTAGCATAACTTGTCGTAAGGATGATGTTGAGTGTTAGCTTATAGGCTTGTCATCCACATGCACAAGAAAATTACCAGAAATCCTTTCTTTTTTTCTTTTTTGGTGTGCACCAGCTTGGGTTATAAGTAAAATTGATGAGATTCCAAGACATTTTCTTTGGAAGGGTAACTTTGACCGCGAAGAGGCTATCATCTTGTCAAACGGGTACCGGTGCAGTCATTACTAAAATAAGTCAAATTAGCAACGTTATCAACGAACTCCGTAACAAATGTCCCTAATTTGACTAAATTTAGCGAATCCAATGAAATAGTTCCGAAGTTAATTAGGGATTATTAACCTCATGAGCATGAATCAAGCTTTACCTGCAAAATATTGATGGAAGATTTGGACAGAAAAAAAAAAAGTCTTGTTCAGACCATTCAAGCGAGCTATGGAGAGACCAAAAAAAACAGTAACTCTGAGTGAAACAAAGGGAGTAAATCTGGGATTTGGCAAGGTGTCTTTTAGGTCAAAGACGTATTCTATACTGCGATAACTTTTACATTGGGGAGAGGAGAGAGAATTTTCTTACGGGAGGGTCCCTGGTGCGAGGAGGTTTTCCTCAAATCCCAATTTCCGTCTCTATATGAAGGAACCCTTAGCATTTCTCAACAATAGGAGAAAGAAAGGTTACTAAATCATTTACAACAAAGGTGTCTATCAGAACAAGATAGGAAATATCTTTGCTCATGGAGATGAGAGTCTAATTGTAGATTATTTGTTAGAGTAATGCTACACGTACTCCCAAAATATCCCTCCAAATTATCTCTCCGTACGTGGTAACAAATCAATCTCTTTACGAGAGTTTTGTACTAGGTCAGCTAACCTCCATGGTATAAGGTCTCGTTCACCTCTGAAGATTCTGATGGCAGTCAGTGAATCCCCTTCTCCCTGCTCATCTCCTTGGCTAGGAGTATTCCTTGATATATGGCA